>VZTY01034186.1:0-32103 GCA_013400935.1 Turnix velox | reverse complement strand
GGCTGACAATAGCAGGACTAGGGGAAATGGATCCAAGTTGAAGGAGGGAAGATTTAGGTTGGATGTTAGGGGGAAGTTCTTTACTAGGAGAGTGGTTAGGTCCTGGAACAGGCTGCCGAGGGAGGTTGTGGATGCCCCGTCCTTGGAGGTGTTCAAGAGCAGGCTGGACGGGGCCCTGGGCAACCTGATCTAGTAAATGTGTTTGTTTGGTGGCCCTGCTGGACAGGGGGGTTGGAGTTACATGATCTTTGAGGTCCCTTCCAACCCGGGTCATTTTGTGATTCTGTGTGATTCTGTGATTCTGTGTTGGCGTGACAGGTCTTCTATTCAGTTTTACTGTCTTTTCAACATGATTTTCAGATTATGGAGTTGTTATTTGAGTTTTTTTTTTTTAAGATGTGTTTGGTAGCCCTTCTGTGATAGCCCTTCTTTGGACCTTAAGCCACTTATGGCCATAGAAAGTCCATGCAAAGCTTCATGTTTGTAGTCATACCAGACGTTTGCTCCCTGCCATATTTTTAACCCTTTTAAGAGATACTTTGTCAGCATACCATTGCACCAGGTCATAGTTTAGTGTTAAACCTGGGAAGTGTGAACTCTGGTGAAACGTTCTGGATGTTTTGCATCCAAAACCCACACTGCCTGTGGAATGCATTGTATTTGATGTATTGATTTTTTTTTTTTTTTTGCTGTCTTTCAGCTGGGTGGATACATCAGTGTATTGGATTCATCTGTCAGGTTCTATTTAAAAACAATTCCAACAACTTGTGATTTGAAGTAACCTTGTGTAAAGTTTCACTTCTTTTAATCCTCATGTGTGAGAACCAACTAACATTTTCCAGTTAATCATAGAGTTGGAAGGGACCTTCAAAGGCCATCTAGTCCTACCCCCTGCTGTGAGCAAGGACATCAGCAAGGTTGGCCTTGAGTGTCTCCAGGGATGGGGCCTCCACCATGTCTCTGGGCAACTTTTTCCAGTGTTAGTAATATCTAAAATGTCACAACATTTTTTTCCAGTTTCATCTCTGAGGAGAACCAAGTAAAATGGCTCTTGGCTTTCTTGGTGAAATAAACTCATAGAGAGCCTACTGGTGTAACTTCTTAGTACCACCACCATGTTGCTCATTTTCATCTTCCTCTTGCTGTGTGTGGAAAATTCTTTTTCTTAAGCTATGTTGAATTTCAGTTGTTAGATGAAAATGGTGGCTTGTCTTTGAGCAACTAGTTTGAAAGAGCATCTGTGCTATTTTTAGGGGTTATTCTCTTTCCCTCATCCTTTGTGGTGAGTGACCTCCTTCCTTCACCTTCTTATTCCCTTTGTCTCCAAAATGCTGCATGACCAAACTTATGAATAATGATGATACTGAGTGAGGAGCTCCTGTAGCACCTAGGAAACATGCTCTGCTTTGTTTTGTATGAGTGCAGGATTAGGTGGGAGAATGAAAGTCAATTCCCAGCTTTCTCTGGTAGTGAACTTGGTTTTCAATGTTCCAGGTGAGAACTTAGGGCTATTGCTTGTATTGGTGAAACTCTTGAAAAACTAAACATGTTATTTTAAAGTTCTTTTGGTTTTATGTTTTCTTTTTCAATAAGATCTGAAAGATGCCCTTATGCAGACAGACTGAAGGAGTTGGGATTGTTCACCCTGGAGAAGAGAGGGCTCGGGGGGTGGGGGGGGACCTCATCGTAGCTTATCAATACCTGAAGGGGGCCTACAGAAAGGCTGAATTTAACAGGATCCAGGATGGTGGGACTAGGAGTAATGGAAGAGGGGAGATTTAGACTAGATGTAGGGAAGAAGTTCTTTGCCGTGAGGGTGGTGAGACACTGGAATAACTTACCGGGTGAGGTTGTGGATGCCCCCTCAATCCCTGGAGGCGTTTAAGGCCAGATGGATGAGGCATTAAGCAACCTGGTCTAGTGGGAGGTGTCCCTGCCATGGCAGGGGGGTTGGAGCTCGTTGATTTTGAAGGTCCCTTCCAACCTAGACCATTCTATGATTAATATTGTCAGAAGGAGTTATATGTAGCAGTTGTGAAAATGGATCTGCTGTGACCAGAACCTACCTGTGGGCTCACTGGTGACTAAGTCTAGCAAATAGCAAGTGATACAAGTGGAGAAAAGACATGTTGATTTTTATATCAGCTTTTGCAATCCAGTGCCAGCTTTGAAATGGGAAAAAAAAAATAACAAACATGAGAGAACTTACATGTGGGTATTTATGTTGCTTAAAACTGTGCTTAAGTCTTTGGGCTTAGTCAAGTAAGTACCAAACTTAGCATATGTTTCTCAAGCAGGTTTTGTTTGCAGAACGTCTTAACTGAGCATTAATGGGTCCCGTAAGAAAATAGATGTTTTTAGGTAGTTTAAGAGGATGAACATCGGTCAGCCTTCCTTTCACTCAAGATTAGGATTGACTGCCAGTGTCATTTTTTCCTCCTTTATGGTCTTCATTAATCTGAGAAGAATAGGTTAACAACCTGCGTGCTGGTCTCTGCTCTGTAGACCAATGTCACTGTTGGGAAGATGTTTCTGTAGATTTTTCAGTTGGTTTTTCAGTTAAACTTAGTTGGGATTTCTCAGTGTTTGTTTAGTTGACCAATATACTGGCTTATTGTGGCATTCAATTTATGGAATGGCAATGAATGACTGAGGTTTCAGGCACAGCTGTAGGTGTCTGAAGGTCAAATAGCAAACTCTGGGACTTCCCCTCCAGCTCCAGACAGAAACTGGTGACGTGGGAATGGGAATCTTGGAGAGGGGGTGTTATTTCAGAGAGAAAGCATTAGACTTCGGTAATCTTCCCTTTCCTTTTCTTTTAGGTTTGGAAGAACATTGTTTCAGACTCTTGGAAATGTGGATTTTCTAACAGCTACCTAAAGGACTATAAGGAATTGATAATTATAGCTTTGTCAGTTATTTTTTGGGTATTTGTACCTCTTTTTCTGGAGTTTCGGAACAAGAAACAGCATGAGCACAGTAAGTACTTTGCTATTCAGTGTGAACATGATTGTGAAAATGTGTTGTTTATAGTACATCTATAAACATTTTAAAGATTTTGTAGTAAATACATTGGAGTAGAAGTGTATTAATACTTCATATAGTTGTTGTTTTCTGTGGTATTTAAGATTGTTAATCTCTCTGAGTGCGAGCAGTAGTTCAGAAGCCCTTAAAATGTGAGCTAAAGAAAGCCCTAGGTCAGACTGATTCCAGTGACTGGCTAAAAGCAAACCTATAACTGTGAACTAGTCTTCTCATTTGCAAACCATTGCTTGATGTTTTTTACTGATAAGAGATCTGGGGTGATGTCTTTTACACGATGGGACCTGTTCAGGTAGGAATGATCCACACCACTGTTCTTTGCCTATTACAGCTTTTCAGCGGAGTTTTTTGTGTATCTTTGTGTGCTCAAAGGTGGGGGCCACGTTAGTGTGACTCGGGAAGAAAATGCTAAGGCTTTGTTCCCTCTCAGACTCAACGAAAGCGCCGCGGAGGAGCAGTTAATTCCAGGCAAGCTCGGAAAAGGAATAGGCTGGTGGCTTCCACTGCTGAAATGGCTTCAGAAGCAGAGCCAATAGAGCTTGAGGAAAGTGGTAAGCTTACGTTTTAACTTGCTGAGAATGTAAACTGCTTCTGGAGGGTTGGGGTCCCATTTAACTTGTGTTTTTTGCCATTTTCTAAGCCCTTAAGTGGAGAGGAAATAAAAGCCCTGATTGTAGCAGGTGTCTAATATGACAACTATAAGCAACTACTAGCCTACTGGAAACTCTTTGGTTTAGTTCTGAGATGGGTTTCATTCACCACTAGTGAGATGAGCTGTGTGAGAGAAGTGCTCAAGTGCTGCTGAACTTCTACTGAGCAGGGAGCCACTGCTGCTACAGCTGCTGCTACAGATAGTGGCAGGCTAAGTTTGGGAACTCCCAAGTTTTAAGAAGATAATTAAAAGTCTGTCATTAATCACACTCTCTAAGAGAGAGGCAGTACTCAGTTAGTATGTTTTTACTAAAGTATCAGGGGTCAAATAAAGCCATTTTGAGGTTTAAAGTAAATAACTAAATTGCCTTCTGAAACCTTCGGAAAGCTTAAAAAAGCTGGTGTCCAGGTAGTTTATATGACATTTCCCGTTTTTGTTGCATGGTACTCTAAAATTATTACATCCCGTGTGGCTGAAGTGTTATTCTGTGTGCTAAACATTGTCCTATGTTAGACGAATAACCTGTTGCTGTGTCCCTCCCCCGAGCTTTTGTAGCTCATGTCATTGTCTGAGCTTAAGAGTAGCTAAGCTGCTGTTCCTCTTCCCTTGCAAGCTGCGGAAGACAGTGGTGGTAATACTCTGTGTGGACTGTTGGGGGCGAAGCTTTAGTGAGATGTTTGATACTTTCCTGAAGACAGAAGCCTGGTACATAGCAGCAGGCAGTTTTATTCCTCTGCAGTCTTTGATCTTGACTCTAACATTGTGTTTTTAAGCTGGTGAAGAAGTTGTAGATCTCACGTGTGAATCTTCTGAGCCTGTAGTTGTTGATCTAACTCACAATGATTCTGTTGTGGTAAGTACTGAATAGCACATTTATCTTAACCCTGTGGTCAGATCAAGTCTGTTGTGCTCCCTGATGGGATCTAGCTTTAAGGATAAGTTTTAAGTTAAAACTTGACTTGTTAATGCATGGAAGCTGTTCTGGAGGTGTATTTTGCAGGTAGTTGGAGGGTAATCTAAAATAGCTTTTTGCTCCAGAACTTGGGGACAATATGCACCATTTATGGGTAATAAGAAAATCCCATTTAAAGTAGATACATCAAAGGTATAGGCCAGTGATTTAAATAAAAACTCAAGGAGATGAGTTTTAAACTTCACAAATATGAAGTGCTGAGCTGCAATGTCAGTTTAAGGTTCTCCTGTCAGATGCCAAGTGCAACCATAACCATGATTCAGGCTAGTTCAGTTTGTTACTACAAAAAGTTCTTAAAAATTTACTACTTTTTCCTGCTTTTTATAAAGCTAGAATGCTATTTGATGCTGACCATGTTGTCGATTATAATTTCACTTTTGGGATGCCCCTGCTTCGTGCAGAGGCAGAAGCAAGCAGCAGGAATAGCATTGGGAGTATCTCCTGCTAGGATCATTCCTAAGCATTTGGATAGGAGAGGTCTTGGACTGTGTTACCCCAACCGTATTCCACTACAGGCAGTAGCTAATCTGGGAGGTTGTTGTGTTCTTTTCTTCAACAGCTGATAATGTAACATGAAGTGTCCACGGATCTCTTTTGGGAGAGGAAGGCAGTAAATAATTTTCTTCAACCTAAATGAAATGAGAATACTGAAACCAGGGAGCAGGAGGGAGGATGTTCACATGCTTTCTGAGCCACCTCCATTTCTGTCCCTTTGCAGCAGTGTGAGTGGGATCAGAAGCAACCACTTGTTTTCAGAGCAGCAGCTGCCTTACTACCACTTTTAACATTCTTAAAGTGAGAGTTATGTCCTACTCTTCCTAGTTTATGTTGTTGTTCTTTCTGTGTAAGCACTAGGGGTGCACACCCAAGTCTAATTGTATTCTCTTTTCTCTCCCTTCCCATGTATATGGATGCAAGATTGTTGAAGGTGAGTTGACATTTTACAGTTGATAATGGAATATTACTAAACTAAACTATCTGAAGTAGAATAAAAAGCAAGATTAAAAATTGAAAAAGGAAATAAATATCTGAAATAAAATACACTGAAGCTGCTAAAAATGTTTTTTTATTTTCTAAGTACAGAAATTGTCTAGGCCCAGAGTCGGTGATTTTAATTAGCATTCTTTAACACTTGAATATCTGCCTTCAAAATTTTGGGGTTTTCTTGGTTTGTTTTTTGTTTGTTTGGGTTGTTTTGTTCTTTTTTTTTTTTTTTAGTGTGTATTGTAGTGAAGAACTAAAGAATAAAGTTAGTTGTGGTCACAGTACTCCATTATCTAGTATAACACACATCAAACTTAGTACTGGCAAGTACTAACAAGTACCAGTTTCTTACTTTTTTTTTTCCCCAATGTAGGTGTTACAATAGTTATAGGTATGAAGTTCATCCTTCACACCTTTCAGAATTTGTTCTGATTATATTAGTATTATATTAATATGTCATTAGCTGCTTACTTAGAATGTAATCTCTTCTGTGCTCTGAATGAGGCTGGAGTATGTAAAAAATACTTGCAGTACAAGTTGTACCTAAGTAGCTATCCAAGAAGGTACTTTCATGTTGTGGCTATTTATTAAATTTTAATCAGTGCTTGATAATTGATACATATACACTGGAGCAGCAGAAGTAATTATTGCATGTGTTTTATGACTGTTAAAATGCAAACAGGAGTGATTTAACTTTTGCATATTACAGAATGTTTCCAAGTACTATTCTTAGAAAGATCTTTTTCATAGAAGCTTCCTTTTGAGTGGGAGGATGACTGCTTTGACACAAGTATTTAGTGTATTGAAGTATATTGCAGTAACAGGTCCAGTATGAGAGGGAAGGAAGGTAGACGAAGCAGAATTCATCATGAGGGAGGTGAGGCACTAGAACCAGAGAGGTGGTGGAGGCCCCATCTCTGGAGACATTCAAGTCCAGGCTTGCTGAGGCTCTGAGCAACCTGATCTAGTGCAGGATGTCCCTGTTCACTGCAGGAGATGGGACTAGATGGCCTTTGGCGGTTGTTTCCAACTGTATAATTCTATATATGAAATATCTACTTTACTGAAATTATATTACAGAGAACCAGCGACAAGGGAGAAATCTTAGACTAAGAAGCCAGCGGCAGTCAGACAGCTGTGTGCTGAGTAGTGATGATGAAGATGAAACAAGAGATAATGATGTGTATGTAACAGATAAAGTGTCTCGAGAACTGGGACCACTGGAAGATGAAACTGCAAGTTCAAGGTATGAATGACTTATCTCCTCTCAAACATAGAATTTTTGCTTTCCTTATGCATATACAAGACTTAAGTTTTATTGCTCCATCCTGGCTTTTCATTCAGGTCTTGACCTAGAATGATAGAATCATAGAACTAGATTATCTAGTTCCAGTCCCTCTGCCATAGGCAGGGACACCTTCCACTACATCAGGCTGCCCAGTGCCTTGTCCAGCCTGGCCTTAAAACACTTCCAGAGAGGGGGCATCCACAACCTCTCTGTGCAACCTGTTCCTGGGCAGACCCCATTCTGTAGCCAATCAGTAGGATTGGAGCTCTCCATTATATTAAGAAAGCCACAATGTATTAGATTAATGAAATCAAGTGTCCATGTGGCTATGGAAGATGAAGAACATGAGAACTGTGGTATGAATATGGGTGTTTTTTGTAAGTATTTGAAGGGGAAAAGGTACAGGTTTTAATAATACTTGTGTGGTTTGAGCCTTTAGATTCATGGAAGGCAATGCAGGAGAGAACTTGGATATAGAAATTTTGTAAGCTGAAATATGCCACCTGAAAGGACTCCAGAGTATTTTAAAAGGCAGTGCATTTTGCCAGTGGATTTGTAGATTTTTTTTAATTTATTTTTTTCAAAAAGTTAAATATGTGAGTGAATAAATCATACTGGTTAATATGCAAACATAATGTTCTTTCAATCTCAAGCTTCTCTGTTAAAGAATGTGCATTCCTGCTCTGTTTAGGTAAGGCTGAAATTACTTGGTGCTCCAGCAGTTAGCGCTGATGAGAAGTCACTGATGCTGGAGGCTGCCACAGACTCATCTGCAGTGTTCTGTAGTGCCAGACTGCTCAGCATCAGTTGTAATTAAGTATCGAGTTGGTATTCTAACTGCTGCACAAAAAAAGAGTAGTAAAAATGGGAGAATTGATGGAGGTAAATTACATTTGTATAAGTAGGGGTAGAAGTTGGTAGTGCTCACTGCTTGTATTTAAGATGACAATGAGAGATATCTCAACTTTGTTTCGTAAATTACAAGCTGTTGCTCAGCATGGGCACTGATGTAATAAAAAGTGTTCATGGTAAGGATGAAAAAAAGCAGCTTACTGTGGTTATTCAAAATAGAGATTAATCTGTAAATAGAAGTGGTGACAAGTTCTTTCTCCTTCTGATAGAGAGCACTTAGGGTATGACCTATTCCTCAAGCAAAGTAGCTGTGTGTGTTAGTGTGAGTGCAGCACAGCTGCCCTGGAGGCTGAAGGCAGGAGAGGTACATGGAGATACATCTGTCAGCACAGCTTGGTAACAGCCACTGAGTTGGTTTTTCCTTCTCCAAACAAGAAATCCTTTAAGAGTTTCCTCATGTTGCTGCATTCCTGCCTGATGTTTTATGAGGAAGGAGCTCTTGGTCTGAGTGTTTTCACTGGGCTGGGGTGCTGCTAAATTAGAATAGGGGATGTTTTAATTTGTGACAGCCACTTTCACTTCTGGAAAGGGGACAGAGTTGAGTTTGTAACGCAACTCTTCTCTGTGACCTGCTCAAGATGGATGTTGCTTTACCCACACTGCCCAGTGCTAGGGACTGCTGCTGCCTGTAGCAATGGAGCAGGGACCGACTGCACATTCCCCCTATTTTTCAAAAAGCAAGATGGGGTTTCCCTTCCCTAAAGGAAACAGCCAAGTACTTACTAAATGTAACAACTTGAGGTTGAGCTAAACATACACAGGGATCTTCAGAGGGAATAATACATCTTTGCTGGCCTGTGCAGCTGGATGGTTACCTGTCCTTTTATGTCCCAGTAGCCCTCAGTGCCTGCTGAGATTAACGGGTGTGTATTCTCTCTGGTTTTCTTCTCTCTCCCTCAAGGCCGTCTGGTACCGTGAGCTGTCCCATTTGCATGGATGGCTACTCAGAGGTAAGGGTCCACTTGTCATCATTTCCCTTTTGTCAGAAGGAGAACAGGGCAGAGGATGTGTTGCACCACTCTCCTGGTTCATGTAGGACCCTGGAGACAGCCCTTAGTTTTAAGGTGAAACCAGCCTATAACTCAAAGGCATTTCATAGTGGTGCATGCAGAGGAAGAATCACTTCCCAAGATGATGTTGGAAGGCCTTTAAGTTCCTAATTAGCTACTTATAATGTACTGATTACAGATAATCCAAGTCCGATTTGTTTGGTGCTTGCAGACCAGCAATGATGAATGCTTCAGATACCAACTGTGGTTTCTTTTCTTTCAGATTGTGCAAAGTGGACGACTGATAGTGTCAACCAAATGTGGCCACGTGTTCTGCAGCCAGTGCCTCCGTGATTCCCTTAGGAATGCCAACTCCTGCCCAACCTGTCGGAAGAAGCTCACTCACAGACAATATCATCCCATTTATATATGAGTACTTGGATTTCTCAGGACAGGCTCCACTGGATTTTGGGGGGAGGAGGAAGTCATGTTTTCATTGCTCTGAAGATGTACAGAGCAGCAGGTTATGGACACATCAAATAAAACTGAGTTTTTTGGAGTATATCTTGTACATACATACATAGACAGCTTTTTTATGGGCCAAGCTGCTTCTTGTTATGTCCCTGGTTATAATGTTAAATTTATGACTGTCTCTCAACTAGACCAGCAGCCTATGCCAGAAAGGAAGCAGCTAATCCATTTTCTTCTACTTTTTTAATGCTTAAGTAAGAGAGGTCTTGAGTTTTTTATTTTTGACCCTTTAAGTTATTCCTGTCATCACATGCAGTTACCTTTCCAAATCCAGACAAGCTATTTGCCATTTCATTATACCTCTGATTTTTATGCTCTCTAAGCTCATGACTACATTGTTTTCTGCTCTACCATCGTTGCCCAAGGAGAGTGAGTTGTGTACCAATTGCTCATTTTATTGTAAATCAATATTAGATTGACAACCAGGGTAATGCAATAAAATAACCTGCTGTTAATCAGCAATCAGGGTGTTTTTTTCTTTAAGCAGAAGGCTTGAATGTGTAGATATCTTTATGAGCTCCATGACATCTGAAGTCCATAGACTGCAGTATGAACAATGTGGAAATACTTCTTTAAATGTTTTAACTGCCCAGAATTCCTGTTTGAATGGTGACACTGAACTTAATTTCTAGCCTGATGTTATGATCTTTTGGGTTTACTGCTGTTCTGTAGTGCTCTCTTCTGTTCCCTAAGGAGAAGATGGTCTTCTATGGGCTTGCTCCTGAGGAGTAAGCAGCCAGTTCTCTGCTGGCCCTGTCAGCTGAACACCAAACTACAGATCTCACTGTATCAAGTGTGCCCAGTGCAAGACTTGAAGTTCCACGTGTTCACTTCACTCTGCAGCTCTTGCACTGTCACCTGAGTGACTTTAGCCTGGTTTATAGGATAAAAAATAAGTTGTTTTGCAGTAGATTTGGGAAGCAGAGGCTTTTAAAAGAGGTTGGGTAGCAATCTCGACTTGGCTACGTTTTTAGAGAGCTGCCTGGCTGTCTGTAAATCTGCGTTTTAAAAAAGAAAAGTCAGATAAATAGACACATAGAATTCCTCTATTGAAGCAAGGCAGGGACACACAGGTTTACACACTGTTACCCAGGTGCTTCTTTTCCCAGACCTGAGTTATAAAAAAATATTTAAAACTTACAGCAAAACTCTATAAGCTGGTGTGGATTCTGGATGAACTGATACAAATATGAGTGCGGTAACTAGATGTAATGAGATGATTTAACACAATGTCACTCGTGTATGCAGCTGCTGCATCTATGGAGGTTGCTATTCAGTCTATTAAAGAGACTGGTGGGTTGTGAGGAGCACGGTTCTGTGCTCTGATGCAGCACTGCTGTAGGATGTATCTAGTGAGCATTGTCACCTGCTGGCTCTTTGCTATAACCTGTCCTAGGAATTAAAGCAGCTCTTCCAATGTGGTGTCTCAAGTTCTGTCTTGAAGAATGCAAACTATAAGTGAAGTCAGGGGTTGTTTTAATAAGGATGTCTAGGGCTGTAGGAATAGGGACAGAGTTCTGTTCTGTAAAGACTGTCTTGAGAAAGTACCTTCCCTTCCCCAGCCTGGTTTGGAGTAGTTTTGGGCCAGCCATAGTGTCAGGGGAAAAAGCAGGTTCAGCAGCATGGCAATTAGGTAACTGCCCAAGTGTCACAAGACCTTTAGTTGCTCCCATCAGTTCTGCACACTACAAGCAGTGCTTGCAGCAGCCTTAGGGCAGTGTGCCAACAGCATTTGACATTTGTGTCCCAAAAAAAACCCACAAAGTGATGAAACAGTCCTAAAGAATTAATTGAAAAAAGATAAGCAGCCCAATGTTAAAACTCTCAATGCATTTAAGGGCTACAGCAACAGCTTCCTCCTAGTAGTTTAAAGAAAAAATAAATTAGGACCAGTTTTCCTTGCTTGGCTACTGAGTCAGGAGGACAATAAGAGGAGGAACGAAGGGATGACTCCAGGCCAAGAGCAAGTCAGGTATCTGTGTCCTCCCCAGCATATGAGCTGTGGCCTAAAATGACTTTGCACAACCTCTTTTGTGTAAATACCACTTTATAGTTTGTGTCTCAAAAAATAGATTAAATTGAAATTTAGAAACAAACTATAAAATATTTAACAAAGAAGTTTTTTTTGTTTTGCTTTTGTGTGCCCTGTGAAGCACCATGGATTTTGTGCCTGTCAGAACACAGGAAAATAATCAATTGTTACATGCTTTGTTTAGGGGGAGAAAAAGAAAAACAACCAAAATATTTGATTTCCAGGGAATTTACGCATTGGCAAGAGGTGATAGATGATATAAAGATTTTTTTTTGTAATGTAAATGTATGTCCTGTTGTACATAGTTCAATTCTTCCTGTATTTAATTGTATTCATGTCTGTCTGTCTGTCCCCTCTATGTTGGACTCTGGTAGGCAAACAGTTCTTTTAACAAGAAGTGGAAATAAAACTATTAATTTGATCAATCAGAAGGTTCTGTTCTTATAATCACTCTGCATTCACTGATTTCGGGGGGATCTGAAATCCCCAAACTTTAGTTCCTGTGGCCAGAGGGTGTTTGTGTGGGGAAGAGGAGAGAGGAGCTGCCAAGGATCGGGGCTGATGATGAGCACAGTCCTGCCCCCGACATGGGTTTGCGAGTGAGGAGAGAGAGGGGACTCGAGATTACGGAGGGGGGTTTTGGGGTGTCCCCTGCTGCAAAGTAAAGGATGGGGTTAAATGCCTGCCCAATGTCTGGGAGAATGGATCCAGGCTGTGTCTGACAGTTACACTCACATCCTGCAGGAAATATCTGAAAGAAAATACACCAGAGCTGTTTCCTTATTTCCCAAATGTAGAAGTTCCATGGACCCAGGATTGGTAATAACTAGCACTTTTAAAACTGGAATCATAGAATCATACAATAGTTTGGGTTGGAAGGGACCTTAAAGATCATCGAGTTCCACCCCCCCTGCCATAGGCAGGGACACCTCCCACTAGACCAGGCTGCCCAGTGCCCTGTCCAGCCTAGTCTTGAACACCTCCAGAGAGGGGGCATCCACAACCTCCCTGGGCAACCTGCTCCAGTGTTTCACCACCCTCACCGTAAAGAATTTCTTTCTTATATCTAGGCTGAATCTACACCCTTCCAATTTACATCCATTATTTCTAGTCCTGCCATCACATATCTTGTTAAAAAGTCCTACCCCTGCCTTTCTGTAGGGCCCCTTCAGGTATTGAGAAGCTACTATGAGGTCTTCCCTGAGCCTTCTCTTCTCCAACTGAACAACCCCAACTCCTTCAGCCTGTCTTCATAAGGGAGTTCCTCCAGCCCTTTGATCACCTTTGTGCTCCAACAGCTCGATGTCCTTATGTTGAGGACTCCAGAACTGGACACAGTCCTCCAGGTGGGGCCTCACCAGAGCCTAAAATTAAACTTCCTAACATTCAATTACAGAAAAGGGGGAAATGTTAGACTAAGGCCCATCACACCTATGCACTGATTAGCAATGAGGAAGATGAATCAAGAGATAACAACGTGTCTTTCTAAAGTCTAATTTCTGATCCACTGTAGGAACTGGCTTTTCCCCAAGCTTTCTGCTTCAGTCTGGTCAGGTGCTGATACATCAGCCCTACACCCTAATTGCATTTCTGGAGAACTCATTCAGAAAAACCACCCAAGACAAGCTTTTATTCTGTTGTTCATGAGATTGTTGCTTCTTCCAGCACAGCTGTGCACAGGAGAGACAGCAAACAGCCCAATAATGTGCTTCCTGTGGTCAAAGAAGGAGCTCTTGGTTTGTGGGCTGAGGGCACTGCTAAATTAGGGGATGTTTCAATTTGTGACAGCCACTTTCACTTCTGGAAAGGGGACAGAGTTGAGTTTGTAACGCAACTCTTCTCTGTGACCTGCTCAAGATGGATGTTGCTTTACCCACACTGCCCAGTGCTAGGGACTGCTGCTGCCTGTAGCAATGGAGCAGGGACCGACTGCACATTCCCCCTGAGGAAAAGACACCATTTCCTTCATGGAACAGATAACCCAAAAACACACTGAAGGCAACCTTAAATTTGTGACTCTCTTTGCACCAGACCAGCCCTGAGAGGTGGTGGAGGCCCCATCCCTGGAGACATGCAAGACCAGGCTTGATGATGCTCTGAACAACCTGATCCAGTGCAGGATGTCCCTGCTTGCTGAAGGGGGTGTTGGACTAGATGGTCTTCAAAGGTCCTTTTCAACTTACTCCACGATTCTTTGATCCAGTTCCTAATTCTTTAATGGTTAAATAAGAGAGATCTGAGCATTTTGTTATTCCCTACTCTTCAAATTATTCCCACCATCCCATACAGGCAAGGGGCACAAATCCAGGTGAGCAATTAGCCATTTGCTTACATGTTGCATAATATTACAGGGTGCTTTAGCCCAATGCAACATGTTTTTATGCAATTGGGAAGCTCACAACTACACTACTTTCTGCTCAACCAACTTTGCCCAAGGAGAGTAAGCTCTCGAACAATGGATGGTTTTCAACTGAACCTGACTGACCAGACAACCAGGGCAATGCATTAAAACAGCCTGCTGTTAATTAGCAATCAGCTTCAAAAGCAGAGGGCTGGGGAAAAGTGCAGGTTGTTTGATAAGAGGGCCCTTGCTCCTATCAGATCTACTACAACCTGATCAGCAATTGCAGAAAGCTCTTCTCATTTGAGGACTGTTTTCAGGCCACACTTTCAGAGATTACATGGGATGAATATAAGCCAGCCATCAAAGATTTGGAAGCTCAAGTCCTAGACTAGCTGAGACCTATTCTGCATTGGGAAGCTAGGTGAGATGCATGAGCCAAAGGTTAGGTGATACATTCCTTCTGAGCTGCTAGACAGGGGGGTTGGAGTTACATGATCCTTGGGGTCCCTTCCAACCCGGGTAATTCTGTGATTCTGTGAGCAATGCTGACTGTGCTGTGGCGCCTGCAGAGATCGGTGGGGTCAATTTGTTGGAGAGGGCCCAGAGGCCGAGAGTTTGGGCTGGTCAGACTGGAGAAGGCTCCAGGCAAGCTTTGGAGCATCCTATCAGGGGAACAGAAACAGCTCTTGCCATGACATGGAGTGATATGATGAGGGACAATGGGTTTAAACTAGAGTGGGGCAGGGCTAGATTAGGTATTAGGAAGAATCTCTTCACCATGAGGGTGGTGTAACACTGGCACAAGCTGCCCAGGGAGATGGTGGAGGCCCCATCCCTGGAAACACTCAAAACCAGGCCTGATGAGGTTGTGAGGAACCTGATCTAGTGCAGGATGTCCCTGCTCGCTGCAGGAGGGTTGGATGAGGTGGCCTCTGAAGGTCCTTTCTAATTCTATGAGTGAGGAGGAGGGTCCGGGGGACTGGAATGGAGATCAGCAATGTGGAGTGGGGACGGCTGCTGGAGCATCACAAACCAGAAACTGGCAGTGCAGAGCACAGCTCAGAGGTGTGGCTGCAGCTGAGCTGTGTGGGAGCAGCCAGACACCAACAGGAAGGGAGCTGACAAGTGTGAGTGTTGGGGGTGTCAAATGCATCAGCAGGGCCACAGCTGCCACAAGGAGCTGCTGCCCTCTGGTTGCTGAGCTTAAATCTTCTTCTGCCTGGGTTAAGTCTCGCAGGGCGCTGGCACAGCTCCAGGGCCATGCTGTCAGCTGATGATGCAAGACTGCCTCTGAAGCTTAAACTAACGGTAAATACACAGGTTCTTGTGCAGTGTCTGATAGGTACTCCGTTCCTCAGAGTATCATAGAATAGTTTGGGTTGGAAGGGACCTTAAAGATCATCAAGTTCCAACCCCTCTGCCATTGGCAGGGACACCTCCCACTAGATCAGGCTGCTCAGTGCCTTGTCCAGCCTGGCCTGGGGGCATTCACAACCTCTCTGGGCAACCTGTTCCAGTGTCATGTTCTGTTTAGATTTGGTTTACTCTGCAGGTCAAGAGCTCTGTTTATTATGAACTTTTTTCAGATGATTTTCTGTGAACAACTTCAGGCATGCTTACAGTGAGAGGCTTCATAGGCTTTCTGATGTTCTAAGTCTCCCTATAGTTGTTGGTTTGGTTTGTTTTTTTTTTCCAAGGGCCTTGAAAAGGCTAGAGGAGCAGGTCAGGGACTTCCCAGAGGAGACGATTATCTCTAGACCAAGGAGAGTCACCAGTGCCCTATCCAGATGCAGTTCAAGAGCTTTTCTTCTCAGAGACAGGTCCCACCCATGCTGGTGGTGGCAGATGAATACAGATGTGATCTGATGTACACTCTGGCTTTGTTAGGAAAGGGGTGGAGGCCTCTGAGAACGTTTTCAAAATATACTGAATAACTGAAACAATTTTCATTCAGCGAAGCCCTTGATTACACCAGCAACGTGAGCCTGACGGCCTGGCTTCCCACCAGTAACTCCACCACCCACGTATCATAGAAAATAAAAATACACCCAGACTGGATGTGTGGATGTTACATTACACTTATAGGCCAGGAAGTTAAAAGCAGATTCATTGTAATTGGGGAACTGCTAATTTCTAAACCTGTTTCCTTTCCTAAACTGCACTAAAAAACATACAAAGGAAAATCCCAGGGGATGATATTAACTCAATGGAGAGGCAACAGAGGTTGAGGGACTAAGAGTCTCAGAGGGCAGCCAAAGCAGGCAATTGCAGATGTTCATTTTAAACATATTTCAATTATTTATAAGGAACTTGTTTCCCAGAGAGTGCACTAAAGGCTTTCACATCTCCCTCCTTCCTGGGGAAACTGAAGGACCTCAGTTTTCTTCAGCAGTAGTTGATACTTCATTTCTTTTAGTGGGTGTTAGTTCTTTTGATGTTTGCTCTGATACCCTCTGCCCTTTGCAGTCACGGTGCCAGACCAGAATCAATCCTTTTCTCAGCACTTTCTGCTCCTGCTGAGCATCTGAAGGTGCCAGGCTGAACATTCTCCCTGCTGCAGAAATCCCAGCTGAGGCAAGGTCCCTGCTGTGCTCCAGGAGATTGTACTACTCCTGATGGCAGAGACCTAGAGCCAAAGTTGCTGTGTGGCTCTGTGGGAAGGAGAGTATGGAGTGGCATTGTTTTTCTTTTTCATGCCAGCTCCTTTGCATGTCTTGATTTGCAGCACCACGACAAGTGGGCACTTTGTAATTAGTGTGATTAAAAGTGCACACACTGCAGTGGAAGGGAGCATGTAAATTAGGCACTAAAGCTCTGCTGTGAGGAGGGGGGGATGTGCTACAGCCTCTCTCCTTTGCTGTAAATTCCTCCATAAATCTCATTCCAGTCCTTCCCCTGTGGAGGAAGGGAATGAAGCTGTGGCTATTTCAGTGACCAACATTCCAGCACCATTTCCTCAAATCATTTATTAATAGCCATGAAGATTGTGGCTTATTTCTAACTAATTCAGCAACCAAAATTTTAGGCAGAGATCATGCATATATTTGTCCCTTCCTCCTTGCTGGAGCACAGACAAATGAATTTTAAAAATAGCCTGAGGTGAAGGTTTAAGGCGTTCATTTAACAAGGCTCTCTAAAAGCTTTCTTTCTAACCTGCCAAATTATTGGATGGTTATAATTTAAATCTTTGAGTGTTTAAGGGAATGCTTGCACCAACATTAGCACCCTTCAGCTGAGCAAATGGAGTGTGGGTCTGCAGGAGCAGCCAGGGCTCTGCTGGGGAGAGGGCTGTTTGCTCAGCTCCAGCCCTGGGGAATTGCAAGGAGCTAATTAGAAGAAATACTGATTTTTAATTTCTCTTTTTCCCTGGCACTTCTGGCTGAAACACAATTGAAGTGTTTTTGTCATACCCAGGCCACTTTGTCAGCAGAGAGTTTATTAGGTTTGCCTAATAACCTTCCTTTTACTTTCACCTTCTTCCTTTTGTATGTGAAAGCACAGCATTGTAGGAAAAGCAGCAGTGCTGAGCCCTATGACCTTCACCAGCCCCGTGACCTTCACTGCCACTAAGAAAAAGAAAAGGGACTTTGAGCTGGAGGTGCTTGCACCCTGAATAATTCAATTTTCATTATTTGCACAGCAAAAATCGGTTCCATAACCATAATTGATTCCACAAACTCCCACAGCCACCAGCAGGGGCTGCAAATCTTCCCCCAGGGCTGTTGCCTGCAGGAAATGATCTGAGTGATTCTCCAGGCTGGTGACTCCAGAAATCACACCTGGTTCCCAACAGTGATACTGGGAGGTCAGGTAGAGCCTTTCTTTCTGCGCTTCCTCCCTGAGAAAGCCCTGAGAGGGTTTGTGTCCCACATCCCGTGGTCCCTACCCTACTTCTGCCAGAGCTAGCCAGAACTGGACATGGCACAGTCCACTAGGAGAGAAAACTGTGTGATTGTTTTAGCTCAGACCCCAATGCTCCAGAAGAGGTTGGGATAATCCTGCTGTTTGCCACCATGGCTTTGACTGGTCCCTGGATGGGTAAGGCTCTCAAGGCTGAAGGTTGCCTCTCCAGATATAGTCATGTGGTGCAACACTGTTACAGCCACATCACCCCGGACTCCTTGAGAGAGACCCACCAGTGCCAACACGCCCATGTGACTTGGAGCTATGCCCTGAAGCTCAATACCTGCTGGGAAAGGGTCTTATCCCAGATGGGAACATCTGGGAAACATCCCTTTGGATGCCCTGTCCTCAAGGAGAGGAGGAGGTGACAGCAAGAAGGAGGATTTGGTATTCTGCCAATCCCGTGTTCAGGGCTTTGTGCATGTCTTCCTGTTTTCTGGTTGTGGGATTGATCAAAACGGAGAAATAACAAGGTGGAGAGATAGGCTTGCATCTAGTGCCACACCATTTTGGGGGTGCACAGACTCCAACAGAGGTCTGGGATTAATGTTTCCAAACAAAGCAAAGTGTAAGTGCATGCAAGCCATCATTAGCTTCATTTTTCTCACATTGTAATGAAATATTGTTGGAACACTGGGCTGAAGGTTTTGTTCATTAAACAGTAACAAAATCTGATTACAAATGAATGTCTTCTGAACTACCGTTTTGGTTAGTGCCCTGAGCACTTTGAAGAAATTAGTGGTGAATAGCAGATTTTGTCAGTCTGATGGATAATTATACCTGCAATTGTTAAACACTTATTAGAGCAGAGGATGAAGCTGGCCATTTTGGTTTAAGCTGTATACTGATAGCACTAAGGAAGCCAAGAGAAAAACAATGAAGATGATTAGGGATCTTGGTGGGACATAGGGATGAAAGCTGACTTTTATTTAGCCTAACAAGGGAACTCTTAGAGAGGATTCAGCACAAGTATTTAGTGTATTGAAGCATATTAGAGTAACATGCCCAGTATGACAGGGAAGGATTATTCAAGGTCAATGGCAAAAGTTAAAGCACACTGCTGTATGTTCTTCAGTGATTAGTTGTGACCCAAGTGTAATATCAACACAGAATCTTACAATGTGTCGAGTTGGAAGAGACTTTCAAAGGCCATCTAGTCCAACCCCCCTGCAGTGAATAGGGACATCCTGTACTAGATGAAGTCTCAGCAAACCTGGCCTTGAATGTCTCCAGCGATGGGGCCTCCATCACGTCTCTGGGCAACCTGTGCCAGTGCCTGACCTCCCTCACAGTGAAGAACTTCTTCCTAATACCTAATCTAAACCTGCCCTGCTTTAGCTTAAAATTCTGCCTTTGATTAGAGATCAGATATGAGCAGAGTGAAAACACATATTTTACAGGTGACATCTCCAGTGGAGAGATGAATGGGTAGCACTGGGATGTCTCCATTACACACATCTCCACCTAATGGTTCCAGCTAAACCAGAATATATCCTTCCTGCTGCTGTAGAGCTGATGAAACTCTACTGCAGGAAAATGACTGTTAACTCTCAAAAGGATGATGATCTGGGCTGAAATAAAACTCCTGTGGCTGGCAGTATGCACTGGAGTTGTAAGATCAAGTAGTACATTACTTATGAAATTACTACAGGGAGACCTTTCAAGTGGTGAATTGGGCTAAAGCACCCTGTAATATATTTAGTGACTGATAATGCAAATTGCAGAAGAAGAGAGGAGGAGGAGAGGAAAATAAATTAACTCTCTAAAATGTTGAGTATTTGTGGAGGGGTAATAGGTTTCCTGACACTTCTTATGAGAAACCTGATTGTTAATCCCAGGCTCTTGGAGAAATGCCAGCTGAAGTAATTGTGCTCTCTCAGCATGAGTTATGCCACAGTTGGGTGCTGCTGACTTGTGGCTACTCCAAGCCTGTATGGGGAAGTGCTTCCCACTGCTCTCATGGCCTCAGCATTTGGAAACTGACCCCTCTTAACTTCTCCTGGCACTTAAAGATCCTTAAAAACGAAGAATAAAATGTCTGCTTTCTTGCATTGAAAGTGTTAGTGTTATCAGTCCCTCTGTGTGTGGCTGGGAAATGGTGCTGGCCACAGAGGAACCACTGGATGTCTTTGCTTGCTTGACTTGCTGAGACTGTTCCTAGTGAGGGAATTTATACCAGTTCTGGTGTTCTGGAGTCCATGTGAGTTCAGCTCATTAAGTAGTTTGGTTGCCACTCTCACTGAATAGTGAAGAGGGAGAAGGCAATGCTTCAGCATGGGAAAGCCCTCCAGAGCAGTTGCTGTGACAAGGTCCCTTGACAGTGAGTGAGTGAGTGAGAGTGGTTGGTCTTGTTCTCTGGCCTAATTCCCTTTTTCCCTGCCACTGAGCTCTACCTGATGGAGGAGATAAGCTTCTTGGTGGAAGGCTGAAGGAGGTGGTGGGTCACCTCATGTGGTGCAGAAAATTGTCTCTGGAGGAGAAGGTGGTGATGGGTGGCTGAGACCTGCTGCCTGTACTTGCACAGACAGCAGGAGGATGGGTTTCATAGGAAAGTTCACTATTACTTCCATGAGCTCCACTTGCCACAAATGTTTGGTGTCTGGATTAGCTGTGGTTTGAGGAGGTTGTGATTACAGTCAGCTGCTTCAGTGGTGTACAGTCTGGGAAATTACTCTGAATATGACTCTTTCATTACTTCTATATTGAAATTCAATTGGTTTCACTGTATCTCTGAAAAAAGACTGAAATATCTGTTCAGATCTAAATGGGATTAACTGGAAAGTAGTGTATCTCCTGAAAGCCTGAGCCATGAATTTGCCTTTACTGAGATCTGGCTCATGCTGTGAAATACTCCCATTCCTTCCTTTGGGGATTGTTCAGCCAGGAGGAAAGGAGGCTTGAGGAAGACCATATTGCTCCCTGCAACTACATGAAAGGAGGCTATAGAGAGGTGAGGGTTGGTGTTTTGTCCCAGTGAACAAGTGATGGGACAAGAGGAAATAGCCACAGGTTGTGCCAGAGGAGGTTTAGATTGGTGCTAAGTAAAGTTTCTTCGCTGAAAGAATTGTTGTGTGTTGGAAGAGGCTACCTGAAGAAATTATCAAGTTGCCATCTGTGGAGATATTTAAAAGACATATAGACATGGTGCTGAGTGACATGGTTTAGTAGCAACTTGGCAGTCTTAGGTTGTCATGGTTTGGGCTTAAAGATCTTTAAGACATCTTCCAGACAAGATGATTCGATAATTCTACCTACACCTGGTGAACTGACTTGTCCTAAGCCCCATTGCCTGTATGGATGTTGATGTGCTCCAGCAATCTGCCTTTTGGCTCCACCAGCTCCTTGAGTTCCTTCCTAGCTAGCACTGGAATCTCCTTCCACCAAATGTGACACTATTTTTGCACTTGACATCCTCGTGCCAGAAGCAGTGCTGCTGAGAATGCCTCAGTGGTGTTGGCAACCACAATTTAACTACTTCCCAATTTCATGTCACAAAAGACTTCCTGGAATAACTGATGTAAGAACGGGAGGCTGTGATGTAAGAACATGCACTGCATAATACATTTGTTAATCGGGGCACATTTAAAGCAACAGGCCTGATCTGTGCCTCACACCCTGTGAATGTGTGTGGAATCTGACCCTAGTTTGGATATCTTTGGGATATCATTTTTCAGGGAAAAAACTCTACTTTTTGCAGTCTGTTTTTTTGCAGGAAAAAGCTAGAGTGGCTATTGTGTATTCCCTCACCATTTTCCTTCTACCTCCATGCTCTCAGAGGAACACTGTGACACTAATTGCCAGGACTTGCATTTCACACTTGACACAGCAGGACTGGCAGTGCAGCCCTCCCTGCTGCTCCACCAGCACCGCAGGCTCTGTGCTCCCAGGAGAGCTGGGCACAGATGGTGGTTCACTCCACAAGCCAGCTGTGGCATCTGCCTGCAAACACAGGGCTGGACCAGCTGAGGGAATGAAATGGCTTAGAGGGATGCTGGCTGAGAAGAACTGGAGTCTGGGTTCAGATGCAGTTCCAGCTTCACAGGGGTAGGGATGCACAGACTCCTCCTGGATGTGCATCTGCGTGATGAAGGTGCACAGAGCAATGGCAATGGCCTCCAGGGACAGGGGGAGACATCTGGCTCCTGCAGGTGCTGCAGAGCACAACATACAGTGTTAAACCAAGTAGCCCAGATAGAGGAGAGTGATTGCCTACTGAGGAGATAGCAGACCTTGCTTGCTCCAGCCTCTTTCTCTTTGCCTCATCTGCCTTGCAGCCAGTTCCGAGCCCTAAATATACTTTGAAGAATTATAAATCACCTACAATGAGCGTGTTGCAGAAGTTCAGGCAGATTAAAAGGCCATAACTTTCATGAACAGACACAAGCATTCAGGGAGATTTATTCTGAAGCAGCTTCGGTGTTCACCAGTTAACTAATGCATAATAAGTCTATAATCTGACAGTGATTACAAACACAGCGTGCTGCTGAGCTGATGCTTGCACCCAAGTTCAGGTGCATACGGTGCCCTCTGGATGCACCACAGTGCTGCCTGAAACTTGGCACAGAGAACAAATGCACAGAGTCTTACACAGAAAGAAAGCAGAGCTGCTAAGAACCTAGGATTTGCACAGTGCAGGGATTGGTGTGGTTTTGATTCTGCATGTGGTTTCCACTGTTTTCCATGGAAAGTGAACTTCCTACTGCACCCCACCCTAATTTCTCTGAGTATAAATAATAAATAGGTGACCTGATACGGTGCTGTGCTGCTGGAGATGGAGGCAGAGGTTTCACACCATCCTCCACTGATGCTCACACATGGTGCCACAGAAGTCATGAGCTCTTGTGTGGTCACCATCCTGCTGTGGGACAGCCACTGTGGGGCCAGCCCTGAGCTGCACAGGGGCAGCAGAGCCCTGCCATGATATCCCTGCTCTGTGCTAACAGACAATTGTGCTGCCCAAACATCAGTCTAGGTTCTGCAAATCTTCCACTGCTTCAGAGACCACTGTTGAGAAGTCTTCCAGCTCAGTGAATGCTCAGTTGCATGACCCTCCTGATAAGGACTGAAGGGAGAAAGAGAAATTACCAGAACTCTCTTCATCATCTTTCCTCCTCCTTTCCAGTTTCTCAGATTTCAGTAGTTTCATTGCCAGACTATTGCTGACTTTGTCCTGTCTCCATCTCCTGTCCCCTATGTCATGACAGCAACTCAGATGTCCATGCTGTACTACTGGCTGCCATCTTACAGCCTTCTGTTTTATTTTGAACTCTATGGGACTGGACAAAACTGCCCTGAGGAAAGGCATCCTACAAACTATCCATGTTAAAAACCTCAGGCTGGTTTCACCAGTTGTCCCTTATGATTCCTATCACTGATTGCTCAGATGCAGATGGTAGCCCAGAAAAGGTCTGACTTAGATGTGCATCAAAGTCTATCCTACAAGAACAGATTTTAATGCTTTAGAGAAATGCCTCTTGCATCCAACTGCATACAGTATATGCTTATAGCTTCCCCACAGAATTACCAGAAGGAAAGCTGAAAAGTAGACAAGCACCTTCTGGAGTGAGCTTGCTGTTTGTTTTCTTGTATCTATTAAGTGAAGCAACCACTGCTTGCAGAAACCACAGGGTGTTATGAAGTTTGGAGCCAAAGGAGGTAAGCAGAAAGACTCCAGTGAGGATAGATGAAGTTTGAAATAAATGCAGCATTTGACTTGTGGAAAAACTCTGGAGAAGAAACTCCAGAGAAATGTTTTAAAGTTCAGAACATGTTCCCCAAGATTTCAGGAGGCCCCAGAGGCAACAAGGGGCCAGGTGCAAGCTCTACTTCTAAGGAGCCTACAGCAAGGAACATACACCTTTTGAGAAACCTTAAAAATCAGTCTTACGTGGGCATCTCAAGACTTAGTATTAGGTGTGAAAAACACTGGTAACCATCACCTTAAGAGACAGAGCTAAAGATAATGAAATGATTAATTTTATTGTTTACAGTGAAGGTACAGCACTCATTCTGAGGTGCAAGGACTTGACCTGCACTCACCATCTCAGAAATAAAACACCCTAATTTGTCATTTTTTTCTTGCTGACATTGAAAAAATTATTACAAATAGATCTTTTTTTCTCTCTGCCTTTTTTCTACCTCCTTTCAAACAATGGCCCATCCAAGGGCATCTCTCAGCTACAGCTGCTGCTGCCTGCAAGGGAATATGTAACAGGCTTCACCTCCAGGCATCACCTTGGAAACGCAGAGCAGCTTTCTGCAGTGTCCAGAGGAGAGTGGGATCCTTTGCAGGGGAAGGGAAAAGGCACTGCTTTTCTCCAAAGTGCTCTCATTCTGTTGTTTCTGGTAGGTAACAGCACCCAGGAGGGTGCATACTGGTGTGGGCTGATGCTTGCAGATGCCAGCCTTGACTCCATAGCCCTGGGCACTGGGGTGTCACTCGGGTGAGCGTGGTTGGCTGCACAGTTCTCTGTTCCCAGGCACTGAATGTTGCTTTTGAAACTTGCTTTAATAGCAGCAGAGCGCATCTCTCAACTTCTCTTTTGTTATCACAAGGAGGAGTCTTTGCACTGCGTCAAAATGCTCCGTGGTGCCGAGGGAGCCTGTGGCTGCTGCAGCAACACGACTCCAATTACAAGGAGGTGCGTTGTGCTAAAATAAATCACTTCCTCCACTAGCTGATGTCACTGCAGAAAGGAATGGCTTCATAGCCAGCAAATCTAAGGCTTTTAATGGTCAAAATGATGACACAAGTAGGCAGCTACTCGGGGAATAGGTTTAGTCGTGAAAGACAAAGCAGCAAGGCAGTATCAGTCCCTGCAGAAAAAAACCGAGTGTCATGAACACAGCCAGGCTGTTGTTTCCACCTTCCTTTAATCACACCTTATCTAAGCAGCCCAACATTGTCATCCACCCTCGCTCTGTGTGCATGGAATAGCTCTGCTAACTGCTGCAGGGTCGGCTATAATGCTT
The DNA here is from genome assembly GCA_013400935.1 of Turnix velox. Lineage (NCBI taxonomy): Eukaryota > Metazoa > Chordata > Aves > Charadriiformes > Turnicidae > Turnix > Turnix velox. The sequence continues at coordinate 7,481 of VZTY01034186.1, read as the reverse complement.
CTGCAGCGTTCTGGCCACCCCAGAGATCACTTCCCATCCACCACTGTAAGTAAGGCAAAATGAAGGCCTGGAGAAGGCACCTGTGGTGTAGGTCAACCATGTAGAATTTCTCCTGCTGCACACCAAGGGGATCCTGCTCGTTTTATCCAATTATCAGGGAGTTTTGCACAGTAGATGCCACTGTGCTGGGGGCAGCCTGTAGTGATATGACAGCTACATGTGCTCCTGTCTGTTTCGTGTTTCTCACAAAATGAATTGTACTTAGTAATATTTTCCCAGCATAACACAGTAATGGGGGTGCTGGTGAGAGGGAAGCCAGAAAAACAGCACAAGACCAGGAGAGCTGGCTATCAGAGAGTAAGCACTAATTGTCTTCAGCTTATCAGCTGTCTGTGATACTAGTATGTCCCTTTGTTTCTGGAGGTGATCCAAGGGTGCTGTAAGAATAAAGATCAGTTCAGCTTGTAGGCAGAAAGATGCTTTTGCTATAGGAGAAACATTCTGAGAATGTTCCTGATACTGAAAAGATTTTTTCCTCCATACTTGGTCGTGATGAGACAGACTAAATGCCTGGGTCAGAGGTGGAGATGCTGCACCTGGAGTGGAAATTGAGCTTTCCCCAGCTTACTGCTTTTGCTGCAGGTAAATGAATGACTCATGGTCCACCCTAGAAGCTCACATCAGAAGCCCTGTGTAGCCCACACTGATGTGAAGGAGGGAGGCAATGCCTCTTGGTGCTGCCAGCCATGCAGACCAGTGAGATCCAACACAAAGTTTCTCCTAATGGATGGAGGCAAAATCAAATAAAAATAAAACCAGGAGAAGCTGGTTGATATAGTGGGGCGATGTGCATATTGGTGGTCTCTCCAAATCCTCGTGAGTCCAGTAAGGAGGATGTAGCTGCGAAGAGCAATTTGTCAGTCAGGCAGGGTGCCTATAAACCATAGAACTAGCAGGTTCAGTGACTACCTTGTCTCCTACAGGCTGCCTTGGGCTGAGAAAAATTGAGTGATCCACAGAGAGTGAAGCAAAAGAAAAAATAAGGACATCTGTCTCTGGTGTTTGCTAAGAGAGCGGGAAAAGAAGCTCAAGGTGGGTCTCATGGTAGCTTCAGGCTTTGTGAAGTGACAGCATGTGACAATTGGAATGAAGTGAAAACCATTAACTAGCACCATTATTTGGCAAAGCGGAGCCCTTTTATGAGGTAAGTTACTGGGGACAGTCAACTTTTAATTTACAGATGTTTAGGCCTTTCAGATGAAGGCCTGACATGTGTAGCCATGCACAGCCTCCTCAGTGCTGCAGCAAAGCTAGGACCAACTTCTTAAGCAGAGGATAAAACTTGGGGTGGGGAGCAAGAGAAAATGGGTGCTTGTTGTTGCCATGGTTACTCAGGCTGGACTTGCTGAGCAAGAACAGGAGGTTACAGTAATTTAGATGTCTCCTAAGTATTCATTTTTAAGAAATTGCTTCATTATTAGTTTTTTTAAATAAAAAAGTTTTGTACTGTGCAGGAGCTGCAAAGATGAGTTAGCACAACTTGGAGTGGAGCGTTTTGAGATTACCACTTTTCTTAACTGTATAAACATGCTCTATCCTCAGGCTGCTTCTGGGACTTACAGCACTGTGAAGCCATTGGTTTATTGGACATTTTTGGGGTACATCTTCCATAGCCACAGCATTTCTTTCTTTTGCTCCCCACCATGTCCAACCCTTTTTCATGCTTCTGGTCAAATGACTGATGGGGACCCAGCAGCTCTTCACTCCAACTGCTGGTTCACTTCTCTGCTTGGCCAGGAAGAAGATACTTCTACCATTTCTTCCAACACAGAACATGACAGCTTTGATAACATCACCTTCTCCCTCTCCTTCTTCTCTTGGATTGGGCTTTTTCATATGAGGCAGTGAGCATATCCAAATCAAATTCTGCTTTGGCCCACTGCAGAACCCAAGAATTTTTGCACCTCTATTGGCACATAAATCCTGGTCTCCACAACAGGCAGCTATTTGATACCACGTCCTAAATGTCACAGGAGATTGTGATGTACCCTGAAGGATGTGCTTCTCATCTCTCCTTCACTTCCCCTCTTCTCTCTGTTCTTACTAATAATTACAGCTGGATCAGTCAAAACCTTCATTGCACTAGCTCTCTAAGGATAACAGGAAGAAAATTCTGAAAAAACTCAGCTGAGTTAACGAGGCAAAACAGATGAGATTCTTACTGCAGTTTAACGGCAGCAGTGGGAGCTTTTGCCAATTTTGCATAGAACTATTAAAAAAAAAAAGGGGTCAGTGATATTCTCCAGAAAACATGATCACATTTTTAAAACCTGGGAAGGGAAGAAGATTTTACTTTAACAGCTAAGAACATGCTCAGCATGAATTTGGACAGTTCTATTTCCCTGAGCTATAGGCAGTCCGGTGTCATATGGAGTGGAAAGTGCCACAGTTCCTTTGGCTTAACATAGTAGTGTTCAGACTCCAGCATCTCACCCTGGAAGAGGAAAATGGGGCTATGGGCTTTTTCTAAGGCTTTAACAGTGAGAGCACTAAATACTGCAGATCAAAAGTTCCTGAACATTGAACCACCCCAACACACGATTGCAAAACCAAGAGTAGAGCTTTACAAGTGCTGCCTATATTAGATAGCACTTCTTAGATAGCTTAGTAGTGATTTGACCTGTGTCACTGTAATTCCATTGACTGCTTACACGATGTTACTACTGGATTTTGTAGGTAAAGATGGTTTAGTTCAGATGTGCTGGCTTTTTTTTTTACATATCAACCTACTTTATAGCTCAGAAATATACAGTCCCTGTAATCTTCAGCAATTTATTCTGTAAACAGTAAGATAACAGGCTGGAGAGGCTTAGATGGCAGGTTTGCACAATGGTTTTTATTTCTATTTTGTGTAAGCAAAACCGAGCCCAAGTAGGTTAAATAAATGATCAGAATCTCATAAGGTAATAGCCAGAAAAGGAAATTCAACCCAAATCCTGTATGTCCTAAATCAGAGCACAAGCAGCAAATAATAGCCAAGGGATAACCCAGGTTGGATGGAAATGTAATGAGTACCTTCAGCAGAAAGACATCTTCTAAGAAACACATTTCTGGCAGCCCTTCCCCTACCAGCTTTCTAGGCTTTCAAGCTGACAAAAATGGATTGCTCTCTTTGACAAAGGTTTTGAATTAATTCAGGTTGAATCTGCTGCCCCTTCTGGATCTGAGTTATTAACCATTATTTTTATTAATGATGCATCCAGCTGCCACAGACTTTAAAATAAAGACATCTTCTGCTGCCTCTTTTGCACTTAGAAGCAAATAGAATTGCTTGAAATGTAGAGAGGTGACCCTTCTTTGAGAAAGGCAGGATTTTAAGTAAGTCTTCTCACAGCAGTAAGTTATTTTACTGAAGCACACGAGGTAGTGGTTTTACATACCATTTATTTGCAGCCACATAATGAAATATCTCTTCTTTGTCCCAGCCTGTTTCTAATTTACCCACCAACAAAGAAAAGAATTCAGAGAATACACTCATCTCTCATCTGGCAAAACAGCAATGTAATATTTTGAATTTTGAATGAGATGTCTGAAAGTACTTTATTAGCCAAAGGGAGGGAGATGTTATATGGCCTGCAGAAGTTGAAACGTGACTGAAATAAGTATAATGAAATTATCATAACCAAACCAAACCACAGCCTGCTACCCTTGACTTCATTTGGCATGAATTGCCTACAGTACTATGGAGATTTTAAAAGGGGGAAGAGAAAATTTCTCAGTCAGCCTTGACTCCGGAACTGATTCACTAGGAAGGGGAAAATTTATCCTGAATAAAGCAATTTCTGGCTATTTGAAGTACTGTCTTGCTGTTGTTTAAAATCATTTGGGTACCCTCCTGGAGAGAACTGGGAGGAGTGGGAGGAAAACCTGCACCAAAGAAGACAGAAAGGTGATGCTTTTGTGCCCAAGCTTGCCAGAATTTCCCAGGAGGATCAAACAGGCAGAAATCAATGGAGTGACCTATGTGAGCACAGAGCCTTTAAAGCGGCTTTCACATGCTCTCTCTCTCTAACTGTTAGGGTTGCACGTGATAAAATGTTTGTAATGCACAATCTTTTCCTGTTCCACCCCTTTCCCAAACAAACAGCACGTGGTTGGTGGTGCCATGCATTATCTGAAGGTGGATGCTTTGAAAACAAAAGGGGGTGTACAACTGTGCTCTGATTTCTCCTTGAAATTACACATTTGAGCTTTATTTTTATACAATGGAAAGCCTAGGGTTATGTTCCTTTTTATTCAGATGTGAGAATAATCTGTGCATGCTACTACTTTTACTACTTTGAAATAAATAAATAGACAGAAAGACATACTCAGACTGGCTAAAGCTCTGAAATTCAGCAACCACAGTCCTTTACTAATGGTTTGTGCCCAGAAACAGTGCACGTTAACAAGCCCATTTCTGCTGAAGCTTTTGGTATTGCTGTTGCACTTGACAACTCTGATACCAAAGTGGCTCAGGGAATGTCTCTGCTGGCCTTGCTAATGCAGAAACTACCTCCTTGCACTTACAAAAATGCCTCTTACAAGCACATACTGTGCAAACATGTCAGTGTTTATTAAATCCAGGGCTGGGATATGGAATGGACTCAGTCTCCTCTGATACCAAGACACACAATGTTCTACCCCCTGCAGAATCACCTCTTGGCTGGTAAATAATGCTATATTCTCATTCTTCCTTGAGTAAATTCCCTTTCTCCAGTAATCACACATTGCTGGAGTGATGCCAGCCTTATCCAAATGTGACTTGCCCTTTGGGGAATTTCCTTGAATATTTTCTCTGGTAGGGAGGAGAGAAGCTCAGAATTATGACACCCTGTCCTCAGATAAATATCACAAAATTGTTGTTTACAGTGAATTGCGCATCAATCCAGCAAAAGGCCCCACTGTGCAAATGATGTGAAGTGGTTCCACAACAGGTAGCTCTTAAAGGACCTGCAGCTGAAACCCAGAAGCATTTATATTTGCTGTTATGCAGTTTCTGGTGCTCAGCATATTTTTGGATCACATCATTATATTAACTGCTCAAGTTTCCTGAGGGTTAAAATAGCTGGTCTGGACTTTTGGAGACAAGATGGAAATCATTCAGCAATCCAGGGGCAAGCCCAGTCAGTTCAGATAATCTCACCAAGCAAGCTAAATATTCATGGTGAAGTCCAGATGCTTACAGATGTGGGAAGAAATTCAGTCTGGACTGAAATTTCCAACTGGTTTTGGTCTCTTTGACCTCGGTCCAAATGCTGCCCCTCAATGCCCCAGACTTGGAGGCATCTCAGTTAGGTCACCTCTGATCCTCAGTCTTCACTGAAGTATGCTGCCCTATGAGGAGTGGAAATTCAGTTTCCCATGGAGTTGGACTTTGCAACTCCACATTCCCTCCTCTCCTCTCACTGCTCCCTCATTTCCTTTCTGCCTGGCCAGGCAAGAGGTGAAATCTTCTGTGCCATGCTTGAAGCTACACATGAACTGACAGGCTGGTGGGGTTTTGCCTCCAGATAAGAGATAGTCTCAGAGAAGAGACGGAAAGTATTTTTCCCTTTGTGGAGATGTGAAGGTTAATGCCTACCTAAAACTAGCAGGATGGAATATCTGAGGGATTTCTGCCTCTGTCAAATGAAACCAAAAGTGATCAGTGGATTAAAAATATTCTTAAGCAGGTCACTGAGACAAGGTGGTAGCATACTGTTTCCTCCTTTGCATGTTACTGGTAGAAAAAAATTCTAGAAGTTAACTTTTCTAGCTTTTGTCTTTTTCAATGCTTGAACTGTTATGTTCCTCTGCAGCCAAACTCCTCACAGCAGATATGGAATGTGTCTACTGGACCTTGTTGGGTAATTTAGATTTACCTTGTGCCAAAAGTTAGTTTTGGTGCCTTGTTCTCCACTGTGTCATGTAGCTAAAGCATCCTGGTTTGGTGATAGGTGTCAGCATCACAGCCTAGGGTCGAAAGATGGCAGGCTTTTATAGGGTCCAGTATGGCAGGACTAGGAGTAATGGATGCAAATTGGAAGAGGCTGGATTTAAGGAAGAATTCCTTACAGTGAAGGCGGTGAGACAGGTTGCCCAGAGAGTTTGTGGATACCTCCTCTCTGGAGGTGTTTAAGGCCAGGCTGGATGAGGCACTGAGCAGACAGATCTAGTGGGAGGTGTCCCTACCCATGGCAGAAGGGTTGGAACTAGATGATCTTTAAGGTCCCTTCCACCCCAAACCATTCTACGATCTCTATGATCTCTCTATGAAGGGACCTTTTAGATCACCTACTGCAATCATCAACATAACTCTGGTAAGAACCATCCCTAAACCATATCTCTAAGGAATATGTCAACCTGTCCCTTAAATGCCTCCAGGGATGGTGCCTCAACCACCTCCCTGGGTAGCCTATTCCAATGCTTGACAAGCCTTTCAGGTAAAAATTTTTCCTAATATCCTTTCTATGGATATTAGGAATCCACCTCACTTCATTGTCTGACCCTGCTCAGGGTGGGGACAGAACCAGAGATGGGCACATTGAAGAACTGGAGAAGAGAGAGGCAGAGGTGAAGAAACTGAAATACACAGAATTATCAGGTTCATCAGGGTTCCCACCAGCCTGTTTGAGCAAGGCACCATAAAACAGTGCAATAACATCCAGTGTCCTGCTATGGCTTCAAAACTTGCTCCAAGTGAGTACCCCATGATTTTCCCCCTCAGCAGAATGTGACTCCCATCCATTTTGCACCACCTGCTCCTTGCCAAGACACATCACTATTACTTGCCAGCACTATATCTTTATTGCTTGGATTTGACCCATGTGTTGCCAGCTCAGTCTCTACCCACCTCATAACAAAGGATGGGCAGTGCCCTCACTTTGCTTTCACCCCCCTTCTCTTCCTGCACAGTCATCCCCAGCAGAGCACCCATGTGCTCCAGTTCAGTGAGTGGGAAAGCTGTTAAGCTGCACAATGAAGAAGGAACATGTTGCATATGTAAGAAATGGTCCTTGGCTTCCTGAAGATGGCAGTGGGTGATGCCACAGGTATGACTAGTCCAGCCTGCCCAGCCCACACTGCCATTTTGCTCTGCCAGGCAAGGCTGTATCCAGCAAAGTCTGGACTGCAGGAGAGTTACTAACATTTTAACATTTTTTTTCCTCAGATGAATGTTTTCTGTGCCTCCGTGCTCTCCATTACTCAGTATCTTTAAGGTTGGGAGCAGAGATCTTTTGGAAAACTTATTGTCATACCAATAATAAGTGACATTTTAAGAAGGTGGTCAGGTAAGTTGAGCTTTTCTGGGCTCATAGTCTTTGACTGCAGCATACTTCAGTTCTCCATTTCTTTCTGTTCAACCAGGATGGATAGAAGACACTTTCTGTGACTGCAGAGAGATATTCCCATCAAGGACTCCCACCATAAAGTATGTCTCCAGGCTGGACAAGGCACTG
>VZTY01034185.1:8060-18278 GCA_013400935.1 Turnix velox | reverse complement strand
TTCTACAAAGTGAATTAGCCCTGGATTTTTGCTGCATAAATGTGCTGCTAGACTTTGAGGACAAGGGCATGGAGTATGTGATAGAAGGACTAGGAATATTGGATGCAAGTTGGAAGAGGGTAGATTCAGGTTAGATACAAGAAATAAATTCTTTATGATGAGGGTGGTGAGGCACTGGAAGAGGGTGACCAGAGAGGTTGTAGCTGCCTCCTCCCTGGAGGTGTTTAAGGCCAGGCTGGATGAGGCATTGAGCAACCTGGTGTAATGGGAGGTGTCCCTGCCCATTGCAGGGGGTTGGAACTAGATGATCTTGAAGGTCCCTTCCAACCCAAACCATTCTATGATTAATACCCCAGTGGCACCCATCCCGTGGGGAATTTGGGAAGGGAGGGAGCTGCTCTCTGAAAGCCTGACCCTGGTTGCTGGGTCAGTGGCCAGTTGAGGTCAGGTTTTGCATGAGCTGGTACAACATGTGATTTATAACAGCTCTGGAGCCCAGACCCCGGGATGGAAAGACACGGCCCCAGTGAGAAGAGCTGAGCTCAGCCATTTGCAGCTCAGACAGTCAGCAGATGCCTCGTGAAACATGGCTTTAATTGTTTGTTTATTTTGCTTTTTTTTTTTTTTCTTTTCCAATTTTTTTTCCCTTTAGTTTTTCATTTTGCTCTTGGCGGATGCAAGAGCCGAGGGAGAGCAGAGCGGCTCCAGGGGCTGGGGAGGAGCAGGGGCTTGCAGAAAACAGGAGATTCTTCATCATAAATTGTAACCCCTTTTAATTCCTCTATGGCAGAAGGAACAAAACATCCTCTGGGGCACAGAAAATATTCTATTCTGTTGAAACAGTGATAATAAATATTCAAAGCAGAACCCGTGACAGAGCTGGCTCTTGCTGGCTTCGGACTGCTCAGCCCAAAGCAAAGGGTGGGGGCTTTCTGAGGGCTGATGAACCCCTCATTCACCTCTCTGGGGGCTGGAGCCCAGCACTTCTGTGCTCTTCAGGGTTGTAGGGACTCAAGTGCTGCTTGTTTCCCCAGAAATTAGCCTTCTCAGGCTGTTATGACTGTTGACACAATCATGTGTTGAAGGGACATGGCAGGTCTCTGTCTCAGTTCTCCAGGTCTGCTGTGGGTAATGGTCACCAGGAGCCATGTTTCTCAGGAGTTATGTTCAGCTTATTCAGTGTCCAGAGATGTTGAGAATTGCCCAGAGAAGCTGTTGAGGCTCCACCTTGGAGAGGTTCAAGCCCAGCTTGGACAGGGCTTTGGTCAATCTGATCTAGTGGGAGGTTTTCCTTCCCGTGGCAGTTGGGGTTGGACTTGATGGTCTTTGAAGGTCTCTTGTAAACCCTTCTCTTGTTCTGTATGATTTCAGCAACACAGGTACTTGCCTCTCCAGTTGCCCGCAGGATTTTCTGGTACTCGTTCCCATCTGAGTGTCAGAGGTACCTCTTTGGAGGAGGTGGAGAGCATCCCTTGGACCTCCACCCTCCATCTTGTAGCTCAGATTGACAGGGAATGTCCCCCTGTTATCATCCATTCATTCTGTGGAATTGGCTTTTGAATTTTTGGGGTCTTGCCTCTGCTGACCCCCTTGGTGGCCCTGGAGCTCCCTCACCAGGCAGGGGATAACACAGGGTGCTGCAGAGGTGTGTGGCTTTTTAGAAAGTGGTTTGATCAAACACCATCTCTAGGGGCTTACCCAGGCATCCTGCTCAGCAGCATGCCTCCAAGCTGTTGAATTCCCCTCTCCTGTCTCTTCCTGTTCCTCCATCTCCTGCCTTTGCTTTTCCTCCCCCACCTCAGCTGCCTTCAGGTGCTCCCGGGTACAGCTGGGCCCCCCCTCCCCTCCATCTGCCCCTTTGATGTGATCTATCACCTTGCAGGTTTTGCAGATTTTGGGTTTCCCCCACCGGGGGGTGCTTCCAGTCTCTGGCACACAGCTCACCACTGCTGTGGTGCCAGCTGGAGGGAACCAGTTCAAGGCTCAATAGAGTGTCTGGATCCCTCTTGGGGTCCCTCAGCTCAGCAGGGATGTCCTCCTGCGTAGCTGGAGCCCTGTGGTGGGCCAGGCACAGGGTGGGAGCATGGGGAGGATGAGGTAGCCACTATGCAGGTTTGGCTCTCTACATCTTTATCTCCTTGAGGGCATCATTTGAACCTCTGCTGCTTTCCCAGGGGGTGTGAAAGCCTGTTCCCTCAACTGCCTGGCTGAGGGTTTCAACTTCTACACAGAGAGAGCTGCAGCCGTGGTGGATGGGACACCGTGTCGGCAGGACTCCAATGATATCTGTGTCAATGGGGAGTGCAAGGTACCTGTGGGGTGTGAGGCAGTCTCAGGGAGGGGGAGAGACAAAGGCAGGACCCCTAGTTATATACAAGGGTAAGAGCAACCTGATCTAGTGCAGGATAGACTCAAGGAGCTGGGGTTATTCAGCCTGGAGAAGAGAAGGCTCAGGGGGGACCTCATATACCTGAAGGGGGCTACAGAAAGGCTGGGGCAGGATTTTTTAACAGAATATGTGATGGCAGGACTAGGAATAGTGGATAGAAATTGAAAGAGGGGAGATTTAGGCTGGAGACAAGAAAGAAGTTCTTTGCTGTGAGGGTGGTGAGACAGTGGAAGAGGTTGCCCAGAGAGGTTGTGGATTCCCCCTCAATCCCTGGAGGTGTTTAAGGCCAGGCTGGATGAGGCATTGAGCAACCTGTTGTGGTGGGAGGGGTCCCTGCCCATGACAGGGGGGTTGGAACTAGATGATCTTTAAGGTCCCTTCCAACCCAAACCATTCTATGAATCTGTGTCCCTGCTCACGGCAGGAGGGTTGGACTAGATGACCTTTGGAGGTCCCTTCCAGCCCAACAACATTCTACAACTCTGTCCCTCCACCTGGGCCCCCTGGTTCACCCGTGGGCTTGTGCCCACCCCCTCTCCATGCACCAGATGCCACACCAGCCCCTGTTATCGGTGGGCCTCTGCATTTACAGCCCACGTAGCCCCAGGGACTTGATATTTCCCTTGAAATGGGATCTGGAGGGCTATAAAAGTTTAATTAGAAGAAAGACCTGTGGGAGTGGCAAACGTCTGCCAGCAGGCAGGCAGACAGGCTCCCTCTGTCTGTCTCCCTCCCTTCCTGTGTCTCTGGGATCTCTTTGTCTGTAGGGGGCTGAATAAACTGTGGAACAAAAGGAGGATTGCACTGGAGGTAGCCACAGCCCTGCTGGTGACCCACTGCTGGCAGTGGGGCAGAGCCTGAGGTTTCACATGGGCTCCCCCCCATGGTATTGTTGGTGTGGGGACACAGCCCTTCTTGGGCTGCTGCAGCTCCACCAGCTCAAAGCAGGCACCCTGACCTCGGCCATGTCCTGCAGCCTTATTTCTACCCGTGCCCCCCTCCCCAAACCTTGGAGAACCCCCCCAGGGCTGTCCCTGGACAGAAAGATGGGTCTGGGCAGGGACAGGGGTGATGTTGCTGAGTTCTGCCGGGTGTATGGGGCAATGGAGGGGACTGAGGTGGAGCCCAGCTCCCTGGGATGCTGCAGGTGAGGTGTGGGGGAGGATGTGGCTGATCCCTGCTGCTCTTTTCTCCAGCACGTGGGCTGTGACCGTGTCCTGGGCTCTGACTCCAAGGAGGACAAATGTCGAGTGTGTGGGGGAGATGGCAGCTCCTGTGAGACCATTGAGGGCATCTTCAACCAGTCACTGCCAGAGGGAGGTAGGGAGCAAACAGCCTGGCATCACCCACCCTCATGTCCCTCCTCATCTTCACCTGCTGGGATGGAGAAGGGGACAAGAGACCATACCTGGTGTTGGAAGCAGCAGCATCTGGGGGACAGCCCCCACTGGGGGTGCCCAGGCTTCAAGGAGCAACCATTGCTGCCTGGGCAGTAGGGCCATGGGAGCTGAGGATGGAAGAGAGATGGGAGCCATGAAGAGGGGTCACCTTCAGGGTCACCTCCTGTGCTGGTGACAGGCAGGGACATGTCCCAGAGGAGCACCCATAAGGAAAGGACCAGGCTAAAAGCAGGGAAATCAGTCCTGTTCACCCACCATTCTCCCATTGCCCCTGCTGGGAGGGATCCCCCAAGAGCCCCGCTCTTTGCCAGCAGGTGGAGAGAGGGGGTTGTGCCCCTTTGTTCTGCTCTGGTGACACCCCACCTGGAGTCACTGCCTCCAGCCCTCAGCCAAGTCCCTGACACACAGTGTCAAGCTCTTCCTCCACAGCTCCTGCTGCCCTTGAGCCAGGCTGCAGAGATGCCCATGGAGATCCCAGCTCCACAGCACATCCCCAAGATGCCATCATGACTGATCCCCCAACACTGCAAAGCAAGCAAACCCCTATCCTGATGGTGCTTCTTCTTCCACTTCATGGCAGCTGAAGGAACACTTCTGTGCTGCCAGCACCTCAATGAGTGTCTAGCCCATGGGTGACAGGGTGACACCACACTCCCATCCAGCCCGTGGTGGGGGTTGTCTCTGGGCTCAGAGGCTGAACATCACTACTCACTGGTCCCTGGGTTGTCTCACAGGTTATGAGGAGGTCATCCAGATTCCCAAGGGCTCTGTCCACATCGACATCCGGGAGCTGAACCTCTCCATCAACTACCTAGGTGAGATGGGCTGGGGGTACTGGAATCCCAGACTGGAACCCCCACTGTGATCTGCCATTTCCTTGTGGTTAACAGTGCATGGGAAAGGGACAGCAAGGAAAAGCTCCCCCTGCCGCAGAAGATGGGGTGGGGGGTGACCAGGCTGGGGGCAGAGGGGCAGCAGGACCAGCTGGCAGGACAACATGTCCCAGACCAGCCAGGGCTGTGCCAGTGTGTCCTGTCTCACTGTTTCTGTCCCACTCTGTTGAACAGTGAGAACAAACCCCACACCCCACTGCTCCTGGTGCTGCCTTTGGCTCCTTGGCATTCCTCCTCTGCCATCATGTTGGGCTGGAGATTAAAAATAGACCTGCTCACATTTTCCTTGGGCTTAATTTTCCAGCCAGACTCTGGCTCATTTGTATGATGTATCTTTTTCTTTCCCTTTGTCTTCCTCTGTCCTGGACAGAGTGTGTGGAGGAAGGGGTGGGCAGAGATGCTCAATTTGGGATTCTGCAGCAGCTCTCCAGGAACAGGAGCCTGCTCAAATGCCAGCACTGGTGGGAGGTCACAGCAGGCAGCATCCCTCTGGGCCAGCTCCCTTTGCTCAGTTCAGAGGTGCCAACATCCCTCTCTGCTTCCCTCATCCATTCTGGGGACTCCTTGTGTCCATCCAGACTGGTTTGCACAGCCCACAGCCCATCACAGGTCTAGAGGAAAGCTGGGGAGGGACTATTTGCCAGGGCATGTACCAAGAGGACAAGGGGCAGTGGTTTGAAACTAGAGCAGGGCAGGGTTAGGTTAAACATTAGGAAAAAGTTTAACACCATGAGGTTGGTGAGGCACTGGAACAGGTGATGGAGGCCCCATTGCTGGAGGCAACCAAGGCCAGGCTTTCTGAGGCTCTGAGCAACCTCATCTAGTGCAGGATGTCCCTGTCACTGCAGGGGGTGGCCTTTGAAGGTCACAGAATCCCAAAATATCAGGGATTGGAAGGGATCTGGAGAGACCATCTAGTCCAACCCCCCTGCCACAGCAGGAACACCCAGATCAGGTCACACAGAAAGGTGTCCAGGTGGGATTTGAATGTCTCCNGATGATCAAAGCATCTGTCTTATGAAGACAGGCTGAAGGAGTTGGGGTTGTTCAGTTTGGTGAAGAGAAGGCTCATGAGGGACCTCAGAGTAGCTTATCAATACCTGAAGGGGGCTACAGAAAGGCTGGGGTAGAAGTTTTTAATATGAGATGTGATGGGAGGACTAGAAATAATGTATGTAAATTGGAAGGGGGTAGATTCAGGCTAGATATAAGAAAGAAATTCTTTATGCTGAGGGTGGTGAGACACTGGAAGAGGGTGACCAGAGAGGTTGTGGATGCCCCTCAGTCCGTGGAGGTGTTTAAGGCCAGGTTGGATGGGGCATTTGTGCAACCTGGTGTAGTGGGAGGTGTCCCTGCCTATGGCAGGGGGGTTGATCTTTAATGTCCCTTCCATCCCGTGCTATTCTATGATTCTCCATCCTCAGCAGCAGGAAGCATCCTCCCCACACCAGAGAGTGATGCCGGCAGGGAGTGTGCCAGCACAGAGATGGTGACAAGGAGCAATGTGGAGAGAGCGTGGGGATGGGAGTGGGAAGGAGATAGAGCAGATCCCCCTCTAGCGTCTCGCTTGGGCAACCACAGTCAGGCTCCTGGGGACCAGTAGCTCCAGCAGCCAAGACCCAGTTTGCATAGCTGGGTCTTTAGCCTGGCTTCATGACCACAGCTTGTCACACTGCCAGGTGTCTCTATCAAGCATCATCCTCGTCCTGTGGTGAAGTGGTGGGCAGGCTGAGATGAGATGATGGCTGCTTGAGTCTCACCTCCACAGCTGACTGTGTGACTTTGACTGACCACCTACTTTATTTATCTCACCTATTCCCTCCCCGTGGAACAAGGCTGATGAATTTACCCTGGGTTGGAGAGTGGCAGATGAAAAATGCCCAGCCAGAGCTTGATGCTGCTGAGTTCAGCTGTGGCCTTGTGGTCAAGAAGGCCAATGGCAACCTGGGATGTATTAGAAGGGGTGTAGCCAGAAGGTGGAGAGAGGTTCTCCTCCGCCTCTGCTCTGCCCTGGTGAGACCACATCTGGAGTGCTGTGTCCAGTTGTGGAGCCCTCAGTTGAAGAAGGACAGGGAACTGCTGGAGACAGTCCAGCACAGAGACACAGAGATGATGAAGGGATTGGAGCATCTCCCTTCTGAGGAAAGGCTGAGGGAGCTGGGACTCTAGCTTGGATAAGAGGAGTCTGAGGGGTGACCTCATTAGTGTCCATAAATATGGAAAGGGTGAGTGGCAGGAGAAAGCAACAAGGCTCTTCTCACTCAATGATAGGACAAGGGGCAATGGGTGCAGCTGGAACACAGGAGGCTCCACAGAAATGTAAGAAAAAACTTTGTCAGGGTGAGAGAAGAGTGTCTCAGGCTGCCCAGAGAGGGTGTGTGGGGTCTCCTTCTCAGGAGACATTCAAACCCCACCTGGACACCTTCCTGTGTGACCTGATTTGGGTGTTCTAGCAGGGGGATGGGACAAGATGATCTCTTGAGGTCCCTTCCAGCCCCTGATATTCTGTGATTCTGCTGACCCTTTCTCTTCTGTCCCCCCAGCTCTGAGAGGGGAGAGTGGTGAGTATTACATCAATGGGAAACTCTCCATCGACCCCCCGCGGCGCTTTGACATCGCAGGCACCACCTTCCACTACAGGAGATCCCCAGAGGAGCCTGAGTCACTGGAGGCCATGGGACCCACCAACATCACACTCTTTCTCATGGTTGGTAACATGTTTCCTTCACACCCTGACTTTGGGTTGGGCTAAAGAGACCTTGCCGTAACAAAATGAGAATTGGAGTCCCTGTCCTCAAGAGATCAGTCTTAAATTGGGCTGGATTCTCAGGTCTCCCTCCCTAATCTGCCTAAGGGATCCTAAAATCCCTAAGAATTTTGAACAATTCAGTGTTTAAGTGCAGAGGACCTTGTTCTCTGTGTCACCTTCATGATGGCACCACTGTCATCACGAATTAATACTGGAATGGATGAGAAAGGGGAAGAAGGGGGAGATTTCAGCTGGATTTTAGAGAGCATGCTGAGGTAGTGGGACACCCTGCAGAAGGTCATGAGTACATTGAACCTTGGTAGCACTGATGTCACCTTTCTTGACAGGTCCTTGTGCGGACAGAGCTGCAGGGGATCCGGTACAGGTTCAATGCTCCTGTGGGCAGAGACGCCTCCAACCATTACTCCTGGCACTACACCCCATGGACCAAGTGCTCAGTTCTGTGTGCAGGGGGTAAGGTTTGAGGGTCAGCTTTTTGGGGGAGGGCCAAACACATGTCTGCACCACTGGGACTCTCAAACACCTGGTCTGGGCCAAGTGAGTGAAGAGGTGTCACCATCTGCTTTGCTCTAGAGGACCTCTTAGGTTCATAATTATTCCCACCCTGCTCTTACCCACATCCAAGCTGAAGGAAGAAGTTCTTCCCCATGAGGATGGGGAGACACTGGCCCAGGTTGCCCAGAGAGGTGGTGGAGGCCCCTTCAAGCCTGGAGACATCCAAGGCCAGGCTTGCTGAGGCTCTGAGCAACCTCATCTAGCCCTCGCAGTGCAGGTGTGAGCTGGCAGCATGAAGTCTTATTGTTCCACATGGGGAGTCTCACTGGAATCAAAGTTTGTCCGTATGAAGTTCTTAAGACTCTTTCATATGTCTGACAGTAGCTTCTCAGAACCTGAAGGGACTGCAGAAAGGCTGGGGTAGGACTTTTTAGTAGGGTACAGGATGGCAGGACTAGGAGTAGTGGACATAAATTGGAAGAGGGGAGATTTAGGCTGGAGAGAAGAAAGAAGTTATTTGCTGTGAGGCTGGTGAAACACTGGAAGACGTTGCAGAGAGGCAGTTTTGAAAGTGAGGCCTAGTCATGTTTTCTGTTTAAAGCTGAGGGCCCTGACCTGGTCTTAGGTGTTCAAAGAATCACAGAATATCAGGGATTGGAAGGGACTGCAGAAGATCATGGAGTCCCATCCCCCTGATGGAGCAGGAACACCCAGATCAGGTCACACTGGAAGGTGTCCAGGTGGGATTTCAGTGTCTCCAGAGAAGGAGACCCCACACCCTCTCTGGGCAGCCTGGGACACATTTCTCTCACCCTTACCCTGACAAAGTTTTTTCTGTATTTCTGTGGAACTTCCTTGCACGCATTTCCCCTTGTCCTGTCACTGAGTGAGAAGAGCCTGGCTGCATCCTCCTGACACTCACTCTTTCCATATTGATAACCAGGACTGAGGTCACCCCTCAAGCTCCTCCAAGCTAAAGAGCCCCAGCTCCCTCAGCATTTTCTCTTAAGGCAGATGCTCCTCAGCAAAGGTCTTTCCCTGGCTGGTGAGCCTTCACCCCATCTGTTGTTCTCCCAGAGGTGCTAGAGATTGCCTTGGTTAGGAACAGAGACATTGGTTCAGGCTTGGTGAGGTGCAGTGACAAGTGGCTGCCCTGTCACCCTGCCCATATGGGAACAAAGCTATGGGGCTCCTACCTACTACCTGGCTCAGGGCTTCACCTCCTCCTCTCTTTCCCTCCTGCTTTTTTTTCTTGACAGGCAACCAGATCCAGTCTGTGTTCTGCAAGAAGCTTTCTGATGGCTCAACTGTCTCCAACCACTTCTGTAGCCCTGAAACCAAGATGGCAGAGAGGCAGAGGCCCTGCAACACCGAGCCCTGCCCCCCAGCGTGAGTACCATGGCTTGGAGAGGGTGGGTGGAAGGGAAAGAAGAGATATGGAGGAACCCTGTGGGATGCTGTGGCCAGAACTGGAAGAAGGGCCAAGTTTTGACCCCAGGTGCCCCACACAAGCTTTGGTGTTTTGCCTGTCTCCAGCTGGGTGATTGGGAACTGGTCTGACTGCAGCCGAAGCTGTAATGAAGGTGTCCGCACACGCAGTGTCTTCTGCAAACGTAAGATCTCGGCCACCGAGGAGAAGACTTTGGATGATGCTTCTTGTGCCCACCCACGGCCAAAGATGCTGGAGCCTTGCAATAACCAGACGTGTCCTCCAGAGTGGGTTGCCCTGGACTGGTCTGAAGTAAGTGCTGAATGTTGTTCCTCATCTTTCTGGTGGCAATGATCCTTCATGGGACAGTGGCAGGGAGGCCAGAACATCACTGCTGACCATGGAGAGCATGATGTGGGACAGTCTTGTAGCTAAGGAGACACATCCAGTTGGAGGCACTAGGCTTGAGAGGTGGGCCCATGCCAACCTCATGAAGTTCAGTAAGGCCAAGTGCAAGGTCCTGCACCTGGGCCACCTCACACACAGACACAGGCTGGGTGGAGAGTGGCTGGAGTGCAGCTCTGAAGAGAAGGATTTGAGGGTGTCAGTGGAGGAGAAACTCAATGTGAGCCAGCAGCGTGTGCTTGCAGCCCAGAAGGACAACCCAGTCCTGGGCTGCATCTAGAGAAGTGTGACCAGCAGGGCAAGGGAGGGGATTCTTTCCCTCTACATGGCTCTGGTGAGACCCCAACTGGAGTTACTGTGTCCAGTTCTGGAGCCCTCAACAGAAGAAGGGCATTGAGCTGTTGGTCCAGAGGAGGCCATGAGGATGGTCAGAGGGC
>VZTY01034179.1:176777-192975 GCA_013400935.1 Turnix velox | reverse complement strand
GAAGCAGGATGAGGCAATACGTTCTGCCACCCTTGTGTGTGTGTCTTCAGTGATCTTAGTCTTAAAGTACACCAGCAGTTGGGCTAATGTTTAATTTTACTGAGCTTCTCCACTTGGTAACCTTTGTACTGGACGTGAGAAGGATAACGCTGCACGATACAGCCTTACATCCCTGGGTAGAGCTGCCTGTAGGTGTGGGGAGGTAGAGGTTCGTGTGATCAGTTAGTTTAACGGTAGCTGAAGTGGCCCTGGGCCATCATTTCTGGTTTAGGGCTTTTAACTGAGGTCTAACTGCAAATGAGTTGTAATGTGGGGTAGGACTTTTTAATAGGGTATGTGATGGAAGGACTAGGAGTGATAGGTATGAATTGGAAGAGGAGAGATTCAGGCTGGATATAAAAAAGAAATTCTTTATGGTGAGGGTGATGAGATACTGGAACAATTTGCCCAGGGAGGTTGTGGATGTCCCCTCCCTGGAGGTATTTAAGGCCAGGCTGGATGAGGCACTGAGCAACCTGGTCTAGTGGGAGGTGTCCCTGCCCATGTCTGGGGGGGTTGGAACTAGGTGATCTTCAAGGTCCCTTCCAGCCCAAACTATTCTAATATTCTCTTCTATTTGAAATAGTGATCTGGAGAGAGGTGTGCCTGCCTATGGCAGGGGTGTTGGAACTAAATGATCTTCAAGGCCCCTTCCAGCCCAAACTATTCTATGATACTGTGGGGGATGCTGCTGTGTGCTTAACTGATGTTTCAACACTCTTGGAAGGCTTTGCTTGTTATTGTGACCAAGTCTGTAGGAATGTGCTTGCTCTCATGTGACATTCTTTTGTTGCTTCAGAAAGATGCCACTCTTCTTCAGACTAAGCTAAACAGATTTACTCTACAGTTTGCTGTTGGGACATCCTTAGAATCAAGTCTTCATCACACAGCCTGATTCCTGAAAGTACTGGGTTATTTTATTTGTGAGCATATCTTAGAGTAATGTCCAGCTAGGTAAACTGAGTAATGGAGACCTGCTGTTACCACCACTTATTTTGCAGTAGCACAGCCATCACAGTCAGAGAGTTCATAAAGTTCAAAATTTACAGACTTCCTATAAAAAGGGTGTTTCTCAGTGAGTAACTTTGCCAAATGCTAGATAATCATCATCAGAACATACTGTGTTGCTGTCAGATGTAACTTGTAGGTTGACTTCTGTATCCTCTTTATAGTGCAGAAACAGCAGATGCTTCCTTTCTTACTTTCAGAAGCCTCAGATGTCTGTTATCCTTGATATGGTCTTTACCTTCCAGTCAGGCTCTGAAACATTAGAGTAGTTCTATGAGGACTGATTTCTTTGGAGGAATTTCTGACACATTTCTCCCAAGGTGCCAGCACCAACTTGATCCTTGCCTGCAATGTGTGCATTGCAGAGTGATTCCTTGCCAAGAAATCAACTTGTTAAATATTTTTAGATTGACTTGATACGTAAAAGCTGCTCTTAAACTGCTTTTCAAGAGGTTTTTTTCTCAAGTCACAATAGATTCACTTGTCATGGAATACATAACAATTATTGGTGAGTTTTCTCTAGAGAGAGAGTAATGAAATGAACATGACTATATGTTCTATATATCTGAGTAGTTTAAGTGTGAGCTGCATGCCATTTTGCTTTCTTGTAGGCACTAGGATTGTATTTCTGTCTCTTGCCTGTTAAATATTGCTTGTGGACTTTTGGTGGTCCCATTTTTTTAGCATAAGATTTGTTTGTTGACTGTGAGAGCCTGTACTTGCTCCCTCACTGTTAAAAGGTGTAGACATCATCAGTGCAGTGTTCAGGCATGGTGACAAATGATTCTTACATAAATCCTTAAGTGATCTGGGATTTGTGGATTTACTTTATTTAACTTCAACCTTTTTGAACTCCTTATTTACAGGTCTGCTGGATAAATTTTATTTCTAAATACTGGGCCGAAAGTAAGGTAGCTCTCAACTGAAGTAACTGAAGTTCAGAGATCTTAACCTCAAATACTGTGAGAAGCACCTGACAACTTATTGAAATACACTTCTAAGGAGCAGTGTCTCATACAACAGTTCTTAAATTTCAGCCTCTTGAAAAAGATTACACAAATACATGGACATTAGTGAACTTCATGAACAGATAATATGTCAGGAAACTAATATTAGTGTGTATTGCTATTCATTGAGGTAGTAGTGGATAATGGGTGAATATGGGTTAATAGCAGAGTGCTCCTAAGCTCATGTGTACCACTCAGAAGCCCTTCATATTGACATGGTCAAGGCTGGAATACTGGCCTTTACCAGCAGGCCTTTTATTGTGTAAATAAGCTGTTTTGTTCAAACTTCCTGGTCATGTGAAAACTAATCTTGCTTCCCTTAAAAAATAAAGAATAATCACTGGTTCAGAA
Source organism: Turnix velox (assembly GCA_013400935.1). Taxonomy (NCBI): domain Eukaryota; kingdom Metazoa; phylum Chordata; class Aves; order Charadriiformes; family Turnicidae; genus Turnix; species Turnix velox. The sequence continues at coordinate 190,570 of VZTY01034179.1, read as the reverse complement.
AACAGGAAGGGCCATATAGACCAAGTTATAAAGTGCTATTGCCAAGTTATTAGTAGCTTATGTCTTTTATGATATTTCCTTTTCAGTGATAAATCAAAGACTGCATTTATTTACAGTCAGATTATTGAGTTTTGTCCAGCAGCCTAATGCCAGGTCTTTGGGTTATAGCAGGACTTATGTCCTTTAAGCAGAACAGAGTGAGTTCAGGTGGGAGTATATGGTCTCTAGTGACTGTATGTCAATATAAAAATGTTGTGACAGATTGTCAAGTAATTTCTGATAGGGAATTATGTTTAAAGACAAGCAGTTTTATTTATTAACAATCATGGAAATGTGGACAAGTTTTATGTAGGCTGTCTTCTCTCAGACATTGCTGTCAAAGTTTCAAGCTCTGTCAGTGTGAGTGAATGATGTTTCTCAATCTTCTGAAGAGGTGCTCTGTAGCAAATAAAAAAATCAGTTTATCCATAAACCACATTTAGTATCACTTTCAGGGACTAATAATGAATTTGTTTGAAATTATTTAGAAAAGGGATGTTTCTTGTCTCTATGTCTAACATCAGAGATTTAAAAAAGAGTAAATCAGAGTTAGTTGTGTAACTGTGGATATATTTTTATTAATCATTTCAGCAGCCAGGAGACTCCTGGAGCCAGCAGAGAGCTCTCATTGTGCATCACTAATGAAATTGTGCTGATTCCAGTAAAATTCTTTAGAATATTTCTGTGGAAAGTTGGGTATGAAATGACACATTTCTGTGGACAAAGGAATGTGGAATGCAACTGGTGTTGAGTACTGATGTGGTGGTGAAAAGCAGAGAGTTTTTTCAGATTTCATAGGGAAATTATGCAAACTTTGGGACTGCAGAGCTGAAATGAGAGGGTTTTTGGCTTGATCCAGTTAGCATACTTGTATGGGCATATGACAACACACTAGTGCAGTGACATTTCCTCTTCTGCTTCCAGTATGCTCAGTCAGCATGCTGAGTCAGCATCTTAATCGCGAGTTCTAGGGAGCTCAGAGCAGTTGCAAAGTTTCTTGTAATATTTTTAATGCTTCTGACCTGAATGCCCTCTAGAGACACTTCCCTTTGCTAGTTAGTGGCTATTTCTGTGCAGAAGAAAAGCAACCTTGAGACACATCTGCCTCATTCAGCTGCAGGCCTCAGCAATCATGTTCCTTTTACCTAAGCAGACTACTAGCCTGAGTACTGATGACCTTAATGACTCTTTCTTAATCACATTATCACAGTTCTTGGAAGAATGGTCAAGATTTATTAGACCTTCCACCTGCCTGGTGAGAAACAACTCCATTCTTTTTGGAGATGGGGGATATTCTTTCTGGAGATGTCTACTTAAAGGCTCACCTTTCTTGAGCATTTTAGCAATAAACTTTTATCTCCAGTTTGATTGTCTGAATGTTTGAATTGCTCTCTGCCCTTCCAGTGCAGCTGGATTATTCAGCTGTTAATGTCAAGCTGAATTATACAGCCTGGCTTAGCTTTAGTCCAGCCATGTCAAAACAAGGTGAACAGCTGCAGCATGTGTCTGCACTGCAAATGAGCTTAAACTGAAGGACAGTGCAGTGTAAGCATGTTTTCTTTGTGGGCTTTGGTCTTCAATTAGCAGTTCTATGAATAGGTTTATGTAGTTCTAGCTGCCCAGATCAGTGTATGTGCAGTGATCTCTACAAATCTGCTTTGCATGAGCTTCCAGCTTGATGAGAAGTGATGGCACAGGGTAGCTGATTCGAGCTTTGGATGCCTCTCAAAGCAGTTCTTTTTGGCTTGTGCAGCTTGTGAGGGAGTGGAAATTAGACAAAGCAGCCACAGCCTTTTCTAGCTACAAAATTCTATGTTCTTGTAACAGGAAAGCTGCTTTTTCTAATAGATCTTCTGTTACTGAAGGCAGTAACTGTGATCTTGGAGATATATGACTTGACATTCCTCTACCGAATAAATACATTATGATTGCTCTTCAGGGCTCAGAGCCTAATAGTACTTGCCTATTTTCTAGATAATGGAACATAAAGAGCTTCCTGTGTGCTGTTAACACTACTAGTGTGAAATTTGGACACACACAGGGACAAAGAAGCTGAGGATAGTGCAGTGTAGTGCTTTTACTTGCAGGAGAATTGGTCACCTTATTTCAAGTGCCACAAAATAGCTTGATTTTCTGCTTGCTGTTCTATGTCTCTGGTACAATCTCTTCTTTCATTGAAGAATGTACTAACATGGCAGGAACACTTCTCTGTAAGAAGTTTATCCATGGTAGCATTAGGATCAAGACACTGGCAGTAACCTGACTTGTTACATCACGTGGGCAAGTGTTATAGCTGTTCCAGAGACCTGCTGAGATTCAGCAGATCATTAAAATACTGGTGGGTTTTGCATAGTGAGGAGATTTAAGTAGTTTCACAAACTTAAATCCTTCTCTCACAACTGACATATGTCTCCTATGGTCATGCGCTTAGAAGTTGAAATTTTAGGATTCTGTGGCAATCGTTCCTGGCTGACCCTGTTCCTGAGGCCCACTCAGAGGAAGTAATGCTGCAGCTGAAATAGCAAGCTATCAAATATGTCATCACTGAAGGTAGTGAAAAGGTGGTTTTGCTAGGTATATTGTCTCTATTTTTTGAGCTGTGAAGTAATTAGGAGGTAACCAAGCTATGGTAAGAGTTACTGAGTGCTGGCATGACTGTTAATCTTCCAGGTGAAGACCAAACCAATGAGTGATGCTTGTTTACATCTAAGCAGTTGTCTGGTAGCCAGGGTCAGAGAAGACTATGTGGTATTTACTTTAGAACACTGTAGCAACTTCTCAACAGTATCAGCTCTGTGTGTGTAGACTGAAGCATGATCTCATGATGAAGAAATAACAATGTGTCACTGATCCTGCAGAATAAAGGATCGCTTTGTTTCTTTTGCTTGTTGGGAAAATTGCAGAGATAAGGAAATGACCCTACAGAGTATAGTCATGCTCGTTTGCTTAACTCCTGTATTAGATACTCTAGTAAAGCTTTCCTTACAAGTTACTGGAATCAGTAAATCTGGATGATCTGCCTTTTCTAAAATAGCTAAACTACAGTCACTTCTTTACAGATGCTGTTGGTGGAGTGGTTAATGGAGATGTCTATCAGGTAAGAAAGAACTATTCTGTCCTCAGAATGTGCTGTTCTTCTCTGGGAACTCTACCTTAATCTAGAATAATACTTCCTATTTCTTGTCTCTAGTGTACTTCTATCTCATCTCTGAAGAGGAACTTCTGATGTGATAGCTCATCTCATCATGCTTTTAATATTCTTAATATGCTCCTCCTGAATTGACAGGCAACTTAAAGCAGGTTTCTGTTTTGAATTGTGGCTTAATACAACATAAGCACTGTAAACAGAATGACAGGCTCTATATTATGACTGAATGCTGACTCACCACTGGCTAATATGCTGAAAGGATACTTTGGATATCTAGTTTAAAGATGTTTTCTGAATTATATTTTCTTAAAGGGTAATTTGTCTTATCATGATTGGTTTTACAAGGAACTGAGTGAAAACATTATAAAATTAATAGTGAAGTTGCATGAAATTAAGCTGCTGGCTAAACAGCTCAATCACAGTATGAAAACGTTAGCCATGGTGATGGTGAAAGGAGGAGATACTTGCTTTATTAGCAGCAGGGAAAAAATAGACATGCAGTCACTGCCTTGTAACTGAATTTCACATCAGTTTGCTTAAGTCATTGTCACTGCCACCTGTTAGTTGGCTGGACAGCCCTGATTAAAAGGAAAAAGGGGCTTTGTGTATGAGCTGCTTCTCCATGGTGTTAAATGAATACTGAGCTTTGTGGAGACACAAACAGCTTTCATGGCTGTAACATCTTTATATCCTCACCCTTGCCTTGAAATTAATGGAAAAACTGTATTTACTATCTCTTTGTCGTGCTTTATACAGTCGAAAAATAGTTATCCTGATTTTCTCTTTGCAGTTCTAAGTGTCCAGCAGCTTTGATTTATAGTTTCTTCTTAATGAACTGAGAACAGACTGAGTGGGCTATATGTAACTGAAGTTTTAGCTGCCTTTTAACTAGCTTGATTCTATAATTGGCTGGGTTGTTTTGTTTTGGATTGAATGTGAACTTCTACCAGCCTAGATCCTTCTTTTTGCATTATGCCTTCATTGAGAGCTGCAGGAAATGAGAATTGAGGCAATCAAAATACATAATTTGCTGCAATCCATCTGATACTATTGAGTGGTATTTCTTAGGTCTGTTAGGAGCAGGGTGAACCTATAAAAATTGTTTGACTGGGTGTATCTTCTGTGGCAAATAGTACAAAATTCATTAACTGTACAAGTCTAGTATATTATAGTTCTATTCATTCCAAGTCTTTGAGCTGTTGTACAGCGAGTACTAGTACTCTCAGTTTTGAGCTTAAATTAAGTGCCTCTTGTTTGAAGCTGTATACAGCAGTTGAAATTCTGTAATGTCTTAAAGGACACTCCATTTTAATGCCAATTAAATTCACAGTTATCTCTGAAGTAGATAAATAAATTACAGAGAATGTTTTAAACTCTGTGCAGAAAACCATTAACTTGCCAAAATTACTTCCATGGAAAAATTAAGGTGAAATGAATTGGAGGATCTCCAGGTCTGCAACTGCACAGTGAGGTCTAGGCATTGTCTTCTGCTTTTTTCTGGTGTTTGACTTGGCAGTCAGCTTGAAGTTATTTTATTTCTGAGTGCTTGAGGCCATCCTCTATTAATGGGCTTGACTCCTGTTTATAATTTGTGGCAAGATATTTTTCATGTTAAGCCTGGAAACGCAATGTAACATGAAATGAATGTCATATGTGCATGTTTCAAACATTCTTAATTTTGTGTTCCTTGAAACAGTTCTCTGAAATACTAATTTCTAATGTGCAAATGGCAATCCTGTTTTCCTTTAAGGAGAGTAATGGTCCATCAAACTCCTCTGCTGCCATATCCCAAGTAGATCGACTCCATTCAGAACCAGAAAGTATTCGTAAATGGAGAGAGGAGCAAAAGGAGCGCCTCGAGCAACTTGGTAAGGTGGATGCTTGTTGCAGTGATGTTCTTGCTTGTGAATAACATAGTGACAAAGTGTTAAATTGCAGAATTCTCTGCCATGGCTTCTGTCTTTTGGGAATCTAACATGCTTCTTGAGTTTGAGGAGCAAGCCTGAATGAATCTTGCAGTAAGCAGGCTTAATTCTATTGTTGGAGTTAGCAAGCAAGTGGCTCTCCGAACCTTCACGGGTCCTATGCTTCACTTAAAAATAAGCTGACAGAAAATGAACAGCTTTTATCAGCAGAGAAGAATTAATAAATTCTGTAGCTATATTAGCACTTCTTTCAAAGCATAAAGATTGCTCATTTTATAGTTACTGAGGCCATCTGTTATAGAATCATAGAACCACAGAATCATAGAATAGTTTGGGTTGGAAGGGACCTTAAAGATCATCTAGTACCAACCCCCTGCCATTATTATCAATAGCTAAGTAATGGACTAGGAACTAAATAAAACAATCAAATGCAGCAATGCCTAGCTTTGGACAGCTTCTTACAATATGACATGATTTTCACTTATGCTGGGGAGAATGCTTTGCTTGAAATTGTTAGGACAGAGCGTTCTGCACAATGTGATTCTGGACAGAGCAGCAGATGAGCTTGTTCTGAGTTGTAGGCTGGATGTAAAAGGATGCTGAGTGCAGTGCTCCCTCACTTTATTTAAGCACAGTGGCATCACTGGGTTTTGCTGTGCAGGCTAGCAGACTTAGTAAATCTGAGTTAGTCTTCAGGTGCCTATCCTCAGCTAAAGTGGACTGTCCCAGTTATTCACCACAGGCATTCTGTGTAGCTCATCCTTTCTTTGAATGTTCATGGTCTGTGAAGTTCTCCTAGTTTCAATCAGGATATTTCCTAACTTTTTTGGGGTAGACCAGCTGCCTGCACTAAAGAGCAACAAGTGTGCAACTAATGTGAACGAGTTTCCGCTGGAATGATTGTGACTTGACAAATCAGTTTTTAAATCTTCAGATGTGAACTCAAGAAAGCAGGAAGCAGAGTGGAAAGAGAAAGCAATAAAGGAGCTGGAGGAGTGGTATGCAAGGCAAGATGAAAAGCTACAGAAAACAAAAGCCAGCAACAGGTAAGATTTCTCCAGCCATCTGAAGAGTTACAGTACCAGATATGAAAGTAATCAGGGAAGGAAGGTAAAATTCTTCTTGTGTGTCCTCAGGCACTGTCTTTCTGATTATTAGTGTAGCTTCCTCTGTTAAGAAATGGGTCTCCACTGGTAGTCAATATTTAAGTTTTCTCACGATTTCAATACATGTCCAATAATAGTCAGATAGAACAACAATGTAATGAACCAGAATTATTGATGATTCCATAAGACACGAAGTTTGAATATGATTAGAAAAAGCTTTAGTCTACCTGCTTGTTTGCATGCTTTCAGCTGCAGAGCTCTTCACTGTCCTTACCCTATGACTAGGAATATTGCTTGCTGTCATTACAGCAGATGGAAGCAGCCTACAAGTGATCTAATTAGATATCCAGAAACTTTTGTTAGTTCTTTTGGAAGCATTTGAGAAATAACCTGACTTGGTTCTGCTAGTGAAGAATGGAGTGTTGACTGTGTCTTTGGTTTTATGTTATCTGATTATGAGCTCTGGAACTAATGACTTGGCAGCTAATCTGGTAAGCTCTTACACGTTCTTAGAGGTTCCTGGTGAAATTGTAGCTGTGTAAAGGTGGTAGTTCTGACTTAATACCACTTGGATTTGTAGTTACAACCCAGAGCTGCCAGTGTAATTCTTTTAGATAATCATCAGGACACTTTAGAATCCACAGACATTAAGATAAGCTGCTGTGTGGTTTTTTGAAACAGTTTTTTCTTATCAAAATATCCATCAGGCTTGTTTTGAGTTAGTTCATTCCTAGGCAGATTCTACTTCTTGCTAAAGGAAGAAGGGAGGCCAACACTTCTTGCAGAGTTGTGGGTTTGACACTTCCATTTGCTGAAGTGCACTCTTTGTTGGACTAAGGGAAGGAACTGAGGTGTGCTTCTGGATAATTTTCAGCTCGCGATGCCCCCAAGTGTTTGAGTAGAGAATATGCCTCCTGGGGCATAGTCCATTTAGCAAACATTGCATAGGAGTGTTTGGCACTCTTATCAGCCTGTGGGAGATCTCTCCTGATAGTAGTCTCTGTCCACTGCAGTTTGCCAAATGCTAACATTGGGATTCTGGTCCCAACTTCTGTGATGTATTAGAGCTTCACACTGCCCCACCGAGTCAGTGGCTTAACTGATACATTCCATGTGGTAACTCCTTTCCTGTTACAGTAAGTCTGGGTGATACAGAGTTAATGTGCTCATTAGAACTGCCTTCAGCTGTGCTCTGTACTTATCCTTATCTCTTTTCTCTTGCCTGCTTGCCTGCCTATTGGACTACTTGCTACCTAGGGTGGCAGATGAAGCTTTCTACAAACAACCCTTCGCTGACGTGATTGGTTATGTGTATGTTGCTTAACTACTAATTCTGCTTGCTAGTCAACTAGGTAATTAGGAGGGTTAGAAATAATGCTGAGTGTGTGAAGATGACTGCTGAATGTTTCAGGGCAGTATATCTAAGCAGCCTTTAATTTGTGGACTGACTGTGATCTGAAGTGCAGTTTCTCTGCAAGTATCACACATGCTGCACAGCATTTAGCACTTTCAGATAAATTCATGTAAACACACAACTGGAATCTTGGTAATTACTTTGGTAGCCTTTAGAGTTAGGGGTTAAATGGTTGTTTCCGTGCCAATGAATACTGCTTAGCAAGATGCAAGTTGATGCATGCAGTCTTACATGGGTGCTGTGTTTAGTCCTAATCATCTCCAGAGAAGCACGGTGTCTACCTCACCATTCTCTATAATAAACACTGAACCCGTGATCTGTGATCATTTCCCTACATAATCATTGATATGTTTATGTGCAATACTTGCACATAAAGCTCTGTAAGCCAGAAAAAGTAGGAAGGAGTCACCTGCTGTAAACAAGGCTAGAAGAGGTGCTTTCATATAAAAACAGGTTGCTATTAGAGAACAGATGAAAAGCATAAGAAGGTAAGACTGTAAAATTTGCATTAGCTGCTGGGAGAAGTTCTTAGGAGAGCTCTGAGTAGATGTTTTGCCAGACTTGTGTATCATAGAGAGTACAGTGATGACTTTCAGACCCACTGAGTAGTTTCTGTGGAAGGGAAGGGTTACCATGTTCATTGGCTTGCTTATGTATTTTAATTTCTTCCTTTAATAGACTTTAATTGAAAGATAGCCATGTCACAGAATCTAAAGTGACACCCTTACAAGGTTTATGCTGTGATTCTCTATTGCTGAGCCATGGTGTTGCTGAGCTTTGAGTGTTAATATTGGAAGTCCAGTTGTGGAATTCATTATCTAACTGTAGGTGGATGTCAACCAAGACTTGTGAAATGATGGATTTACAGGTGGTGTTTGACTTTTCTGAACTCTACTGGAGTTGATTTTGATTTTTTTTTCCCCAGTAGCCCCCTTATTTTCATAGACCAAACGAAAATGTGCAGTGTAAGTGCGCAGAATAAGACTTGGCAGCTAAGCTACTAGTGCATGTTCAGCCAGCTGATCATCTGCATTAAACTCATTCTCATTTTCTGTATCTGACTTAAACTTTCTCTCCTTGTTTCTTCTCTTCCACCTTTTAAGCACAAACATAAACCATCCTTGCTACAGCCTAGAACAGTTAAGTAAAAAAATCTTCGCTGCCCCTTAAAAGTTGTCATGTTTACATAAAGTAGCAGTGTTGTTAGTGACCCTTGTCTTCAGTGGTGTCTGTAACCTTATCCCTGTCAACAGTTGCTGAACCCTCATGGGAGACTCATCTTCACTGCTTTTTATGTATTTGTTGGAGTAGATGGATTTGGTTTGATCTCTTGCTGCTTACTGTGCTTTCGCTCACTCAGCTATGAGGGGTCTTGCAGTTCATGTAAAATAGATACTGGAGTGTTTTCTCTGCTTTGAAGCAATGTTGTTGGCAGCATGGCAATGCCAAAAGGATACAGCTGGAAAGCCACTGGCACTAACCTGTACATAATGTACAAAAGCCTCTGTAAAGTCTCCTCAGGGTAAGAAATGGGGGAAATATGCTTATCCTGTGAACTGACCTCAAATGAGTCATCCTCTTTGCCAAGATATGCTTTAGGATATATCACCCACAAGCATGGAATTAATGACTTAAATTAATTTTGATTCATGCTGCTTTACTACAGCATTGTGAATCATCAGCACATAGTTTTTTTGGGTTTTTTTTAATGTTCTGTAGGCCTTGAGGCAGATTAAAATCCTAAAATGGAAACTGTTTTAAGACATGCTTGTGGGGAGTTGTAAATTTCCAGTTGGTGAGTTCCATTATAAGCCATCAAGTGGCAAAAGTAGTTAACATCTGGGCACTTTTACATAAATAAATTGCCTGTGTGGGAGTACCTTCTTGTTGCCTTTTTCTAAGGAGTCGCCCAAGCGAATACTCAAACTGTTTTTAAAACCAAACACCTGTATTCCAACATTTTACACAGCAATCCTGTACACTGCTTGAGCACAACATACTACTGCAACCTGCTTTCATCTCCAGGGTTTGGGGCAGTGGGAGCTTAAGTAAACCATAATGTCCACAAGCAGTTGTCAGGTAACATTTTTTTTATCAAATGCGTTGAAACAAACTGCATCCTGAGGGGGTTAGTTCCTTACATGCTGGATGTTAACATGAGGTGCATTGCATTGCTTTTAGGGCAGCTGAAGAAGCCTTTCTGAATGATGCAGAAGATGTTTGTCCAGGCACGGAGTGGGAACGTGTGGCTCAACTCTGTGACTTTAATCCCAAGTCCAGTAAGCAGGCAAAAGATGTGTCCCGCATGCGTTCAGTCCTCATCTCACTCAAGCAGGCTCCACTGGTTCGTTGAAGGGGGAAACTCACTGAAAACACTACAGATGCAACATCTTTACCTTACTCAGAGAAGCTGTGGTTTTTTGCAGTACTTGGTTAGGTTGTTTTAGTCTTTCTTGGACCAAACCTCACGGTGTATCTTAGATCCGATCATTGTCTGATTGCATGTTCTTCCTCCTGTTTCCTTTCTGTCTCTAAAAAAATGGAAGAACCTCCCCAAATTAAGTCACTGTGCTGTCGTGCACCAAAATGTCACCTCCCACATTACTGTCATTAAAAGCTTTATTAACCATAAAATGTGTTGACTTTGTATGAATTAAAGGAAGCCACCTGTTCCCTTTCAACCAGGAGAGTTTGAATTCAGTGTGAGAAAAATAATTACTTAACTGCTAGTGATTTTACATTTCTGGTGACTGAGCCAACTAGGACAAGCCTATTCCTCTGCAGAGCTGTGGTGTGGCAGCAGCACACTCTGCCTGGGGCTACATTATGTCTGTAAGATCCATGGATAATTAGGAGGATAATGACAGCCAAGGCCTTTGTGATGTGATGGCTTAGGGGATAGTCCATTTACATGCTTCTGTGCCTTCTAATCTGAGAAGGTGTGGATTACTGAACACTTTTCTTTAGATTTTACATCAGTAATACAAGTTTCCCTGATAATTATGGTGATTACACTGTTAAAAAGCCTTTGGCTACGGTTAGAAGCACACATTTAATCTCTTGCTTCAGGTGTTCCCGGGACACAGCACACTGCTGTGTGCTGAAATTTTTCCAGGTTCCTTGAGGTGTCTATGAGATAAAAACTTAGTAGTTTATCAGAAAAGGGCTGTATTCATGCTTATCACAGGGCTGTGAAATTGAGATTAAAAAGAAAACATTTTCAAAAAAACGGTATTTATTTAAATAATTTCCTTAAATGCAGTCTTCATACACTTTCTCATTAAGCACAGACTTATCAGTTTATTTGCATTTAAAATATCTGTGGTTTATGCAAGAAAAAAGCCAGATGACCTGGTATTCAAATACTTGCAGTTATAGCAGTGGTGGGCTACTAGTACAAGCAAGGCAAGAGTGGTTGTGGAGATGACATCTCTTTTTTTTTCTTTTTTTCTTTTTTTTTTTTTTTTTAGACAAATGAAGAAAAATATATGCTTTCAAGAAAGAGAGCCTTTCTTCAGCTGTCAGTTTTACAACTTAATGGTAGTTTCTGTTTTTTAATAATGGAATCACAGAATAACTTTGGGTGGAAGTGACCTTTCAGCTGATTGAGTCCCAACCATCAATTTGCCTCTAATGCTAACATCACTAAAACCATCTCTTTAAGCTCCATGGTTACCTCTTTCTTAAATAGTTCCAGGGATGGAGTGGAGTGTCAGATATCTTCCTGATCAGCCTGGTGCACTGCTTGATAAACCTTTCAGTGTAAAAATGTTTCTTGACATCCATTCCAACCCTTCTCTGAGTAGTAAGGGCTGTGTACTCAAAACCTTCCTGAAGTTGTAACAGCAGAAATAACACTCTGTGTTATTTTCCTTCTCCTAGCCTTGTTTAATCTGATGAAGCAGTCACATTTTTGTAGGAGATATGGACAGTGGGATGGAGTGCACCCTCAGCAAATTTGCAGATGACACCAAGCTGTGTGGTGCAGTTGATACACCTGAAGGAAGGGATGGCATCCAGAGGGACCTTGACAGGCTGGAGANCCTCTGCTGGGCTCTGGTGAGACCACACCTGGAGTTACTGTGTCCAGTTCTGGAGCCCTCAACACAGGAAGGACATTGAGCTGTTGGAGCAAGTCCAGAGAAGGGCCACGAACATGGTCAAAGGGTTGGAGCAACTGCCCTATGAAGACATGCTGAGGGAATTGGGGTTGTTCAGCCTGGAGAAGAGAAGGCTCAGGGGGACCTCATAGTGACTTATCAGTACCTGAGGGGGTCCTACAGAAAGGCAGGGGAAGGAATTTTTAATATGATATCGGATGGGAGGACTAGAAGCAATGGATGTAAATTGGAAGGGGGTAAATTTAGACTTGACATAAGAAAGAAATTCTTTACAGTGAGGGTGGTGAGGCAGGGACGTGGAACAGGTTGCCCAGAGAGGTTGTGGATGCCCCATCTCTGGAGGTGTTCAAGACCAGGCTGGACAAGGCACTGAGCAGCCTGGTCTAGTGGGAGGTGTCCCTGCCCATGGCAGGGGGGTTGGAACTCAATGATCTTTAAGGTTCCTTCCAACCCAAACTATTCTATGATTCTATGATTCTATATCTTGTCTTGATTTTATACCAAGCTGTGTACAAGCAGTGTTTGGTTTGAACACCACATCAAATTACATGGTTTGATTCTCTTTTTTTGTGTGAAGCAAGTTGCAGAATGAAGCTGCCCCGAAGCAAGACAACTGGATGTGCAAACCAAAGCAATGACTGTACTTAAATACATGGCTTCAGCTGACAAAGAATGACTTCTCTGATGTCTTCGATAAAGCATTTTTCAGACACAGTGATCTGGAATAGTCTGAGGGGTGTGTGGTCTGGATGTTTTACCCCATGATCTCCTTACAGTAGTCAGCTTTTACTAATGCAGGTCGAATCACAGTGTGAGCTCTCTGCACCTTACTGTCTGTGATGAGTTTTATGTGATGCAAAACTGAGTTTGCCTCCATGACCAGGTCAGACACAAATGGAGAAGAGACAGAGCACTGAAATCATCCAAAATCTGAAGAGTTTATTTCAAAATGGCTTAGGTGGTAGATCAAAGACTCAAAGTATTAAACTGGTGGAGAAAAATCTAAATCTTTATGCTCTACCAACTAGCTATGTGCCTTGCATCAGCAGGATCTGTATGAAACTCAAATCATAGAATCACAGAATCATAGAATAGTTTGGGTTGGAAGGGACCTTAAAGATCATCAAGTTCCAACCCCCCTGCCATGGGCAGGGACACCTCCCACTAGATCAGGCTGCCCAGTGCCATGTCCAGCCTGGTCTTGAACACCTCCAGAGAGGGGGTATCCACAACCTCTCTGGGCAACCTCTTCCCGTGTTTCACCACCCTCACTGTAAAAAATTTCTTTCTTAAGTCTAAATCTACCCCCTTCCAATTTACATCCATTGTTTCTAGTCCTCCCATAGCAAAACCCAAATGAACTCCCTCTAGTTACAAACACTGGCTGATTTGTTTTTTGTGTTTAGGTAGAGCAGTTAATGGACAAAGCAGCCTTTCTCCGTGAAATGCAAGGATGAGCAGCAATGCTGTTTAGGGAGTGGTGAAGGTCTTACACTGGTTATGTGAATTATACACTTATATTGGTTATGTGAATTTTATATACCACAGTTTAGGTCGCTTTCCAACCCTCTGCCACTTTGGGTTTTAAAAAACCACTGGTTTTCATGTCCATGATCATACATTTCCATGAGGGGTCGCCTGCTGCCCAAGCTCTTCCATTGTGTGGTCTGCTTGGAGCGCAGAGCTCTGGGAGCTTCCTGCCAACTGCCTTCCTGCCACGACATCACCAGCAGTTAGGAGACAGCACCAACCAGAGGGACTGCTAAACTGAAGCTACTGATGTAGCAGCATTATTAGCTGCTGCCATTGCAGGTAATGAGAAAGCACTGCTGTGTTAGGCTCCAAAATGAGCTCTGCTGAGACCCCACCTGGGGTTTTGTGTCCAGTTCTGGAGTCCTAAACATAAGAAGGACATTGAGCTGTTGGAGCAGGTCCAGAGGAGGCCATGAAGATGATCAGAGGGATGGAGCAACTGCCTTATGAAGACAGACTGAAGGAAATGGGGTTGTTCAGCCTGGAGAAGAGAAGGCTTCAGGGGGA
>VZTY01034179.1:154015-176386 GCA_013400935.1 Turnix velox | reverse complement strand
CAACCCCCCTGCCACAGGCAGGGACACCTCCTACTAGATTAGGCTGCTCAGGGCCCCGTCCAGCCTGGCCTTAAACACTTCCAGAGAGGGGACATCTACAACCTCTCTGGGCAACCTCTTCCAATGTTTCACCACCCTCACCATAAAGAATTTCTTTTTTATATCTAGCCCTCTTCCAATTTACACCTAATATTCCTAGTCCTTTAATCACATATCCTATTAAACAGGAGGGAGGAAATGAAATCAAATGTGAGAGGGGTTTCTGAATAGCAGAGGAAGAAGACACAAATGAACAAATAAAATCACTCATATGCAATTAAATATGATTTTTGTTTAATTTATGATTTTATAAACTTACAGGCTTCTCAGGGAAGACCACAATGATTTCTGCACCATTTACACCTGTGCAGCAGGTTCTTAACAGTTGACAAGAAACATCTTTTCAAGAGGAGCTGGAGAACCATTTTCTTAAAAGGGCTAGAATTAAAATGTGTTACTCTTACACATTTTCACTGTGCCTGCACTTTTCCTTCAGCTTCTATCAAAACACTCTATAGCTAGAGCACCAGATATCAAAAATACAGAGCTTCAGGCAGGTCTGGAAAGCAAAAGCATGGTCCCACTTGCAGTCAGGCACTGCTAGTGATACAAGGAGGACAGAAAGATCAAATGACAAGACTCATCCCTACTTAGAGCTTCAATACTGGCACTCCTGACCTAAGCTCATGCCTGTGTAGAGTTGCTTACAGAGCTAATTGCCCTAATATTGAAGTTAGTGGGAATCACCAGGTAAAACAAGGCACACAGGGAAAGGAATTAAAAAAGACCTCATGATACAACCAAAGCTGAAGTAGGCTTTGAGAGCCAGCATTTCCCAATTCAGAAAAAACCCCAAAACTATGGCTATGAATAGTTGCTCATGGAGACTGACATTATTCCTGGAGACACCAGGGTGATGGGGTGGTGGTCCTAAAAACTGCTAGGGCAGGGCAAGTTCTCAAGCAAGCATTTCTTGTAGAAAAAGAGGATGAAATGAAGGCAACTTGTGTAGATTATGTCCCTGGATTAGCCAGGAAAGTGGCTCCCTACACTAAAAACAGATGCTCAGTCCAAAGCATTTGTGCAGCAGAGGGCAGTGGTTGGAGGTTGTTTCATTTTATCGTGGAAATACCCCCTTGTATTACCCTGTACTTAATTAGGCTTCTAAAAAGGTGGCTTAGTCAGATATCAAAACAGGATATTAAATGCTGGATGGAGGATGCGGATATGACCATTCCTCCACAGACACCTTATTTCTGGGATAGACCCATCTAAAAGATCAACTGTTTCTCCTTGTGACAAATTGTGATGATTACTGAATCTTGAAAGTGTGTTAAAACAAAAAACTGTCTATCAAGGACTGTGTATAAAGAAACATAAGCCATGATCTATCTAGACAAGTCTTTCTTAGGTCTCTGACATACTTTGCTCCCAGACTTCTGAATGTCTTGAAGGCAAGGGTGAAGGAGCAGATTTGACTTTCCAACCTGCACCCTGGTGGAGGATGCAGGGCCGTGTACCTGCAGCCACCAGGACTGCTGAGGAGATGCACTACGACACTCTGCTGTGAAACATCTGGACAGGTAGGCTCTTTATCACCAGGTGCACTATATTGCTGAATTTCAGCTAACTGGCTACCTGGTAATTTTGGCAGAAAAGTTGTAGACAATCCTCTGAGAAGACCCCAAACAGTAGAATTCAGATAACCTACTGTTTGCCATAACCAGAAGATGGTTACTGCTATACCCGTCAGTTTCTTTGACCTGTTCTGCAAGCTGTAAGCTCACAAAATCATTGTCTTTCTTCCTATGCAAAGCTTCTAAAATGGGACTCTGCCATCTAATGATGTATAATGAGTAACTGCTCAAACAAGGTCTCCACAAAACACAATTTCTAGGTGCAGTCTTTTTTTTTTTTTGACTGCAGAGGTAATTTCACTTGTTTCCACTCACTGAAATAATTGGTGATTATGCAATAGGTACTTCGTGGGTGGCTGGTCACAATGTAAGCTTCTCATTTCACACAGACTGGAAATGAGACATATCCCCAAGTGTTAGCTATAATCTGACAAACCATACACATATCCCCCACCATACACAGACATATGCCCATAAATAATCAAGCTACACTTAAAGCAACATAGAGGCAATTAACAACAACAGAATTGCACATTACTTCCTGTGAAGTCAGATTAACTTTAGGAATAATGGAAAAAAGATAAAACACCTCGATAAAAAAATGCCTAAGTAGTCACTAGCTATTCAAAACACTCCTCTCATTGAGTAGCTGCTTTAATAATAATAAAAAAAAATTAGGCAAAGTATTCTCTCTACTCATCAGGAACTTGAATTTCTAGTCCATTCCTGTAATTCTTCCAGGTACCTAATATATTCTACGAGTAGTATAATCCAGTACCAGGCTAGCAGCCCCAAGAAGAGCAGGATCTGCTAGGTTTGAGACCACTACATCCACAGTTTTAGCAGAGGACAGAGCCTGCCTATTTATCACATCTTTGACAGCAGTAACGTAGTGGCTGGCCAGAACTCCAGAAAGGATCACAAGAGAGGGGTTCATGGTGTGCAGGATGTTCACAACTCCAAGGCCTAATGCTGTCCCAGCTGAAAAAAAAATAAAAAAAAAGGAAGAAAAATTAAATAGAACTCAAAGCAGTGTAGGCATTATTATTTGAAAGAGGTTTATTAACACAGCCTGGAAAGCATTCTAATGCATATGGCACACAGTTCTGAGTTTATATGAACAGAAAAACGTGTTTGACCTAGAATTTTTCTTTCAAAACTAAAAGGAAGACAACTTCATTGGCCAGTGCATTGTTGTGCAAAAATGTGGATGCACAGACTAGTCATTCACTTGCCTACAGTAAAACATCACCAAATTTTCCAATATGAGAAAATATACACCTCACTGATCTTTTAAGCTATTCGTCTCATTTATTGGAACAGAAATTTCTAATACACAATTCTGCTCACATTTCCTCTCGCATTTATATTTAGAATTTAATTACAGGTAATAATTTTTATACAGAGAGGTGTTCAACATGCAGAGTTGTGTTTGTAGGGTTGCAGCACATCACTACTTCAGTACCCCCAAAATATAATCATGGAAGGGCTCCAAGTTTTGGACTATGTTCTCACCTGTTCTGAGAATGCTGTCTGCTTTTGTGTTCCCAAGTTTAGCTGCTTGAATGAGATGTGCAGCGCTAACCACCTCCTCCTTCTTCATTGACATTCCTTCTACTAGAAGCATATCCGCTGTTTAAAGAGAAGAGAAAGCCAGAAGAAAATTGTAGTGATGTGTAAGTCAAAAAGTGTAAGGTGACAAAGAGACAATTAAGATCTTCACTTCTCTTCTACTTGTATATATAGTAAGCAATCTCTCCAACTCTGAGGTTAGCAAAGCAATCCCATCCACATTATTCAGGGAACTACCTGTAATAGAAGGGCAATTCACAGCCTTTCTCCTCCCACCATGTCCCCTTGGAAAAAGCAACTCACCACCAGTGTGTCCTGCAGCAGAGACATGAGGAGAAGCATCCCTCAAGCCCCACAGAGGGGGCAAATGGTGGCTGCTGCCCTTCCCTGCTGGTCTTAAATAGGAGAGTGGGTGGAGGGGGCAGATTTGGAACGGCTGGGGAAGGGAGGAGGCTCCAGTGGAGCCCAGGGATGTGGGATTTGGGGGAAAATGGTTTAGAAAAGGGTTCGTGTGGGGCAGAAGCAGGAGATGGGGGAGAAGAGGGGTATGTAGANGCCAGGCTTGCTGAGGCTCTGGGCAACCTTCTCATGGCAGGGGGCAGGAACTAGATGATCTTAAAGGCCCCTTCCAACCCAAACCATTCTGTGATTCTATGATTCTATTTTAAAACTTTTCTAAGACTGAGAAGCTATTGCTGAAAACCACAAGCAGGACAAACCTCAGAGAATAACGGTCAGATTACCACCACAGTACACTTATAAAATGAACTCTGCTATATTGCTTCTGGTAATGAGACCAGTGGTTCCAAATGTGGCTTGTTCTGGGTATTGCCATCACTGAAAAAGAACTTACTGTACTACACTGGCTGTAATGGCTCCTGGGGTGACTACAGACAAGAATCCTGTCTGGCTACCTGTACATCTATTCTTGTCTCCTCCAAGAAAAATATGGCATGCCTATTTTCCTTAGGAACACTTTTGCAAATGTCTTACTATAATGCAAATCAGTAATCATGTTTTCAGAAGAAAAAAAGCATATAGATACCATCATGCAGTTTCTTAGCTTCTCTCTGCAGTGCTATTCCAGAGGCATATGCTTCTATACATCCTTGGCTGCCACACAGGCACTCTGGTCCATCTAAAGATACAACAATGTGCCCAAGCTCAGCAGCACAGAAAGAACTGCCATGGATCAGTTCATGCTGATGAATGATTCCACCTCCAATTCCTGGAAAGATAAAAAATTTGAATAATTAAAAAAGAGATACAGTTTTTAAAGGCCCCTATTCTGCAAGACAGTGACAGTTGCTTATTCTAATATAGACTAGATAATATGCATTAGTGGTCTGCTATACTGGCGATGGAAAATTAATGGTTTTTGAAGAACTTGTTTAACACACCCATAAAGCAAACTGCCTTCTGTTCATCTATGTGTCAAAATGATGTATAATGCTTTAATAATGTCTGAAAAATTCTATGGATGACATAAAACTACTGTGACAGATCTTCTAAGCTTGTGCTTTAAGAGCAAAACTATTCTCTCAAGTGGCCTTAAAATTTCTGCATTTCACAAGAGGTATTTTAATGCTACATTTAGACAGGCAAACCTTTGTGATAAAGAGCCAAGACCCTAAAATCTGCTGTCCTCTGCTGCCTCTTCATAAGTGCTCAGTGGGGATTCATCAGCTAGTTATTACTGACACCACTCTCAAGGACTACATGCTTAATAAATGAGAAAAGTTATCCCACATTTCAGGTATTTGCATTTGAGATACAATAAGCATAATCTCTCACATTCAGTTGCTTACCTTCTACCTACACATCCTAATATGATTTACATTTCTGCTGCTGGAAAAGAATTAAGCTGCAACCCAAAATTATTTCAGACCAAGCTGCTCAGATTTTCCTTATTTTGAAATAATGTTTTGCCTGTATAGCTTATATCAACAGAACTTCTTTTTTTTTTCAAAAGCTTTATGTTACACCTGAAAAACCAACAGAGTACCAAAAAATGCAATGGTATTTTTCATTTAAGAACCTACCATATTAGAATTTTCCAGGCACAATGGTGGTTTTTATGGTTCTAATATCAGCTGAACCTCTGAGCAACGGTCCTGGTATTTTGGCTGTGGTTTTCATTGAACATACCCACCTGTGCCAGTGATAAGTGTTACAAAGTTTTCTACTCCTTTTCCATGACCAAATTTCCTCTCTGCTAAAGCAGCACAATTTCCATCATTGTCCACCCAGACTGGCAGGTGCAAGGCATCAGATAATGGAGTCCTGAGATCCACAGAACTCCACTCCTGAATCAGTTTTGTAGAGTGAAGCACAATTCCTTCTCGGGGATTGACCCTTCCACCTGTGGAAATACCTAAGTCCCAGAAATACAGGAGAAAAGTATGAAAAACAAGTCTGTGTAAAACCTTCAGTAAAGGATAAAAAAAAAATTAAATCTTTGCATTGACAAATAGTTTTCTTTCTAATGCTAAGCTTTGAAGCAGAGCATGAATGTAAACATTTTTTAGTCAATATAAAAGATAATTCACAGAACTCCTTTGCTATTATCACAAGGCCACCAGTTGCCTTAAGACTAACTATATAGGTAATGGTTAGCTTTAGTCAGAGAGTTAATCTTCTTACACTAAGATTGCTGTAGGTCACTTAATTCTTGTGTTGCTTTCTAGTTGTATATAAAAAAAAGGACACAAAACAGCAAACTACCAAATAAATTGTTCAAGTGTCTGGAACAGTAGAAATTGAGTCTTGAAATTTGCTGTAACTCTTAAGATTTAGAAAGACTAAAAATAACCACTGGACTTTTGCTAGTGGTTTCTACTGAAAAACACAGTTTCCCAGAACAATACTAGAGTGTTCAGAGATTTGTCTACTGGGCAGAATAATAGCTAATAACAGGCACTATTAAGTAGAGTTTTCTTTAGCTGGAGAGGATTCCAAAGTTGATGGACTCTGTGAAGACCTTTGAATGTCTGGCCATTCTATTACAGAGGTATTTAGCTCTAGACAGCAAAGTTTGAATATTTTATCTGCTATTCTTGAACAGAGATCACATAATTCTGTCACTTATCTAAAGATGTCCATATAAACCCCCTTGAGTCCTAGAGTTAACACTGAAATAAAAAGCAGCCACAAAAGCTACAAGACAAGCAATCAAATTGGACATTAAAGACCCCCAAAAATCTGTTTATAAAGAGTAAATCATCTGTAATTAAGTACCTAATAGAAATGTGAAGATCTCCCAAGGATTTTAAGAACCAAACCTTTTCTTACAAAAAAACATTATTTTACACTTAGTTGCTAACTCAGCAATAGTGCAGTAAACCAGTTCATGGCTTCAATATGCTCATAAATGTAGCTGACTGTAAACTGTTCACAGATACTTGCAACAGGAACTACTGCAGGGTTTATAATTTTCCACAGGAACAATAAGGCTTTCAAGATTTAGCATTTGGACACAATAAATAACATGGGTGGTTAAGTCATGTGTATGAACCAACAAACAGAAAGTCTGAAGTCTTGGTTCTTAGGACTGTGTGTGCTTTACTTTTAGAAGATGTTCAAATTCACTTTTCTTTTTGAAGTGAGTTTTGATCTGAAGCAAACTACTTTTCTTTGGGAGCATTTTTTCAGCATTTTTAATGTCCTCCTTGAAAATCTGGTACACAATAACTGACATCTTCATCAATAGCTAGTATTTTGAGTCCAAAGCTCACAACTATCATTAAACACAAGAAGTGCTCTCAAGTATAAACACAAGAGTTACTGTGAAAGTAAAACAGAAATCAACAAAAAAGGCTATTTTTGTTAGTTATCTGCAAATTTGATCTAAAGGCTTTCCAATCTACCCCAGTGCAGATGGGAATTCTGTTGTTCAATTGATTCTGGTCATAAAGAAGGGCTTACAGAGTGTAAAGGAAACTTAGCAGCAGGTATTTCAAGAGCTGTTTCAATATACAGCAAGCACTGACTCAAAATTGACACTGTAGGAAGTTTCAAAATCTACAGAAGCAATACACTATACATTTCAGATATAGTTCAGAGAAAACTTAGCAGATTGCTTTCATGGCTGGTGCAGACTGAGGTAACTTCAGCCTTTAGTCAGGTTCTTTTTCACATGCATTCAAAAAACATTTTAGTGTTAAGCATGCAATTTAAGAGTTTAAACGAGGCATTTAAAATTAACCAGCAATGTTCTATTTCACATTAAAAAACTTCAGATGAAACCACAAATCTCGTATTTGCTTACTTACCCACACCCAAAATTCTGCAGTTCACATTTACTGCCTCTGATGCAGCTTCTACACACATCTTTAGAATTAATTCTAACCTATCTTCGTAGGTTTTAGGGTTGAGCTGTGTATACTTCTTAACAATTTCACCCTAGAAATTAAATACAACAAAACATGCCTTACAGAAATCTACTTGATGATGAAATTTGTCTTCAATTAAACTACAGGTCAACATGAAAACAGTCATAACTTGTCTCTTAAAAAAACCCCAAACAAAGAGATGGATGCCTTAAATCTTGGACCTACAGGCTGTTCTGTGCAAGATTCCCAACAACATTAGGGGAAAATGTGCAAGATTAGGTTTTATGTTTTTCTTCTGTAATCCACCTCCCCTCTCTGAAATAGAATACGTATTTAAAGAACATGTGGATTGTGTAAGAAAATATCACAGAATTGATAGGAGTAAACTGTGATGCAACAACACAAACAAGTTCAATACTAAAGCTTTTTTATTTAAATAAAGAGAACAGCAATTGCTAAAAAGGATAGAAAAAACATTCTACTTTAGGAAAAAAATGTTCTCAATTTGCCTCTGTGGAAGTTTCGCATGCTGTCTCAGACTTGGCTGTTTTACCAGGAGGACAGTGAGCCAAAAAGAAATGCTAGACATTTCAGTGCAAAATCAATTGGTCTTTCAGAAATAACTTCTCTTCTAAGGAGTAATATTTTTGCATCAACTTCTCTGGAGTTTTATCTATGGTGACCTATGCTACAGAGTGAAAAGAGGAATTATTTTCAATCCTAGGAGACATGGAGTTGTAATGAGAGGATTTATTATTCATGCCTGAATCTTCAGGTACAAAGGGACTATCTTAACATAATGTCCATGTTACAGGATTAGGTCAGGAACTACAGCAGTTATACTACTTAGCATTGTTATTCTTCACATTATATCCACCATGCTCTACAATATATCTAAGTAATTGCACTGTATTAATACAACTAAGCAAAGAGTAACAAAAGTATGCAATGTGGCTGAGTCATTGTTGCCTAAACAAGAAAGAAAAAGACATTCAAGACATTGAATGGTTTGAGTCTTAAATCCCACAATCTTAGCATATTCCTTGCTTATGCTCCCTGATTCTACAGCTGAACAATTTTAATGTTTAGTTTCTTCATCACTTTTGGTTTAGAGGGAGAGAATCAAGTTGCTTTGAAAGACAAAACTGCTGTGAACACTACCAGCAGACACACCACCTTTGAAAAGGAGCTCTGAAAATTCAGTTATTTTCTTCTGTGAAGAGAAAACTGTATTTTCACCTCTATTTCCTGTTGAATGCTTATTATCTGTTGTGTAACTTCTATTGTAAAAGCCTTATCTGATCCTTTTCACTCCCGTGTGCTAACTTTACAGCTTTTGCAATAACCACCTCAAACTATCCTCCACAGGATTTTTTGAAATTCAGTTTTGTGTAGTATCAGTCGTGCATCAAAATACATCTTTAAGACTTTCAAGATTTGACAGATATCTCCTTTGAAAGGAATAAAAAACTCTGTGCTGTATCGGGACAATTCACAAATCCTTCATCTTTCTACAGCCAATTTATTTTTCTTTCTGGGTAATTGTGTCAAACAGACCTAATTATCTGAATATGTAGAGTTAACAGTAAGAATAATGGTACAATACAGTTGAGAATAAAAGATAAAGATTTCTCAACATCAATTTTATTTACATTTTTCAGTGCTGCAGTTTGTGACTTTTTAGTCTTTCTCAACCCAAAAAAGGAAGAAGACAAGTACCTGAATGAGTCAAAATTCATCAATCCTAACTATCCTTTCATTATCAACCTGGATTAGAATTATTTAAAATAATTTTACACCACCACCAAGTAATTTTGATCCCATCAACATGAAGCTCAAAAATTTATGTACAAACTTTGTGCAAGTTTTTTTTTAAATTTACATACAAATTTTGTGGTTTTTTTTCACTGATCTGAACAATCAGTTGATGGTCATGAGTATATTTACATACCTGACTCTAAGAAGCCTTTGCAAGTGATCTGGCACCAGACTGATAATGACTACATTTTGATAGCCTTGCTGTTTTTCAAGACTTCAGTTTGTTATTTTTGCCAAGCATGAACTGTCATAATTTAAAGTTAGCTATCCAACATTTGTAGTCTGCTGTCTATGCTTGTAAAAGCTAGGCAAGCATGCATACTGATTAGTGTAAGTGCTTATTACTAAACAAGCAAAGGAAAGCTTCCTACTCTGCCAAAGAAATAGGGAACTTTTAAGCACAAAGGCTGTTAAACTACAGAGTATCTCTAGACCTGAAAATTCCTTCACAACTGAACTGTCAATTCAAGACTATTCCAAATGCCTTTACAAGAGAGGCACTTCAGGTCTGAAACTCAATCTTTGAAGAATTTATTAATTCTAGAGTATGTATCAAGTACTATATATTTTGATGATGGTATTAGACCACCAGGCAGCTCTTTTAACTGATCAACATAAGAATGAAAAACCCTGAAAGGAATTTTTGAAGGTCATACAACTGAAATCTACCATCCTTTTCCAGTGCAATACCAACAAACTGTATTGCAGCTGGTGTTAAAAGATCTTTTTAAACAACTTCCTACTATTTCAGCAATGAAGAAACTATACCCTTTTAAATTGTCTACCCCAGCCTTCTCTTGCATTGATAGCTAAGCTGGATTATAAAAACTCTGAAACAATTTTCCTACTGAAAATGGGAGACTAGAGACTGTGTCTCTAGAATATGGTCAATATCTTGTGAGAAATATCTTTGACAGGAGGAAAATTTCTTTTGCAATGGCTCATTCAGGTCAATAGATTTAAGGAATAGCTAAGTAGGATTATAAAAACTTTAAAATAATTTTCCCTTCCACTGTTTTAAGACTTTACTACCTGTTTATACATGAGTGAATCTGATTTTTCTCTCTGTGGAAGAGGCTTTAGATGTCCAGAAGCTTTATTTTTTTCCTCCAGCTTCCTTTTTCTAGATTAAACAATTTTAGTTTCTTCAAGTTTTTCATTTTTTCCATGCCTGTAATGGTTATTGTTGGTCTTCCTCCTCATTCTAACTCCAGTTGGTCTACATCTTAGTGATGCATTACACTAAACACTGTTCCAGCTGAGGCTCAGGAATGTCTTACAAACAGCAAGACTTCTATACTGGAAGACATTGAGAATTTTTGATCACTTGCCATTATCTTTGTAGGAGAGAAGCAAAATTCTGAATGAACCCACCATGAATACACCAGTCTTCCTCAGTACATTGCTAGATAGTGGTTATTGCTCAAAATGTTTCTGTGTCCATTACATGGCTGTGTAAGGCAGCCTGAAAGTTGTCCTGCTCCTTGAGATTTCCATGACTTTGCATGGAGAAGGAGCAGTCAGGCCCATGGGCTTTGCTAGTTGAACAGTAGGCTCAGCAGAACAAATTAGAAGGCAAGTTGTATCAAGACATCCCTTCCTGACACAGGGAAGCTCATCTCCTCCTCTAATTAAGCTGTTTGTGGACTCCCTGATAGCAAAGTGGCATCTAAAAGCTCAAGACCCCATCATTTATTTGAGTTTTCTGGGGTTTTCATGGGGTTTTCTCTTCCCTACATGATTTATGTGTGTCATAGCCTTTTTGTCTAAGAGGCATGAAAGCTGGCAGGATGAGGAGTAATGGATGCAGGTTGGAAGAGGGTAGATTTAGGCTGGATATAAGAAAGAAATGGTGGTTAGACACTGGACAAGGTTGCTCAGAGAGGTAGTGGATGCCCCCTCAATCCCTGGAGGTGTTTAAGGCCAGGCTGGATGAGGCATTGAGCCTCGTTGTTGTGGTGGAAGGTATTCCTGCCCATGGCAGGGAGGTTGGAATTAGATGATCCCTTCCAACCCAAACCATTCAATGATTCTAAGACTGCATTTGAAGTGAAACAAATGAGGGAAAATCTCCTTTGCCTTTCAGCAAAACCTAGTAGGACTGCTTAATTTTGGAGCTATTTTGCATCACAATCCCTTAACCCCACTGTAGGAACCGACCCACAAACCCCAGTGAAGTTTGCAGAAATCCTAAAAGGACAAAATATTTACCTTCATGCTGACAATTGCTACTCGGAGATTTGTCCCGCCTAGATCCACAGCCAGAGCACTCTGTGTCTCTAGAATATGGTCAATATCTTGTGAGATATTATCTTTGACAGGAGGAAAACAGAATTTCTTTTGCAATGGCTCCTTCAGGTCAATAGATTTAAGGAACTTCAAAATTCTTGGAACAGCATTACCATCTCCATATATTTTTGAGCTGTCACATGAAAAAAACCCCAATCAATTTAATTTGAAATAACATTGCAATCTAGTAAGTTCTTTATCTGACAGAAGGCTGTAACACCATGTCATTACAAAATTATGGAACAGTTACACCAACAATGCTGAAGCTTAGACTACTTGAGTCTGCTGTGGGATACTTCAGCTAAGTGTCCACAGTTGGAAGATCACACAACAGATTGTGCAGCTTTGGTATTAGCTCCAGTTTGGAATACAAAACATGGAATGTAGGAAACAAAAAGTTTATTATACAAAAACAAAAGGACTAACATGATAAATCTCTCAAGTATAGAAAATTTATGTGTGTGCTTCAAGTCCAAGCAAATGCAGAATCATAGAATAGTTCGGGTTGGAAAGGACCTTAAAGATCATCGAGTTCCAACCCCCCTACCATAGGCAGGGACACCACACAGATGACTAGGTACCATCAATTATTAAATGTACTCTCATATATTTCAACAATCAAATGTGGTTTTAAAATAACATCATACACTTTCAGATGCTTCATACAGCAGAATTCATTAGAACTCTACTGAGTTTCTTAAGAAATATAGTGTTGATTCTTTTCCTTAATAAGACAACTGCTATCTCTCAAAGTCCTAAGAACTCTCATATATTTCATGTCAGTTTTCAACAATCAAGTGTGGTTTTAAAATAACATCATACACAGCTTCAGATTCATAGTATTACAGAATTCAGTTTTATTACACTACTAAGTTTCTTAAGAAATATAGCATTGATTCTTGTCCTTAATAAGACAACTCTTATCTCTCAAAGTTGTAAGAACTTATAAAGAAGCAAGAATCAATACTCCAAGGCCACTCAGGACTTTCTACATATCATTCCTGAGGTCAATCCAGCAATATGAAATAGAGTATCCTTAAGGCATAAATCAGAGCTAGGCAGACAGGATGGTTTTCCCCACAAAATCCTATGAAACAAGCTCTCTTAAGTCCATGGCAGTCTAAGCTAACACATGTAGGGGGGCTGGAACTAGATGATCTTTAAGGTCCCTTCCAACCCAAATCATTCTATGATTCTATGTATTTAGTCCTCTTGACTCTTTGCTGGATGTTAAATTACTAGTTACCTCAAAACACTGTAAGTAACACCTTAACTCTAATAATACTCATCTGCCTCCTGGATATTGTGTTATGATTCTGAATAAGGTATGTGAAACAAAACCTAATTTGTAACTTCGGATTAAGCACTGAAAGTACTTCAATCAAATATGACCCACCTCAGGACTTAATGTTTTTTAATCTACTGCTTTAATACCCCCTCCAAATGCATGAATGTACTTACCATGGATATTGTTTACCAAACTGCAACTGCAGAGCATGCAGGATCTTATCCTGTGTATCTGCATCACGAACATGAAGGACATTCTCACCTAGGTTGCAAAAGTTAACATAATAGGACACATCAGCTCCTCAATTTACATTAGAGAACACGAACTGCTTTAGTAATAAAGCAGTAATTATTTTTGTTCCCTCTAAGCAGTAAAGGCTCTAGAGTGAGATCTGGCCACTCTTCATTAATTATGCATGTCCCCTTGCTTCCAGTAACAGTGGTGACTGCTGTGGAACACTGTCTTGCGTGACAAAACACTTAAGAGTAAAATACGAGCCTTCAACAGAATTCTATTATTAAATTAGAAAAGCACAAATCATAATGGGAACGAATGTCTCATGTGTGTCAGATCTGCACATCTGCAAAAAACCACAAATCACTTCCTGAAGAGGTGAAGAGTTAATATTTTTTAAAGTGAAATTTTAATACGTGAAAAACACCAAATTAGCAATAAAGTAAAAACAACTAGTTGGCTCTTCTGGTAAATGGAATCCACTACAAATGGAGATATATTTTAGCTTGTCTACAGGGAAAAGCCTTATCTTACATGATACAGGAACTACAAGGAAAGCTTTGAAAATGATGAAAAATTATGTCGCACTGATACTGCATGATGTGCTTTGTCAAACATTCAATTGAGTTTCATTTTCTCCTGGTTGCAAAGTTAAACAAACTTGTACCTGTTTCTCTTCCTGTCTGGCGTGTCCCCAAGTTGATGACAGGTGTACCAAATGCTCCCACCTCTCTGACACCACAGCTGCTGTTACCAATCATGCAACCAGCATGAGCAACCAGCTGAATGAACTGGTCAAATGGGACATGCTTTACTGCCCGAAAATTGGGATGATGTTCAATGCCCTTCTTCCTCATCACCCGAACCATCTCTTTGCTTCCTACAGAAAAAAACAGACGTACACTTAACAATTTAAGTTCTATTAATCTAAAAAGACAAACATGCAAAGCTGCTAATTCACCATCTCAGATTGGGTTTTGTTCTGTTATTACCCTCACAGTATAAAATACACAGCTGGGCACACAAACCCAAAGTTTGATCTCAAAATCCACTGCACAAGTCTTTTTGTAGTTGTTAGTTAATTTAATAGGCAGTAATATTGCTTCTGTGAGCCACGTGGTTTCCCTTTGTCTTATACACACACTGAAAAGCTGAGATGTTCTCCAGCTATGTGAACACAATGCTGCAGCAGATGCACACCTGATGATGAGACTATCCTGCTATTTCCATCTGGATGGAGGTTCTGGGACAAAATCACTCTGTCTTTAAAGCATTCCTAGGTTCTTACAATCTATTACGAGTCCCTCTGTGATGAGGGTATTTTACTCACCTGCATCTACATTAGGGAATAAAACAAGTGTTCTCTTGTTGAAGGAGATCAGTGCATCTAGTGTCAGCTCGAACATCTTTATGGAATGCTTAATATCTGTGGTTACAGGATGTTGCAGAGCAACTATATAATCTCTGGTCTTGACATCTTCACCTGCCCAAACAGAGCCCAATAAATGTTTTTTCATTAGCACTGAACAGTAAGAGGGATGACATACTTTTAAAACTACTGATGAGAAAGCCTGAGCACCCTGAAGAGGGTATCTCGCATACAAATTTTTATGCCACAATAAAACAGAAGGGAGTAACAACAGGATCTAGTTATTTGCCTTTATAAGCAACTTAGAGTCCTAAACCCTCACAAATTGTTAACTTGGAGGCTCACTTGTTTTATTACAAGTTTATCAGCATAATACTCATTTAAGAAAACTACAGTTTTCAACTACAGAAGTTCCAACTACAAGAGCCTTATTGCTTTGTCAAAGATAAAAAACAAGCAGAAATCTATACTCTTTAGAGAAATTATTTGTAACTAAATGAATTTGAAACATCAGGGTATTTTGGCACATATTGCCCTGTAGTAACACATTCCTCAAAAGAATGTTCATATTGTAAATTCCCTGTGAATTTTTTTTAATTGGCCTTGAACAGTTTTGATTCTCTTACAACATTATTCTGCTTTGAAATTGTCCAGAAATCACCCATTCAAGGAGATACTTTTTTCTATTTTGAAAAAGAACCAAACGTGTTTACTGGGACAGATTTGTACTTTCACATTTACATGCTAAAACACGAAAGAAAAAAAAAATGCAGAAAGACATACTAAATGGTATTACTAAACATAATAGGCTTTTGGAGAAGCAGGTTGATGCATGAAAATCATCTTCAAATTAAACTCATTGGCAAGAATCATAGAATAGTTTGGGTTGGAAGGGACCTTGAAGATCATTGCGTTCCAACCCCCCTGCCATGGGCAGGGACACCTCCCACTACATCAGGTTGCTCAGTGCCTTGTCCAGCCTGGCCTTAAACACCTCCAGAGAGGGGACATCCACAACCTCTTTGGGCAATCCGTTCCAGTGTTTCACTACCCTCATAGGAAAGAATTTCTTTCTTATATCTAGCCTGAATCTAAATCCAATTTACATCCATTATTTCTAGTCCTTCCATCACATATCTTATTAAAAAGTCCTATCCCTGCCTTTCTGTAGGCGCCCTTCAGGTGTTGATAAGTTACTATGAGGTCCCCCTGAGCCTTCTTTTTACCAAGCTGAACAACCCCAACTCCTTCAGCCATCTCTTTTCTGAGAGCCACCAGTCCCACAACTGAACCCACTGGTAGCCTAATTGTTCTGGTGTTAGAAGTCAAATGAAAGACATTAAAAGTGAACTACTCACCAAGCCACGTGCGTATAATGCCCATGTAGTCCTTATTTTTGGCAGAGAGAAGCTTGTCATATGAGGGACACCCAGCTAAAAGGATGCGGTCGTGGTCTTCACACATGGCTATCAAATGCTGCTCTGCACTGCGTGTGCAGCACACATGGTAGTGGGCCAGTTTGGTTATGGCATGTCTAATGGAGTCATCAATGGTCCCACTGACCTCCCCACCTTCAATGTGAAGAATGCGGATATTCATCAGCGCTGCAGATGTGGCCAGGGCCAAAGCATCAAACCTGTCCCCATGAACTATCATAATGTCAGGTTTCAGGCGGTTCAGGACATCTGGTAGCTTGACCAATGCAAGGCCCACTGACTCCACCATAGCTGCCTCGTCCTCCCCTCTGACAATGGTGTGCAGTCTGGTATGAATATCGAAGTCATCTTGTTCAAACATACGATAGGTATTACTGAAGTAAAGAGAAAAGGAGAATAAATACAACTTGGTTTAGCAGCAGCATATCTTGAAAAAAATAACTACATTGTAATAGTATTACATTTGAAAAAAGGTCTGCTTATCACATGTCCCTCACTGAGAAAACAAGGCTTAAAGATTTTTACAAAACGTTCGCATCCATGCAAGGATCTTCCCTCATACTCCAAGAAGTATGAGACTAGTATGAGTATTTAGACTCCTTTAATGGGGAGCTCTGCCGAACATGTTATGGAAGCCCTAAGAGATCAAAACTTTTGGTTTGTATCTTTAGGGAGCCTTTAACAGAACAGAAATGGCATGAATTGCTTTCAGGAAAGGAATCAAAACATTTTACCAATGTATCAAATTTGCTGGACAGATGTATAAATACAACCAATATGATGCAAAGCTGAGGGCTGTATGTTTAAGGGAAACATCCTGCAGCAAGCATCTATTTTTCAGATTTGAGATGTATCAGGACTTAACATACTCCATACATACTCCATCCTCCCAGGTAGGTGATGCAGCTGTTTATGGTGTTAGAGAGGGGACTCAAATCTTGCTTGCCCAACCATACCTAATATATCTATTAGTTATTTATTTTGCTATAAAGTGACAACTTTTCCCTCCTCTGCAACCCTGGGAATAAGAAGTAACAGTATTCCCCTGGAATATGGAACATGTGGGGACTTTCTCCCATAACTATGCAAAGCAGACCTGCAATGTAAAACAATGGAAAATTACTTTTTCTCTACAAAAATGACAATCTTTTCCATAATCATCAGATTCTTACAGAAATTTGAATAAATTAAGTTCCTAATTTTCTTTTCTTCATGAAGTCTGTGATCATGTTGAAAATACATAATACAGCATTTACATGAAAGTATCTAAAATTCCAAAATTGCTTGGAAAAACTCTATAAATATGCAATTTCAGAAGGAGCTGCAAAATTAAACATAACTGAAAAAGAAATTTAAAGTTTTGTTGCGTACATTCACTCTGATGAGGATTTTGTTGCCTAACATTCATGATACCACTCATAGCCCAGAAGCAGATTGGCAGAGATAAAAAAATTCAACTTACCCATAATCATCAATCAGGTGGGAACCAAGTACTACAACATCAAGCTCAAAGAATTGTGGCTCTGACTTAATACCAAACATAATGGGAGCTAATTTTGAATAATCAGCACGATTGCATGTAGCAACACAAACACGAAGTTTGTGGTTGTTTCCATTCTTCTCCATGGCTTTCTTTTGTTTCTGTTTGGAGAGATTCTTGAAATACACCTCCTAAAAAACATCAGTAGAAATCTTTATAGAAAGTAAATGGTACTCATCATAAACAGGATGCACAAGTACAGGGCAGAATTTTGGACAGATGCTAATTCATCCATTGATAAATTACAAGTACATATCAATAGAATACTTCTGAAAAGGTCAGATTTATGTATTTGTTTTCAGTTAATCCCCTTTTAATTTTAATACCTCTATCTCTATAAATAATGTACAAAGTTTCTAAAAACAATTTTTAAGGCTTATGAAATTCAATTGTAACTAAACAATAAAATGACTTTTTCCAGTTAGCTGGAAACTTCTATATAAGTGGGAAATTTTTAATGCCACAGTAACTGAAAGAAAAAAAATCTTATTCCAAAGCCACAGAATGGACCAAACTGCTAAAAAATACATCCAGTGACACAGTGTGTGAGTGAAAAGAGGAAGTTTTTGCATGAGTCATTTTAAGTACCTCTTAAATATGTTTTGCTTAAGTAAAATCAGTTAAACATTGACTACATCAAGATAATAAAACACAGAAATTTAGGTTACCATAAGCCAACATTTGAAGACAAGCAAATCAGAATGATTTCAGGCTGTTGACTGTTTTGCCCCCGCTGTTTTTGCCGTGTGTTTTATTTACATTTTGCAATTGGAAAAAAAACACTTCAAAGAAAAAGAAAAGTCTACTAAAAATGATAAAGCTGGAAGGTCCGCCCCAGAAACCCCAAATTTCTTCTTTGAAACTACTCACAAAGGGGGGTATCAGAGCACCTATTAATCATCTTTTTGCTATTCTCCTTCCAAAAAGGACTGTATTTTACATAAGTACCACCCTTTGGTATGAAGTAGAGCGTTGCATCAGATTTTCACTTCAGCTTAATGGCAAGTAATCTCTGTTCCAGCTAAATGCACAAGGATTGTTCACCTCTGACTCAGAGTCATATCAATCCCTACTGGTTTTGACAGTTGGAGAAACTCTTTCTGAGCAGCTGCTATGCAGACATAATGATACAGACATCAAATTTCATGCTCTCTTTATATTATGTTTTTTTCAGTGAAGTTTTAAAAGAAAGGTTAACTTGCCAGTGTGCTCTTAAAAAAAACTTTAAAAAATTATTTCTCTAATCATTCTCTAATCTAATGATTTCTCTATTGCTAACACAAATTTGTTTAATCAGACATAACAAAACAATATTCTGGTATAACAGTAATGTCATATTATCCCAGGTTGTCAAAGGTAAGAGACATTTCAAGCCTCCATTTGCAATCCTTCATGGCTCTGCAAAACTATGCCTGGCAGTGGTGCTTTTCCGGTTGAATTCCAACAGCTATGATTTCTGAGACATTAAGTTTACACTGCCTTTCATAATAAAAAAATGAAGTGGCAAAAAAACAATGATGGTTGTTGTGACTAAGCTCTTGAGAAATGGCATTTCTCATTAAGTCAAGCAAAGCAACTATAGTTTTGCTAATCAACTTCAGTTGAATAGATACACCCTGCAATTACCAGCATTTCATTTGTTATCATGACAAAGTAAGGTAAGTTCGATGGATTCAGCCATGAAGTAAATGGTATTATTTGGTTTACACTAAGCTCCTTGATTTGAATTTACATTTGAACCTATTATCAAAAGTAGCATGTTAATCAACTACTGTTTTACACTTTCGCAGAGTTAGATGATAACTCTTCAACGTGAAGAAGTATCTGGCCTGAAAACAGTTATACATGTAGATAATGGCTGTTTTTATTTAATCTCATCTTTCTTTTTCCAACAGGCCTGAAATATTTTAAATGTATGTCAGAAATTCTGTACCTCACACTGAAAATTAAGAGAGAGTACTTCACAGGGTTTTAGATGCTGTATAAAGGTAGGTCAGACAGCATGTTACCCCCTGTCACTGAGTGAAGCCTGAAACCACATTAGCTTGACTCACATCTCACAGAAATACTGCTGTCATATTTCTAAAACATCTTTTTGGAGATGGCTCCGAGCAAGACAACATGTTATTTCATATGTAGAAACAGCCACCAATTCAAATAAAACCACACTCATGACGTGAAGGCCATTTCTGCCATCCCTATTAGCTTGTCTTTCAAACTGCAAGAATATAGTTAGTATAATTAGAAGCAAACCTCTTACAAGACTTTAAGTCAGCCTCTGCTGACTACTTACTATTATTCTATACTATATAAACTGAGAAGCTAAAGTAAAAGAGCTCAGAATAAGTATCAAAATGGGCTTACCCAAAGTCTGCTTACTCCAAGTTACCCACCTGAGCTAGAACCATGATTTCCTGTCTAACAAAACAGTTCTTTCATTTATGCAAAGTAGGCTTTTAGGAAGAATAGTTTTTTGCCTTCCTTGATCTTCAAGAAGTGTCTAAAATTCTAGAATCAAAAAAATCTTCAATCCAAATCCAGGAAAGAACCCATCTCATAAAATATGGAGTTGTAAAAAACCCCAAAGTTTCATGGTTCACCACAATTAGAGATCTGCCAGTAGTGGCAGATCTTCCTTGCCACACAGGCCACGTTCAATTAGAATTGCTATTGACTTCACTAATGGCCTCTTGAAATAATTTGAGATAGATGTGGAGATACTTCAAAGAGGCACAAACTAACCAGAATCAGAATCAATTAATGCTTATTTGTGCATTTCAGCTTCAGTTAACATTAGTTTTCAGTCAGCCCAAAGCAGAATTATTTTTTGTACTGTGTTAAACATCAGTAACACAAGAGCCTCAAAAAGAACGTAAGCCAGTGGACATTTTTTCTACTGCTGTCATTTTAACACGTTTACCTGGACAAACAAAATATTTACCTTAGCAAAAGAACTGGAAACAATTCAGTCTAAATATTAACCACATGGAGAAACTGACCATTAATTATACCCATTTACTGTTTTTCAGGTTAAGCTGGATGACAATTACTAAAAAAATAAAACATTCTACTACATCACAGTTTAAGAACATGATTCTATCTTGACTCTGGCACATTTTGAGTCTGTAAGAACATAAATAAGTCTGTATTTTTAGACAGCATAGTCAACAAGTGATGGCAAAGTCCTTTCAGCTATTAATGCTGTATTACTTCAAGCAGAGCTGCAATGTTGTAGCCATTAAGCTTGTTGCCACAATGATTTTAGAAATTTAGCAGGGCTTGTACATTAATCACCTCTTTTCAGAACTGCTCGCTGTAATAATTTTAAATAATTAATCACTAACGACTGCTCTTTTTTTTTGGTGTTTGATGATATATACAGCTCTCTCTAGTTTGGGATGTATCTTCCCTTTACAACATCTATCACTTCCACATTGCTGGACTGGTAACATTCAGCAAACAGGAGCATTAAAACCACTATCTCTTCTTGCTTTAGCCTATTGCTCTTCCCTGTACCATCTAAAGGCTTTCAAACTATTACAGCTTGAAGCGGTTTTAAGACTGGGGAATTTTGGATCACATTTTGCAGTAACAAAGAAGCTCCTATTTTTGCCTGCAGTCGCAAGTGCAAGAAATACTCTTAGCGCTATTTCACACACCAAAAAAAAAAAAGAATACCACCTGTATATTCTAAATTCACGTTTCTGAAGAGATGACTTTCAGGATCAAAGGGAATTACTCTCTACAACATTTCCCCACGACAGCGTGCTTGTGGAATTCTCCCAAGGTCCCCACTTGCTGTATACTGGTGATTCTGCCCAAAAAAACCTCTTCCCGTGCCACATTCCTGTGTGCTGAGCCATTGGTGCCGCTCTTCTTCATCCACACAGCTACCACTCCCGCATCACTAACGCACACACACACCCCGAACCAGCACATCCCCTTGGGGAACGCATCTCTGCGAGTGGAGAAAGGCAGTCGCGGTTAACCAGCCTGCCCCGCACACCGACCCGTGACGGGGAAAACGTCCCGCCAGCCCTTCTCCCCCAGACCCCACGCAAATGGGACTAAGAATCACATAATATCAGGGATTGAAAGCGACCTCAAGTGATCATCTACTCCCATCCCCCTGCCAGAGCAGGAACACCCGGCTCAGGTCACACAGGAATGCACCCAGGTGGGTTTTGAATGTCTCCAGAGAAGGAAACTCCACACCCTCTCTGGGCAGCCTGTGCCACTGTTTTGTCACTCTCATTGTGATAAAGTTTTCTGTTTCATTTCTCTGGAACCTTCTATGTTCTGGCTTGTACCCATTTGCCCCTTGTCCTATCATTGGAGGTCACTGAGAAGAGCCTGGCTCCATCCTCCTTTGCGTATATATAAACATTAATGAGGTCCCCCCCTCAGCCTCCTCTACTCCAAGCTGAAGAGACGCAGCTCCCTCAGCCTTTTCTCACAAGGAAGATGCTCCAACCCCTTAATCATCTTGGTCGCTTTGACAGGGATCACCCCACTTGCAACCCCCTTGCTCAGGATTCGCGATCCCTCACCACAGCCCCATGGGCAGGGTCATTTCCCCACCGGGTCCCACAGCTCCGTGTGAGTGAGCCCAATCCCCCTCCACAGCGCCCACGGGCACCGCCACCCTGACAACCCCCCTTGTCCCCTCTCTCCACACGCCTGCACACCCGCGCCTGCCTCCACTCTCCCCACGGAACGCTCCCACTCACCTTCACCTCCGCATGAGACACAGAAGACGGCACAAGGGCGCACTCTCGCCTCGGAACGACCCCCCACAGCACCCCCAGGCCACACACC
>VZTY01034179.1:106568-145760 GCA_013400935.1 Turnix velox | reverse complement strand
CCC
Organism: Turnix velox; assembly: GCA_013400935.1. NCBI lineage: Eukaryota > Metazoa > Chordata > Aves > Charadriiformes > Turnicidae > Turnix > Turnix velox. Next base: position 145,757 of record VZTY01034179.1, on the reverse strand, counting down.
TGCCTATGGCAGGGGGGTTGGAACTTGATGATCTTTAAGGTCCCTTCCAACCCAAACTATTCTATGATTCTATGATTCTACTTTGGCTATTAGCTACACTAACAAAAAAAGATGAATTAAGTAAATGTGACTGTAAAGATCACATTTTCACACTTTCATCACAATACATACAGTCAGATTACCGTTTAAAATAAAAAAAAAAGGAGGAAATAGAGACAGAATATAATATGAGCAAAGAAACACAGCTGTAGCTGTTCGTCAAGCAAATCCTCCTGACTGGAAGTTTGTAATACACTAGGTATCATCAGCTGAGCAACTCAAATGTCTCCTGTAATCATGTTACTTTTAGACCAGTCTGAAATCCTAAACTATTACCTGGCTTTTAGAATTTCCTGAAGCCATTTCAGTTTTTTCCTTTGAAGAAGCCTGCTGAGATGTAAGGGGAGTATAAAATACCAGACAAAAGCTGCAATGTTTTCTGTATCAGGCAATACGCAAAAGTTTGTTTTTAAATCTCATTGGAGAATAAAATGTCCTCATATTTTTGTTTGGAGGACCTATAGTTCTTAATTTTGTTGCCAGCAGTTTCTAGAAACAGTTTCGTTTTTCCTAACAAGAAACAAAAGTCAAGGAAAATAAAAACAAGCAGAGAATTTTTAAAAAGTTGAAAGCCTTCAACTCACAAACATTCTGTAAACATGCTTTACTTGGACAGGATGCCAAGACCTTGTAAATGATGAAGAGATAATCTTCAGAGTTCATCATCACATTCAGTAAAGAAAAACACCTCACATATTAAATGCCCATTTATTGCTTTCCTTCTTTCTTTGTGATACTAATCTAGAAAAAAAAGTCACATGAAGAGTGTTTGAGTCAGCTGTTACTCTGACTGAACTTTTGGGGTAGTCTAATTTTCTCAGCTAGATTTGCTATCCGTGTTCTTTTATTAAAGCTTTGATTTAGTACTTTTTTTTTTTTTCAGTGAAAGAAGGTCCAGAATTACAAAGAAATAAAAGCAACTGCTAAAATACTCCCTGATTTGCAGGAAGAGCCAATTTCTCTGCAGACTTTCTAATTCAACACACATGTCCATAGGCTATGCTACGTCCCTCTGGCAAAGACTATACAGCACTGGAAGACTAGCAGTCTATTTTCCCACAGCCAGGATGTGGGATGTTCCAGGATGTAGGACGTTATTCAAAATCATGTGGTCACAGGTCATTTTCTGACTGTCTTGGCTACTGAAGCAGTATTCATGAGAAACTCAGCCTGAATGTTACTACTATTTTACTCTGTGTTGCTAGAGGCTCTCTCCCCCTGACTTTTCCAGTGCTTTCTTTAGCTTTTTTCTCTTGTGTATCTCTGACAGGCAATTATGAGATAATAACATCTAGCATGCACTTACACCTGTATTTTCGCAGAACGGAGTTCTGATTCATCTCAATCTTAGACAATAAAATTGTAAGAAAAAAGCATCCAATTTAAACAGGATTTTTCAAAAAGACATCTCGTTTTTTCAAAGCAAAGCACTTGGTGGGAAGATAACTATGACTGCCTTCTACCATTTGTTTTATGGAAAATAGTGCAGGGATCCTTGACTCTGCCCTAATCACAGTTTTCCATAATGGGAATCTCCTTAATTATTTTCTCTAGTGTGGGCTGCCATCCTTCTATCAGCTAAAGGTTTCTATGCTGCAGAGAGACTTAACTGTGATGTGCTAAAGGAGCAATGCAGCAGAGAAATCTGGTAGAACAGAGCTCCCAAGTAAAAAAGTCCACTTAGTTTTTGTCTACTAACATTGTAATTTAAAGCCTTGGGGGATGTGCAACCATTCTGTAGTTTCTATTAGAGCCCTTGATTTCCTTAGTAGGAATGGGAGCATTGTTAATTTTCAGTTCTGTCCCAAGTTTGGTTTACTCTTTAATGTCTGATGTACCTATAACCATGTATCACATTTTGACTTTGAGCAGCACAGAGCAAAACTGCAAGACAGCAAAAATGTCAATTGATTCTGGACATATTTTCAGTGCTTGTCAGAAACCCACTTCTTTAAAAATATCTAAGTAGTAGATGTATTCCTTCACTGGAGAATATCCAAGGTGATGATATTTCTTAACACCTCCAGATCTCAGGGAGAGCTGAAGCCAAATTTGAAGTCAAAGCTGTCTGAGAGGCAAGAGCTAAGGGAGGATATGTCAAGAAACACTTCTGAGAAGAAGATATTTCCAGCTGACAGGGTAAGACATCGAGCTTCAAATCAACACACCTTCTTTACATAATGGACACTCATCTTTTGTTTTGTATTTTGACAGACATCATCACCAATGCTTTTTCCACTACCTTCCAGTATTCCTTCCTCCCACACCCCTCACTCCCCTTGCCTAAAACAAACAGATGACAGAAAGCCACCAAACCTGCTCTGCAGGGTTGACATAATTAATATTATCATCAGGTCTACCTCCTGCATGGAGAGCACTAGCCAAGGGGCAAGGAATCAGAATAGCCTCTGGAGAGCTTGGCTGGCTCTTTAGCCTTCTCTCCAGTGAAACCTTCCCAACATTATAGAATCACAGAATAGTTTGGGTTGGAAGGGACCTTAAAGATCATCTAGTTCCAATTCCCCTGCCATAGGCAGGGACACGTCCCACTACATCAGGCTGCTCAGTGCCTTGTCCAGCCTGGCCTTGAACACCTCCAGAGAGGGGGCATCCACAACCTTTCCGGGTAACCTGTTCCAGTGTTTCACCACCCTCACCATAAAGAATTTCTTTCTTAGATCAAGCCTGAAGCTATCCTCTTCCAAATTACATCCATTATTTCTAGTCCTTCCATCACATATCCTATTAAAAATCCCACCCCTGCCTCTCTGTAGGCCCCCTTCAGGTATTGAGACGCTACTATGAGATAGATCCCCCCTGAGCCTTCTCTTCACCAAACTGAACAACCCAAACTCCTTCAGCCTGTCTTCATAAGGCAGTTGCTCCAGCCCTTTGATCATCTCCGTTGCCCTCCTCTGGACCTGCTCCAACAGCTCAATGTCCTTCTTACGTTGAAGAACTCCAGAACTGGACCTCCATGGACTCACTTCCCTGCTTCTCCCTGCTGCCTGCCTCTCCTCTGCCTTTCCCTCAGTATTGTGTTCACTTCACTTGTTGCTGAATGCCTTCTGAGAAAACCTACTTAAAAAAAACCAGCTCATGGAGCTCAAGTACCCCCATTACCTTTTCTGCACTCGTGTCTCTCTTCTCCCACCCTCAGCTCACATCCTGCTTGGATGAGGATCCCTTGAGGGTCCACACTTTTCCTTCCACTGTGTCTGGGGCCCTTCCTCATTGACACGGTGACACACCAGCAAGATAAATAGCATCCTAAAACCCTGCTGAGATCCAGCCTCCAGTGGTATTACACGGTGGTACTGTGGCACATGGAAGATCTGTCAACTCCCAAATAACAGTCAAGAAGTCACAGTGACAAGGAACAGAAGTGCTAGCGTTGGGAAGATCACTATCTCCACACAACGAAAGGAGAATCCAGACTTAACGGGGAGAAACGGACAACTGTTTTATCACCGTTATCCTGAGAACTTCCAAACGCCCGGCACGTCCCAGGTGCCAGGTGGAGAAACGCAGATAGACGTGCTGGTCCCGCGGTGGCCTTGGAGACCGCACCTGCCGTGACATCCCTGCCGAGCGGGCGGCCGAGAGCCCACCGGGGGGGCTCGCCATCCTCTGTCTCTCCATCCCCATCCGGGCGGACCTCGGCTCCCTCCCTCTCTGTATCTTTCTTGGGGGACAGAGGCTGGCAAAGGGCGGCTCCCGTAGACCCCGTTCTATGGGTTCCCCAGCCCTCTTGGCCGAGCCATCCCCCCCCTCTCGGGACCGCCGACGAAACGGCTGACTTACGTGGGGACCGCAGGTGAGCATCTCCCGGCGCCACGGAGCGTTGGTCCCCATGGCGGCCAGCTGGTCCTCGACACCCAGCCGCTCGCCAAGGGAATCTGCAGCTGCCAAGCCTCAGCAAAGCTGCTCCCGGGGCCAGGACCACGCCGGGACCGCCCCGCATTTCAGGCACCGCCTCTGCCCGCCGCTGGGCGGGGAGCGCGGCCGGTGGGGTGCGAGGGAGATGCTGTGGCTTCTTCTTGTCTGTTCCCTTCGGGAGTGCTAGGTAGAGTGGCTTTAACAGAGCGTTTGCGAAGGGGTCGTATTCAAGCTGCCTCCCCGCCTCCTCCACGTTAGGCGGTGTTGCCTCCTGGTGTGCTCCTCTGTCATGGAATCACCTTGGTTAGAAAGGGACCATTTAGATCGTCTCACCCGAGCATCAGCCTGATTCTAATAAGAAACATCCCTAAACCAGAGCTCTTAGACCTGTCTCTGCGTGTTGTTCAGCCTGGGGTGTTCAGCCTGGTGAAGGGAAGGCTCAGGGGGGACCTCCCAATACCTGAAGGGGGGTCTATGAAAAGGCTGGGGTAGGACTTGTTAATAGGATATGTGATGGAAAGAAGAGGAATAATGAATGTAAATTGGAAGAAGGGAGTTTCATGCTAGATATAAGAAAGAAATTCTTTATGGGGAGGGTAGTGAAACACTGGAAGAGCTTGCCCAGAAAGCCCCCTCTCTGGAGGTGTTTAAGGCCAGGCTGGACAAGGCACTGAGCAGCCTGATCTAGTGGGAGGTGTCCCTGCCTATGGAATGAACTAGATGATCTTTAAGGTCCCTTACAACCCAAACTATTTTATGATTCTATGTCTCTTAAGTACCTTCAGGGATGGTGCTTCAAGCGCCTCTGTGGGCAGCCTATTCCAATGCTTGATAACCTTTTCAGTGTAAACATTTTTTTTAATCTCCATCTTGCACCTCCCCTGAAACAACTTGAAGTAATTTCCTCACTTCCTATAGCTTGTTACTTGATAGGAGAGAGAAACACCCACCTCTATACAGCCTCCTTTCAGGAAGTTAAAGAGAGCAATGAAGTTTTCCCTCTGCATTCTTTTCTCCAGGCTAAACAATCTCACCTCCCTCAGTTACTCCTTTTAAGATTCGTTCTCCAGATGTCTTGTCCACTTTCCCTGGATCACCTCCAGCACCTCAATGTCTTTTTTGTTCTCAGGGATCCAAAACTAGACACAGTACTTGAGGTGGGGCCTCACCAGTACAGGGAAATGATCACTTCCCTAGTCTTACCTTCTTTGGCTACCTGAGCACACTTTGGCTACCTGCTGACTCATATTCAGCTAGCATTTGACCAACAAACTGAGATCCTTTTCTGTGCTGGAGAGAGGCATTTCTCTGCTGAGTAAAACATGTATCTTCACAGTACTTAGGAGATGCAGGCAGCCTTACTGCTGCTATGCTTCAATATTCATAGAATCATAGGGTTGGAAGGGACCTTTAAAGGCCATGAAGTCCAACTGCCCTGCAATGAGCAAGGACATCTCATACTAGATCTGGTTGTTCAGAACTTCATCAAGCCTGGGCTTGAAAGTCTCCAGGGATGGGGGTCCACCATCTCTCTGGGTAACTTGTTCCAATGCCTTACCATCTTCAAGGTGAAAGATTTTTTCCTAATGTCTAAGCTAAACCTACCCTGCTCTAGGTTAAAACCATTGCCCCTTGTCCTATTGCCACATGCCCTGGCAAATAGTCCCTCCCCAGCTTTCCTGTAGGCCCCCTTCACGTTCTGGTATTCTCCCTGCAGCTTTCTTTTTTTCCAGGCTGAATAGCCCCCGCTCTCTCAGCCTGACCTCAGAGGAAAGGTCCTTGTTGTTTTTCAGTTTTACCTGCAAGTCCCAACTCAGCCACCCCAGTCTCTTCCTGGATTTCTTAGACCTGGGAAAAGAGAGCTCTTGTGTCAGCTCTGTTCCACCCCATTGTCCCCGAGGACTGTTTCACAGTTCTATTTGGTAACTCCTTGAAGAGATGGAGGTTTGCTTCTCTGAAATTCAGGGTCTTGACTGTTATCCTTCCCTGACACCTCTTCCTCAGTACTTTGAGTTCTACTGGCATGTGGTTACTGCACCCCAGGCTGCCTCCCATCTTGACATACACCATGAGTTCACCTTTACTGGTGATCAGCAGATCCAGTATGGCACTTCCTCATGTAGGACTGTCTATTTCCCCTCTCAGGAAGTTATCATTGAGGCACTCCAGGAGCCTCTTGGAAAACTTACAGCTGGCTATGTTGTTTTTCCAGCAGATGTCAAGTTGGTTGAAATCCCCCAGCAGGACGAGAGCCTTTGAGTGTGGTACCTCCTGTTGCTGGAGGAGGAAGGCTTCATCATGATCAGGTGGCCAGTAATAGACACCATCCACAAGGTTCCCCATGTTGCCTCAGTTTCTAATACCTACCAGTACCAATTCTACCAGTATATTCCCAGTATCAGTGTTTTTAACATTGCTCAGGCTACCCAGATCCATTCAGAGCTGCAGCAACCTACAATCTTTTTATTTCTGTCTGTGGACCGTAATGTTTGAGGATAAGTGGTTTGTCTCCAGCTATTTTCTCCTTTCTTTCTTCTTTTTACCTAACTACAAAAAGAACAGGTCAGAGAACAATATATTTTAATTTTAACTGTTCCTCTGTGGCCAGGTTCATGCCTATATACAAACAATTCAACAGCTGTGGCCATGACTATTGCTGAGATTTTTTTAACTTGTGATGTATGTGTTACGCTCATACCTGCTTTGATTCATCCCTCTATAGCCATAGCAGGTCATAATGTTATTCCATTCCAGTGGCACAGTGTGTTTCTAGCTGCTCATTTTATCCTGTTATATGCCTACAAGGCAGGCTGCTATATAAAGCATCAGAAGAAAAGGAAGAACAATAAAGCAGAGACAAATGACTTCACAAGTGTGGGCATTTGCAGAAGCAGAGAACAAGGAGGTACTTTGTTAGTTTGCTGTGAACTGTATGTTGCAATTTTTTCCCACTATTTCACACTCATATCTGCCTAGTTCTTTCATAATGTATTTTAACTCAGGTTTTAAGAAGTGTGAGTTCTTTTGCTGCTTATTTCTCTGCTTTCTTTTGTCTCAGAAAAAAATACCTTATTTTACTCTGCCTGCAGTCTAATCTGAAACCCACAAATGTTAACACTCTGCTCTACTAAAGTCACATCCTGCACTCACATCTCTTACTGCTTCTCAGCATTGAAATATTCACTTGGTGGATTTTTTTTTTTCTCCTGGGGCTGCATTATTCATATGTATGAAGATAGGCTGAAGGAGTTGGGGTTGTTCAGTCTGAAGAAGAGAAAGCTCAGGGGAGACCTCATAATGACTTATCAATACCTGAAGGGGGCTACAGAAAGGCAGGGGTAGGACTGTTTAATAGGATGCAGGATGGCAAGACCAGGAGTAACAGATACAAATTGGAAGAGGGGAGATTCAGCCTGGAGATAAGAAAGAAGTTCTTTATGGTGAAGGTGGTGGGACACTGGAAGAGGTTGCACAGAGAGGTTGTGGATGCCCCCTCAATCCCTGGAGGTGTTTGAAGCCAGACTGGATGAGGTATTGAGCAGCCTGATGTAGTGGAAGATGTCACTGCCCATGGCAGGGGGGTTGAAACTAGAAGGTCCCTTCCAACCCAAACCATTCTATGATGTGTATAAATACACATAAATAAATGTGCAGATAAATGTTTTTTAAATGTATTTGCTGGTTATGGGAGATTTCTGAAAACAATGTATTAAATTTGCCTGTATCAGATGTTTGACTTCTAAAATTTCTGCTTTGTTGACAAAAAAAAAAGACATTATTTTTATAGTTTGGGGTTCTATTTTCTTCCCTGGGATAAAAGTACATAAAAAGGAAAGCTTTGATCTTCCCCTTGTCCAATCCCTTTCTTACTCTGTTTTTCTGCTTTAGCAGACATTTGTCATCCTGCTTCTGCATAAGCTCACTGATCATTTGTCTGGCATGAGATCTTTACTTCCTGCTCTCCTGATGATTAATATATTTCCAGAGCATCAGGCCTTTGTTTTGGATTAATACTAATGCAAATTCTTTTAATTAACTCAGTTGTTCATTTAGTACTGTAATATGTGTGTAGCTCAGTGGAAAATTTCAGTCTTACAGGAACTGCATCTGCTGAACCACTTCATATTAACTTCATTTCTAGATGTAATATCTCTGTCTTTTGCTTCTTCTGGAACTTTACAAAAGTCCCAGGGCATGGGATGTTGGCCTGACACATTCTTGAACCTGCTGCCTTCAGATAAATGAGCTCACTCAAGTGCTTATAAGGACAGTCAAATGTTGTCCTGGTCATTTGTGACAGATAGATTGTGCTGATGCTTCCTCTAGTTTGGAAAAAAAACACAACTACAGACAAATACCACCAACTTGTCTGGGGCTCTGCATCAAAGTTGCATGAACTGCTCAGTTGTGTGTTTTTGTCTGGGCTTCCCCAGCTGAAAGGCCACTGTTAATCTCAGGCTTGCTTTATGGACATGTATAAGCATGCTAACACATTAGTGTAAGACATTGTACAGGAGGATATATGAAATGAATTTTTGTCAGAGGAATTCTTCCTGTTTCCTTCACTGCCCATTCCCATTGGAAAGCTGGTAGCAGCACAGTTTCCCTACTGCTTTTGCCTTACATCTTACAGGTTCACTTGATCTCCACTTTGCTGTTTATGCAGCCTGGAGTCCTCTACCCTGCTCAAGTTAGAAGGATGTGGAAGAAGCTGAAACACGGACCTCAAAGTTTTGTGGGAGGTTTTTTTCAGTTCCTGTGTAGAAAAAACCCTGAGCTGAGAGTAAATGACCACTTCTAGAATATACTTCTCTATGCTTTCAAGCCAGGAGGGATAGAAGGCACTTTTCAGCAATCTATGATTAAACAATTAATCATGACTAGCTTTTCTTGTTCTGTCCTCTTCTTCATCCATCTCTTTGCCTCCATCCTGTTACTGTGAAAATGGTATGTGAAGAAAAATCTACCCAGAAAAAAAGCAAACTACTCTTGGGTAGTTCATGTGGGCTCAATTACAAAAATGTTGCTGCAAACACTGCAGCATAAAAATTAGGATAATAAAGCTCCCGAAGGAAAAAAGGAGAGCCTGAGCTTCCAAATGACAGAAAAAAGTAGTATCTACCACTGAACTGCCTTGTGGGCTGTGGAATCCTCAGACTGTCTCCCCTTTTATCCCTGTCCAGAGCCTGGACAGATTGTCTGGCAGGGATCTTGTGCCCACAGCAGTGAGGACTCTGGTTTAAGGAGGTAAATGGGAAAGCTCTGTGCAATATTGTGCTCATATTCAAATGGATGATTAATATTAGCTCACTCATATTTTTAAAAATGTGAAATCTCCATTCAATAGTCTAAGGGTGTTAACTGCCTTTATTAAAGGCAGTTTGTCTAGTGTGGTGAATGACATTTGGTTATCCCCAAATAATTGAAATGCAATAGTTTCTCTCTGCCACTGAAGCAAAACATTGCATTTGTTTGCAGCTGGTTCCAACACCCAGTGAAATCATACCTTAATCCTGAATGAGGTTTTGGCTAAGACCTCTGCAGTAATCCCAACAGCATGGCTGTGTGTAATGAGGTTCTTAGAATAACAGTTTAATACACAAGCTTTGTGGTGTCAAAGTAAAACATGGTTACTCCCACTTCTGTAATTTTAAAGGCTTCAAACCCTTGAAGCTGACTGAAAATCATACTGGACTTCAGCAGCCTGTATAAATGGATTTCAAAGAGGTGTTTGTGGTGTTGGTTATCTTCTGGCTATTCAGAACTATCATCCCTGCTATATTATTGTGAAACATCAATCTGGGAACAGTAGGTTTATACAGATAAATATAATCCTGGCTGTAGGTAGGAGTAATTAGAAATGGCATGGGATGTTTACCTAGAAAACAAGAAGAGCCATCTGATGACCAATATTGAAAAAAGGGCTACATTTTACTTTGAGGTTTGCAGATCCTGAGACTCAGATTGACACGTGCTGGCTCTAGAAAAGACAAATGAAAGCAACAAATGTTTTGAAGGAGTTGAGTGACTAGCTTAGGGAAGGCCATGTGGTTTTCAAAGTTCTTCAAGGAGGTCTGTAACCATATGCAGGACTCATGAAGTCTTATTGATCTTTCAGGAAATTGATCCATGCAGCTTTCAGGCCAGCTCATGTGATTTTTTGTGAGAAAAAGCATGTGGAAAAGAGCACTTGGTTGTTATGAAGAGACAACCACTATTAAGAGGATAGTCCCCCTTATCTAAACTTATGTGGGTATCTTTACCCGCCTTTTGCTTTAGTGCTGTGATGTGGCATAGCAGGGGGACCAGAAGAGATTCAGCATTTTCTCATAAGCTCTGGTTCTTTATAAGGTTGTGTTTGTGAAGGCAGTACTGTGGTCAGGTATCTGAGTATGGGAGAGCTCTGTCTGGTCATGTCTGAGGTCCCTGTCATCTCTTCTCTGACATAGCAATGAGAGACACTGAGTGCTTCTGTCCTACATCTCACAGAGGTGCCTGCTCCAAATGTGGCTCATCTGTATGGCAGCATTATGTCCAGGCTCAGGAAGTTGGCCAGGGAAGAAAGATTAGCCAGCTGCCTGGTATGACCCTGAGAACTTGGTCAGAGCAGGGCAAACGCGACGTTTTCTCCCACATTTGAAAATATCTGAGCAACAGGGGACAAGTGAAGATTGCATTTTTTTGTTAATAGCAAATAGACAAGAGAAACAACATGTTTTTATCAGAAAACAGCAGTGATCCAGATTTGTGTGAATCTCTTCTCTGAATGATATTACTCCATATCAGCAATGACCTATCTGAAGGACTCACACTAAGCACAGACATAGGAAGAAGGTAACAGCCCTCTCTATATTCCTAATCTTGCTTTTTAACATTAAATCCTTCCTTCTTCTATCTGCATGCACAAAAGGGTCTGAGTTATTGATGCTAGCGGATTTTTGCAGTTCCCAGCACTTGAGAACAATCACAACACTTTAACTTTGGTCCCAAATAACAAACCAAGGGCTCCAAATTTGGCCAAATTTGTGTGTCCAATCCATTTCATGTACTACTTTCAGTCAGAAATGCCTCTTATGCCAGAAAGCAGACCTGCAGTTCCTTGATCTGTAGTCAGTAAGCAGTAACTGCCCCATGCCTTGCAAGGAAAGATCTGGCCTCAGTTTTGCCTTATGATTATCAAGAAACATCAGGAAACACTTGTTTACTGTAAGGGTGACTGAACAGAAGCATAAGTTGCCAAAAGAGGTTATGGAGTTTCCCTCCTTAGAGGTTTTAAAAAAGCTCCCCAGACATAATCCTGACAAGCAGCTTTAGGTGTTCCTGTTTCAGCAGGAGCGTTGGACCAGGTGATCTCCAGAATTTGCTTCTAGCCTTAGCCATTCTGTGATTCTGCAATAGGTATTGTTGAGTATTGAAGACACACGAAAGATCCTACAGGTCCACATGCTGGCCACAAGGATGCTTAGAATTCTCTAAAATTATATCAAACACCTATCTTTAAATGCATGAGTTGCTCCTTCAATGTGTCCTGGCAGTAACTTCTTCACAGAGCAAACCCATTCTACTCTAGTGTTGTATCTGTGGAAGGGCAGGGCAGGATGTGGATCCTGTTGAACAGAAGAAGATGTTTGACTTTATAGGTGTTGGCTTGTTTGGTGTCTCAAATGACGCACTGTGGAAAATCCTGCAATTTTTTTCCTGAGCATGGACTTTTTATAGTGTTTTTTAAATTTTCTATGGTCAGTTTTCTATTCTATTGTTCAGTACTTTGGACCTTTGTAGGACCAAGTCTGTGCTTAGTTTTTATGGAGGCAAGGGATAAGTTGAAGCAGGTGGCCTCAAGTAGCCAGGTAGAAAAGATCTGGGACCCTAAATACCTTTATAGATCTAGGCCTCCAGACATGGAGATTACAGACTTGGTAGCTGTGAGCCAAGTGCCTGGGACTTAGGGGGTTTGGAGAGAAGGACTGAGCAAGGAGAACTTGATAACTGAAATCATGGTTGGGGACTGGTCTTTAAGCTGGGGGATTAGGCTCAGAGTCCATTTGGGATTTGGGCTGTGCAGGAAAAAACCCTTTGTTGATGAGAGAAAATTTTTATGATGGTGTTACAATTGGTTGCAGGCAAACAATCTTTCCATCCTAGATCATTTGCCATCTCCTGCCTGTTTCTTACAATAAGGCAGAAAAAACAGAAAGCTGCTAGAATACATAGAATCATAGAACAGTTTGTGTTAGAAGGGTCCTTAAAGATCATCAAGTTCCCACCCCGTTGCCGTAGGCAGGGACACGTTCCACTGGATCAGGCTGCCTGGCCAGCCTGGCCTTAAAAATTAAAATCTTTGTTTGATTTGTGCTTTTTCCTGGTATGAGCTATAGTTGATTAGGCAGCCTTGCTTCCATGACCACTTTCTACTGTTGGATCAGTGCCAAGCCCATGAGGTTTAATTGGAGTTTGAGGATCTGAAATATATGCTTAATCTGAAGGGTACTGAATCAATACCTCCCAACAGATCTTCGAAAATTTAGGGTTGGGAAAACAAGCCCTAGATAGTGTGAATTTCCTGTAGATGAAGGATAGAGTAGATATATTTATGGACACCATGGCTGTAGCAAACCCAGACTCAAATGACTTAAGCAAGCTTTACTTTAAACACAGGGATATCTTCCTGCAAGTCAACATTCTTGGAAGTCATCATTCTTGCATTAAATGCAAGGGAAGCAACACTATTTATACTACTACTGAAGGTAAAATCCTACTTTATCTTTGAGATTAACAGGAGACAGAGCAGGTCTTTCTGTTCCTGGCAAAGATATTTGCAACAAGCTGTGTGGCTGACATTCTTCTGTGGAGAAGACACAGAGCCAATATACATATTGAGGCTAGTTTTTTAAGCTCGCTTCAAGAACAAGTGAGGTCCCTACTTACTTTAGCACTTTGCTAATCCAAAATTGCAGGATTCTGTACCAGCAAAATGCTTTAACAGCAGTGCAGCTGTGTGAGTAAACATATACACCTGGATTACTTTTGCCCTAAAATGAAGATGTGGAATCCCAATAAAAGCCTAGCCCTGTGAGACAGCTGAACCCCTCCATTGGCATTTATGAGCACTACTTTGTCAATACTATGCAGAGGGCGTCTCCTGCCCACCAAAACTTCGTTGGTCTGAAGGTTCCTTATTAGTTCTTCCAGTGCAGGTTAATTTTAGGATCTGACAGTACAGTTCCTCCTTGAAGGATTTCATTCTAGTGCTTTCATCCCCTCTTCTGGTTGTTTATTGAAAATTATTCCTGAGAATTGAAGAAACCCCAGCTCTGCAGTTGACCCTGTCCGTGTTCTGCTGAGTTGAGAGAGCTCTTATCTGTCTGTGAAAGGAAGGCACTGGAGGACATCATGGTACATGTTCTGTCCTCACTGGGTTTTTAATCCAAGTGAGGACTCTAGAAGTCTCCTTTTCTTAGATGAAGCATTCAGTCTAGTGTAGAGAGATGTAGGAGGCAGAAATGTAGAACATAGGTGACTTCACATATTCTGTAGAATGTCACCAAGCCTGACATCCACTGCTGTACACATTCAAGCACCCCAAGTCCTGAGGTGAGCCTTTAGGATCTCCTCTAAGCTCTCAAAAGAGATTTTCTTGCCATTATCTCAGGGTGACTACCTTCACATTTCTAGAAAAGGTAAGAAAGCATGTGTATAGTGTACAAATTTCAAGTACTAGCCTTAAGCCAAATGAAAATTTGTAGTGCTTTGTATGTTAAGCCACTACTCATCTATGGGCTTTCTCATATCTGTGAAGATTTTTGAAAGGGTTTTATTCTTTGTTTTTCAATTGCCCCAAAGTAGCCAAACTGGAGTACTTCATAAAGGAAGATGAACACTCATCTTCAAGAGGGAAGACTAGAACATTGCAGACTGAAAGAGATTCTGTTTGAACAAGTTATACAAAATTAAGAAAGTTAGAGGTGCAGAAACACCTTTCAGATTTAGATGAATTCTTCTCAGCCTAGTCTGGGAAGGCATTTTTAACAGCTAGGTCTTGCTGAATTTTAGTTGGGATAAGGCAACTTTTAAAAACTACTTTGGCACCTCCTTCTCATTGCAGCCTTTCAATACCTGAATGGAACCTACACCCAGGAAGGGAGTAAACTCTTTGAAAGGGCTGACAATAGCAGGACTAGGGGAAATGGATGCAAGTTGAAGGAGGGAAGATTTAGGTTGGATGTTAGGGGGAAGTTCTTTACTAGGAGAGTGGTTAGGTCCTGGAACAGGCTGCTGAGGGAGGTTGTGGATGCCCCGTCCTTGGAGGTGTTCAAGGCCAGGTTGGACACGGCCCTGGGCAACCTGATCTAGTAAATGTGTTTGTTAGGTGGCCCTGCTAGGCAGGGGGGTTGGAGCTACACGATCCTTGAGGTCCCTTCCAACCCGGGTCATTCTGTGATTCTGTGATTCTCTCCCTGCTAATTGGGATCTAACCAAGGGAAGAAATTTCTTCATCTGTGGGTATATTTGAGAAACCAATGGTGTGATGCCCAGCTTTGTCCTGAAGTAGAGCTCTCAGGCTTTTAAAAAAACTTAATGCAGACGTAAGAAGGACATTGAGCTGTTGGAGCAGGTCCAGGGGAAGGCAACAAAGATGATCAAAGGGCTGGAGCAACTCCCTTATGAAGACAGGCTGAGGGACTTGGAGTTGTTCAGCCTCGAGAAGAGAAGGCTCAAGGGGGACCTCATAGTAGCTTCTCAATACCTGAAAATGGCCTACATTAAGGCTGGGTAGGACTTTTTAATAAGATATGTGATGGAAGTACTCGAAATAATGGATGTAAATTGGAAGGGGGAGGTTCAGGCTAGATTCTATGACTATGGACTCTGGCCTGGCTGAAGGCAGAGGAAGTATTTGTAAACCAGCAGGAGGGCTTAGAGCTATGACACCACCTGTGAGGGCTGTTGCCTCTTCCTCTAGGACTTTCAGGTGTGGCACATCACTGTATAGCAGGAGACAGAGCATGATGAGCAGCATTTCTTTTGCTTTCTTCTTCTCTTTAGGCCAATTGTTTGTTTTGACAAATAGGTAGAGCTTTCACACCAAACCCCAGCTCCACACTCTTGTGTATGCAGTTCTGCAGCAGCTCAGCAAACTGCTCAGCAAAATGTTGCTGTATGTTCTGCAACCAGTCTAATGGTGTAAAGGAATAGGAGGATAGTGGTGGGACCTTGCATAGGAGTGTCTCTTCTTAGTACTCTAATTTAGGGCACATGGTTTTCTTAATGGAGGAATAATGGATGTAAGTTGGAAGAGGGTTGATTCAGGCTAGATATAAGAAAGAAATTCTTTATGGTGAGGGTGGTGAAACACCGGAAGAGCTTGCCCAGAGAGGTTGTGGATGCCCTCTCTCTGGAGGTGTTTAAGGCCAGGCTGGACAAGGCACTGAGCAACCTGATGTAGTGGGAGGTGTCCCTGCCTATGTCAGGGGCTTGGAGCTAGATAATCTTTAAGGTCCCTTCTAACGCAAACAATTCTATGATTCTATGATTCTCTAAAGGATAAGCTTTGCTGTATGTCAAGTATCTGCAGTAAGGGTCATAAGACTGTACTATTTGTTCCTGGAACTCAAACAACTCAAGAATGCCAATATTTCACTAAAATACCTGACAAAGACCAGTCTTCCCTTTCTCAAAAAATACAGATGAGAAAGGTAAAAAATAGTTCTCTGATTGTGCCTCAAATGCTACAGGGCAGGGCTGCAGTCATATGTCTTTGTCTGGTGTCATCCTGCCACTTCTCCATCAGACCTGATATTTCCAGAAGCACTATATAGTTGACTGTTCCTTGGCATAGTCAATCCAGTTTAAACACATCTGCTAACCCTAGATCACTGTGACACCCACCTGTGTGAGTTGTGCTGGATGAATAATTAACTGCTTGAATTTAAGGATATACTTACTCCCTACAGAAATCAGTGTGGAATAAATCCAAACCTTGCTATTTTTATGACTGCTGTTGCTGGCTTACCTCATTCTGCATTACCTTCACTCTGCACGTCTTTCTCAGTCCTTAGGGATTCTCCTCCTACGGCCGTTTGATGACTATAGGATGTGGCTTTTGAAAACTGCAGACAGGAATAGTGTTCCATTGTTCACACAATTTTGTGTGAATAAGGAAGAATATACTGGCAGTTGATATAATTCATATTGGTGTTTATAGCAGTGTTTTATATTTATAGGCACTTTTATAAATTTAGGTCTTCTAATACACAGAAGATTCTGAGCTGTTGAAGGCAAGGGGAGATCTGTTGAATGAAACTCCCAGAGGACTCAACACAAGCAACCATTCCCCACAGTTCTACAGAGATGCTGTACTCCTACCTTTCCCAGTCATGATATTCTCTTTCAAAATGAAAAATAATTCACTCCTGAATGGGATATACTAGCTTTTTGTTGCTTAGGGTTAGGGTTAAGGTTAGGGTTAGGGTTTGGGGTTAGGGTTAGGGCTAGGTTTAGGGTTAGGGTTAGGGTTAAAATTAGGGGTTTGGGTTAGGGTTAGGATTAGAGGTTAGGGTTAGGGTTGTGTTGTTTCTTCCAGGCAGGAATAATTTCATGCTCTTCTACTTCCTAGATCTACTGACACTCTTTTATTTATATTTTATTTACTTAGTTTCCAGGAACATAAGTTTAATTTGCCCCGATGATAGCATCAGAAGATGACTCACTTTTCCTTTTCAGCAGAGGTCCAGACTGCTGATCTGTACCTGCATGTTTGTATTAGTTAACCATTTCCTTAATCATGGTGTGTTGTGTTTGTTATTTAACAGGTGTCTCTTTCAGTACCTATTTCAGAATAGGTTAGAAGTGTATTACATCCTCAAACAGAGATAAGGAGGACTTTTCTTTCTCAAAATTAAGAAGATACATGGTAGCAAAAACCTCCATTACCTTTTTGGTGACTAAGACAATAAAGGATCTGGAATTCTTTCTGTTTTCTCTTACTTTCTCTCAGTTTATCTGAGCCATTTTTTTTCTTGGGTGGAGAAATACAAAAACATTTCCTGAGATCCTATCACCTAAGAAAACTGTCAGAGAAAACCCATGCTATATCCTGAAAGTCTGCATAGCTACACTTAAAAGTAAAAAAAGGAGTTACTCAATGATTCCTGTCTAGACTAAGCTTAGGTACAGTTAAGAAGGCAAAGAACATCTTGCCATGGCTTTTTTCAGGCAATGATTGCCCCTGAGAAATGCTGGGTGATATAGAATAAGGTGGAGACTTACCATTAAATTTGAGGTGATCTATAACTAGTCACAACTGGTTTAATGGAGTAAAATTGGTGCAATGAAGCAGCGAAGGGACTCATGTGAATCATCTGGATTGTCTCTGTGAAGCTTCATT
Source organism: Turnix velox (assembly GCA_013400935.1). NCBI lineage: Eukaryota > Metazoa > Chordata > Aves > Charadriiformes > Turnicidae > Turnix > Turnix velox. The sequence continues at coordinate 128,392 of VZTY01034179.1, read as the reverse complement.
ATATGTTTTATTCAGACCTTACCAAACAAACTGTGCTGGAATGTAAGTCAAAGTGGAGCTGAGGTGTGCAAGAACAAAGAAGAGCTGTAGACATGAGTTCGTAATTCATCTCCATCAGCAATGAGGGGAACAGAAAGAAGTGATTTTTAAGTAGAAAAAGCTTGGACTCCTTGTCTAGCTCTGGCACTTTAACCTCTTTCCTGATGTGACTGAACATAGCATAGGGCTAATAGGGTCTTCCAGAGAGAGTTCACCACAGTGCTTGGTCTTTCTGCTGTATATACAGCATTTGAAGTCAACATGGGTATCATGACTCATCAANCAGTGCTTGGTCTTTCTGCTGTATGTACAGCATTTGAAGTCAATCTGACTCATCAAGGTAAGAATGGCCTTTCCAGAAGATGAAAGGATAAGTTATGGACAGGAAGGCCAGTTGTCAAGGAAAGATATAGGCAGGTTCACCTGAATCGAGCAGAGTTTTTCACATGGGCAAAATTTCTGTTGGGTTTGGTGTGGAACCTTTGAAGTCTTGAGCAGCAACACAATTGGGTATTCCCTGCCCTCAAGAAACAGAACCTGTGACTGCTGTATATGGGAAGGTCTTGGAGCCAGGACTGTGGAAGAGTGACAATTGTCTATTATGTGTAAAGCCCCACTATGCTACATTTAAACATTGCTAGAAACTGAAATGCTGGGGTTGGTTGGTTTGCTGGGTTTTTTATTTCATTGAAAACAGAATAAAGTACGCTATTAAAATGCAAAATATTTTTCAACAGTTGACCACTGACCTTAGAGACAGCACCAGCTCTCTGGGCAGCCTGTGCCAGTGTTCTGTCACTCTCAGTGTGAAAAAGTTCATACTTATGATTCTGCGGAACCTCCTGTGTTCCATTTTGCACCCTTTGCCCCTTGTCATATCACTGGATGTCACTGAGAAGAGCCTGGCTCCACCCTCCTGACACTCACCCTTGACATATTTAGAAACATTTATGAGGTCAGTTGTCATTCTCCTCTTCTCCAGGCTAAAGAGATGCAGTTCCCTCCACCTTTCCTCAGGAGGGAGATACTCCACCCTCCTAATAATCTTCATGGCTCCATAGACTTAGAATCATAGAATCATAGAATGGTTTGGGTTGGAAGGGACCATAAAGATCATCTAGTTCCAACCCCCTGCCATAGGCAGGGACACCTCCCTACTACACCAAGTTGCTATGTGCCTCGTTCAGCTTGGCCTTAAACACCTCCAGAGAGGGGGCATATCATATTCAAAACATGACAGTAATTCATATTTCTGCAATTTTTAAAAGCCTCATAGTATAATTTAGCTTGAATGACTGACTTTCTTTTCAGTCCCAGAGGACCTAACATGAGTCCTACCTACCTATCAGCAGTTACATCTCTGCACTGGAAGGGAATGGAGAAATGGGAGTCATTCACTTGGCATTGCTTCAATTGGCTTCTGCCATTGATGTTCTGCAGAAAACTGTCATTCTTTGTACCCTTGCTTTACATGTGGAACAAAGTGATATTGAGTGCAGGGTGCAGCCAGTCAGCCTGGCTGGTTCTGCAGGGCTTCTCCTGCCTTGGCTTTGGTTTTTCTTCTGACCTCCCGTCTTTGCATTCCCCTACTGCTTTGAATCTGACCACCTTGGTCTTGCCAGGAAAGCCAACAGCTAGATGAGTTACTGTAGCAGCAAGTGAGTGTATGAGAAAGCAAACAAAAGGAGATGTGTGTTTGTGGGTACATTCATTTTTTTTGATGTGAATATATCTAGGTGAATGCAAACTTTCAAAGGGCAAAAGTATGTCATGCCCAACATCCAGGAAAATAGATCGAGAGGGAGTCCATCAGTTTCTGCTGTACTTTACACAGGGGGAACAGCTCTCCTGGCAAATGCTCCCTGACTCTGTGGCAGTGGAGCTGTCAGTCTGTCTTCCCTAACAGGTGATGCCCAGGCATTCATGGAGGCAGCATCTGAGTCTTCAAAAACAAATTTACTAACAGCTTAGCAGAGGGTAAAGCTTGATAGGGGAAGGGACTTGGCAAAAGGGGTAACAGGAGCCATGGTACATTCAGGAGATAAAACAGGAACCAGTCCCTTGTGGCCATGGCCCTATCCTGCTGCTCATAGGAGAGGTTTCTGCTGCTGCTACTGCTCAGGCCTGAGGAAGGCGTATGGGTTGACCTGTTTCACTGCCAGAACCATCTCTATATCAGGATGGTGCTGCCAGAAGTGCCCAATAGCCAGAACCCGCAGCAGTTCTTGGAGAGCAGCAGGATAAGACTGCAGCTCTTGGACTGGGGCAGAAACTGCCAGGCTTCTTCTAGCAGTGCCTGCAGCCAAAGGGTGGTTCTTTCAATGTCCAGGTAGGGCCCATTGCTGAATTGACCATTATTTTTTGCATTAATTAGGCAATCTCATTTGCAAATATAGAGCTACATTTGTTTCCCAGATTCAGTTTTACTGATCTCATATTTCTGAAGGTGATGATGATATCTTGTGGTTCAAGGTACAGGTCAGAAATTCTGGGGAAAGCTCCTACCTCAGAAAGCAAACAGACCCAGTATTGCTATTGTGGATAAGCCAGGTGGTTAGGACAGAAGATTGAAATGATACATGGACCTTGTCAGGGAAGTCTTCGCTCTTCAAATGAAGGCAATGGGTACAATAACTAATTAACTAGAAATACCATTAAGGGGTCTTAAAATACTGCATTTTGTACAGTTCATTCTCACCTCCAAGCAATGTTCAGCTCTTACTAAGATGATCTAGGTCAGTGTCACAGCTATCTGAAGAATAGATGCTTCAGTACCTTTGTTTTTACCAAACCATGCTGCTCCGGTCTCTGGACAGTTAAATAAATAGGCACTATTGCTACTGTTAGTGAAGGGAATCTATCCACTTTTCCAACCACCAGCTTAGAGCAGTCAATTATTGAGCCGTGCGAGTTAAAAATTAACACAATTCAGTAGTTCTGAGAACACTATCTGTTTTACACAGACTGACTAAGTAGTGTTCCACAAATCGATGTAAGTCATGCATGAAAATTTTCTACGCAAGCTAGTCTAAACTGGTCTTTTAAAGGTCATTATTTCTGTGCAAATGTTTGTTGAACAGTTTAAGTGTAATTTCTGGTGCTGAACCTGGCTACTTGTCAGCTTTTCCTGGCTGTGAAGAGAGATGTTCAGGTCTGTGTTAGCCAGACAGCAGAACTTCGGCTGTTATCCTGCCTGTGCCAGCCTATAAGCAGCAGAGACCTCTTGGATCTTGTGCCTTTGCTGAAGTTAGGAGGGCAGAAGCGTGGCATTTCCTCTCTCATCCTGAGCAGAACAGAGATAATGGCCATATCTCTGACTGCCTGGGACACAAACCAAGTTTGGCAGGTCCTAACTAAAGATAGAAATGTTGTGTTGTGTTTGTTTCCAGTGTTGACTTCATCACACCTTGATGAGATAGATCCTTAGTACTGGCTGAGGCTATGTCCTTAAAGCTCCAGGGCATGTATTTTCATTTTCCCTTTCATTAATTTAATCTATTCCTATATGGCTGGTTTGCCATTTGATAGGAATATTTTATTTGAACTGTCTTCACTTTTGGATCCTCAGAGTACTTACACCGGCTTGCTTGAGGCACCCATCTTATTTCTGAGAGTTAGCAGAATGGAGCCCCAATTCCTAAGCAAAAAATAAGCTTGCAAACTTATATATGACCAGCCATAATGGACCTGATATAGTAAAATGACACCTCATCCTCACAAATCAACAGAGATTTTTATTTTATTGTAGGAATATTTTTATTTAACATTTATGTAACATTTTAATTTGAATAATATTTATGTTGGTTTTCGGCTTACCAAGCTGCAAAAAATTTTCCTTTTAGGTTGACTGAAAACTCATCAACCACTTAGGAATTTCTGTCTTGATGACCACCCAAAGCCCTGAAGAGTTTAGTTCAGGGATGAAAGGTTTTAGTACAAACTGAAAGATGTTTCAGATTGAAAATGAGAACTTTTAAAAATCCATGAATATCTGACGTTTTGTGAGAAAACCAAAATGTTTACTTCTTTCTCATTTGTTCACATTTGCATTTGAACAAATTAATAATATGCTGAAATCTTTTCCATTATCATTAAAAAAAATAATTTTTATGTTGGGGATTATGATAACATCCATGAGCTCCTTCTGAGAACAACTACTTAAATCTTGTCTGTCATAGTGAATCTGGCTTGTTGAGTTTTACTCCAACCTATTTGAATTTAGGGATGTGATGTTATGTAAAAAGATCCCTTTCAATGATGATTAAAAACCATGTGTAATTAAACAAAGCAAATCTATGCAGTTACCTCATAGGATTTGCTGTCTAGGAAATGAAGCTAGAGTGAGGAATAACTCAGAGATAGTGAGAGGCTAGAGAAAATTCTAGCACTGAGACTCTTAGAAAAATGATAAAGTCTTGGAAGCAAATGACCGGGACACCCTCATGGGTCCTCAAGGGTCTTTCCTACTGTGGAATCATGGAATAGTTTGGGTTGGAAGGGACCTTAAAGATCATCTACTTCCAATTCCCCTGCCATAGGCAGGGACACCTCCCACTAGACCAGATTGCTCAGTGCCTCTTCTAGCCTGGCCTTAAACACCTCCAGGGATTGGAGGGGTATCCACAACTTCTCTGGGCAACCTGTTCCAGTGTCTCACCCCCACTCACTGTAAAGAATTTCTTTCTGAATCTACCCTTTTCCAATTTACATCCATTATTTCTAGTCCTGCCATCACATATCCTAACAAAAAGTCCTACCCCAGCCTTTCTGTAGCCCCCTTCAGGTACTGATATGCTCCTATGAGTTCCCCCCTGAGCCTTCTCTTCACCCAGCTGAACAATCCAAACTCCTTCAGCCTGTCTTCATAAGGCAATCACTCCAGCTCTTTGATCATCTTGGTGGCCCTCCTCTGGACCTTCTCCAACAGCTCAATGTCCTTATGATGAGGACACTCCAGGTGGGGCCTCACCAGAGTAATTAAATCCTTGCTAAACACTGGTTGCACTTTCACATTTAACAACCAAGGGTGGTAGAGGTGAAACAGATGTGCAAAACATTGTGCTCTTTTGCACAAAGTGCTGGAAGGTTTTTTTGGTGAAACTGGTTAACTTGGTTGTTAGTGATTGCTCAGGTGAGCGAGTGAGGAGTCCTCTTCTAGTGCCTCTCTCTTGGTAGATCAAAGGAGCAAGTTAACACAGCAAGGGAAATAATGCCCGGGGTCATGCAGAAGTTGTGAGGAGCTCCATTGTGATTGCTGGATGTGGGATGAGGTGCAGCAAGCACCCTGGTATTCCTTCAAGGAGTGTAATTCCTTGCTGTGATCTCTGAAGTCTCCGGTGCAACCTGTGGTGTATGTGGCCTGGCACACCAAAGCGTGTGGCTTATTTTGAATGAGTCACTGTGACCAGGAAATAAAAAGCAATGAAGACACTGATGTCAGCAGTGAGGAGGGAATCCACCCCAGGGTGTTAAGAGCAGTGGCTGATGGCAGGGACCTGCTCAATCACCCCTTTAGGGGGCTCCAGAAAGACTGGGGTAGGACTTTTGAATAGGGTCCAGGGTGGCAGGACCAGGAGTGGTGAATGCAAATTGGAAGAGGGGAGATTTAGGCTGGAGATAAGAAGAAAGATGTTCTCTCCTGTGAGGGTGGTGAGATACTGGGATAGGTTGCCCTGAGAGGTTGTGGATGCCCCCTCAGTCCCTGGAGGCATTGAGCCTCACTGATGTGGTGGGAGGTGTCTCTGCCCATGGCAGCGGGATCGGGACTGGATGATCTTGAAGGTCCCTTCCAACCCAAATTGATTCTATATAGTCTTTGAAAAATGGAAAAGATGAGGAGATGTCCCTCGTGAATCAGAGAGACCAAATATGACAGCTATCGAGGAGAAAGGCACAAAAGAAAACTCAGGAAACTACAGGACCATTATTTTTACTCCAGTCCCTGAGTTAACAGCAGAGCAAGTCCTCCTAGAAATTATCACAAACCAAATCAATAGGATGATTTGGAAAAGCCAGCATGGATTTACTCAAGGCAAATTGAACTGATTAAACTCATAAAATTTACAATAAAATAACATTTTACATCTGTTGTTTACCTGAGGTTCAGCAGTTTGATGCTGTTCCCCACCATGTCCTGCTGGACAAATGAGATAGATACAGGCTATGTGGTGATCTGTAAGGTGGAAGAGCAAACTGGCAAGGGCACTTGCTGGTGGCTACTGAGTTTCACACAGGCTGGTGATCTGTGGGGTTTCTTAGGGATTGATACTGTGCCCCAGATGGCTTAACAAGTTGGGCTGAAAAAAGCTTCATCTGGATATAAGACAAATTTTAAACTGAGGACAATAAATGAATGGAATGACATCCCCAGGGCTGTGGTGTGGTCCCATCGCTGGAGATTTTCAAGATGGGATTGGACAGAGCTCTAGATAATCTCATCTAGGCAACCTTTTCCACAGAAGATTGAACTAGATGAGATTTTGATGTCACTTCAAATCTGGGCTGTTCTATGATTCTGTAAGACAGCTGTCACCATGAGAGTGATGGCAAAGGGACACACTGTTGTTGTCTCAAGCAGTATGTCAGTAACACCATTCTCCACCTTCTCATTTGTCCAAGTCCAGGAAGAAATCTGTCTAAAATTTTTTTACCTTCTGATGGGACAGGGAATAATTTAACTCAGGGGTTTCAGAGTATTTTATGCTCTAAGAACATTCACTACCAATAATTATACCCAGAGAACACCTGTCAAAAAATACTGTATGACTCCAAGCTTGTGGTCTGTCATTCAAGAGAAGAAAGGCTTTTCAAGCACTCTGAAAAAGGCATTTAAGCTGTACTTTAGTCTCATGTTCTGTTGCAAGTGTATAATGAAACTCAGGAACTATTCTCTGCAAAAGGAAAGACAGTTTATAAAGTTTCCTGGTTCCTACTAAGAAGATGTTGAGCACAACTAGACACCTCTGATCTTGGGAGTCCAGAACTCTTCAGTTATTTTGTGAAGCAGAAGTTCTTTTCTTTGAAATGAATAAAGGAAATGAAGAAATCGGATTTTATAAACTACTGAATAAAGGTAATCAGTAAATTACAAATTAAGAAAGAGCAAAACTTAAGAAGCAGCTGTGACAACCTTGCCCAGGACAAAAATTAGAAACTTAAAAACTCTTTTGGGCAGGGCTATGAGAAGCAGCTGGTACAGCTGCAGGAAATGACAAGGGCTCTATAAGGATCTGGTGCTCAAGGTGGGACAGAAAGTTAACTACAGATGTTAGGTCTGATATATAATAAGGCTCTTGACAAACAACTGTAAAGGGGTTGAAAATTATGATAATTACATCTCTTGCTTAGTTGATGCATATGCATAAAGTGTCTATGCTTAGTTGATAACTATGTATGAAGTGCCTCTGCTTAGTAGATGAATATCTGTAAAGTAGATGAATATCTGGTCCTATAAGTTGTGAGCAACCCCATAAGGTGTGGGGCATATTTAGGGGAGCAATCCCCCATTGTACCCAGTGCTGCAATAATGAATGCCTGCTTAATTGATTGTTACTGATTGTTATTGAGTTTCCTGCATTTCAGGTGCATTTCAGAAAAATTACTTCAATCCTTTATGTTCAAAAAATACTAACAATTACATAAAATTGTATTTTACCTTTTTAGTGTCTTTATTGGCTCTGCAAGCCTTTTGGGTGCTCTTTTTTTTTTTTTTTTTCCCAAGGTTTTATTTGCAACTGTGAAAGTCAGAAATTTTGGTTAATAAGGAGGAAGACAGATAATGTGACTTCAGGAGTTAAGACTTTGGGCAAAAACAGTGTTTGTCAATATAGTTACTTGAATCTTCTGTCTTCAAACTACATTTTCCAATGAAAGCACCATACTTCTCTTACGTGTAATCAAATCAGAAGCTGCAAAGAGAAATGTTTGATTGTCTGGAACAGGGATAAAGAAAAGGAAACCACTGTTTATCCAGGTGAACCTCTGAAGAAAACAGACAAGGTCTAGTGGGAGGTGTCCCTGCCTATGGCAGGGGGGTTGGAACTCAATGATCTTTAAGGTCCCTTCCAACCCAAACTATTCTATGATTCTATGATTCTATGAAGGTTGATTGTGCTTTTTGATGATGGTTAACATTTTCAGTCTACTCAGTGCATCCTCCCTTTAGTCTTTCAAAGGCTCTTAAGAAAGTCAGTTTCCTTGGATTATCTTTCATTCCTCTTTTTAGGTAGAGCAGTGGGAATATTCCTAAATGTCTGGTCTCCTTGGTGTGCTAAACCATTTGTAGTAAAATGGATTCTGTAATTTATCCACCCATATTTTAAAAGGAAAAACAGCTGTAAAAGGTAATAACTTAATCTATTTTTGCCTTGTCTTCAGTAATTTTTCTTGCTTCTTTGTATCTCCCTGTAATTTACTTCTCTTATTAAGTCATCAGACAACTGTGTTTGCAGCTGTAGGTTTGACTGGTAAATGTGAAGGAAACCTGGAGTCCTTTTTATGTCAGAGACAGCATCCAATTGTACTCAGTATTGCAGAAAATGCCTCAAGTAATTAGTTCATGCCTTAACTTGAATAAAAAAGGCAGGCATATAAAAAACTTATGGTAGTATCACGTGCACTGTCATTGCAATTTAATGGGCTCAGCTGATCTCTAATAGCCTGGTGTAAGTTTTAGTTGTTATTGATGCCATAAACCCTCCCCTAATCCAACCAAAATAAGAAAATAACCATAAAGAAGTAGATTTGTGGGAGATTGCATCCTATTTGAATGTCCCTACACGTGGGAGGAAACAAGTGTCTCCCTCAAAACAAATTCTTACATGAAAGTCTCTGAACTCAGTGTCAGTCTTTTTAAACCTTGTGATGCTCTACAGATACAGGTTACTGGAGGTGTGATGATAGGAGAAGATGTGACAGATTTCAGTTTGGAAAGGAAGGGGAATCCACAGCCCCTGACTGCTGTTCTGGTTTTCTGATGAAGTGGTCTGGTTTAGAGAACGTGAACCTCATTTGGGCCACACTGCCATCAAGGGGACATGAACAGAGTAGGCACAGAAATCAGCCGTGTCTGTGCAAAGCCCTAAAAAGTTGTGGGGACTCATCAGTTCATTGTGGTTGCAGGCTGAGAACAGCTAAACGCATGAGAAAACTCAGTCAGCAAAACTCTGCAATGTAAATTAATGGAAGAGAGAGCATTTTCAGAGATTTCTCAGCTCTCTCTAATCGAGGACATTGTTTAAAATGTGCAGAAATTTATAAAATAGTTTCAAGTTGTAGCAAAATCAGACAACTTGGCTGACCACAAACTTGCTTTTGGCCTTTTCAGTTTGTTGCTGGGAGTCAACACAGGTTTTGGTTTTGGTAAGTTTTTATTTGTTTTGGGAGAGCTGGCTTCCAGCCTAGCTGGCAAGCACATAGTTTCTCCCACCTCAAGCCTTCAAAAATTATGGAGAGATCTCAAAAAAGACATCCAGGTCACCTGATTCTGATCCCTCAGAAACTTATTTTCTATTGCTGCGTGTGAGAAATCTTGTCTTTGTCTTTGAGACAAACCAGTTGTGTGATTTTCTTTAAAATTCACTCTATTTCTGGTGCCAGTTGCAGAGAACTGAAGATTGCTATGTTAGAGGGTCGGTAGTATAGGCATACACACCCCACAATCTAATCTCTAAAAGCCTGCTTGCACTGAAAGGCCTTTCCTTGCCAGAAAGAAGAGGAAACTTCTCCACTTTTGAAGAAGCTAAGTTCTGGAATGTATTTCCTTGCTTCCAGCCAGAGGGTTTGGTTTGTTTGTTTGTTTTTTCCAGAAACTGCCACGTCTGACATGTAATAACTAGATGTTTTTCACAACTCACTTCCTCTTATTTCTTCAGCTCCACAGTACAGCAACCTGCTCTGTTTCTAGACCCTGTGCACCATGGGCATTTGGCTGATATGGCCTGTATGCTCCTTTTGACACAGAATAAAGGGACAGATGGAATACATGCAACAGACATGGAGTTTAATTACCTTGCAAAAACTAAGCAAGCAAGTAGTTCCACCTCTCAGCATGGCCCTTATCTACGTCGTGTGCCTCTAGAATTCAGCTCCCCCAAGTGCACAAAGGAAAGGAAAAAAATGTCCTATTTTGGGTTAACTCTTACTGGATGTAAAGCAACAAACCTTTTTGGAGTATAGAGGAATCCTCCCTTAGCAGGAAACCAGAAGTGCCACATGTGTCAGAACTTTCCACCATAGAATCATAGAATAGTTTGGGTTGGAAGGGACCTTAAAGATCATCCAGTTCCAACTCCTCTACCATAGGAGGGACATGAGAGAAGGGAAAACACAGGTCAGTCCCAGCAGGTCTCTCTGTCTTAGTTCTGCTCTTAGGTAAGGTGGTTCTGGTCCCTCTGAGAGCAACATGGGGATTAAACAGCTAGTATGAGGTGCCAGGGAAAACGTCTGGAGATGAGTCTGTAAATCAAAGAGACTTCTGGATAGGAGAGAGGAGCAAACAGGACACTGAGATATGTGTTAAGTAATTATGACAGCCAAAGAAAAGTATGTTACTGTGAGCTGGAAGCCACCCTTGGCACATGGAGAGTGGGGATGGCTCATTCGGTGTATCACAAGTAGAAGCAAACAAGTAATCTAATTCTCATTTCTGCAACCAAGAGAAGCAGGAAGGTTCAGCTTTCATTGACTCTGTGGAAATGCAATGAATGAGTGAGTGAACCAAGTCAAACTGTGTACAGAAACCAGACAGCTCAGCCTGGTGAAGAGCCTCTTCCTTCCCTGATCTGCCTGCTGTATTGGAAGAGGTGGAGGAAAGAGAGAATCTGCACAGTAGGCATTCATCCACCAGTCAACCCGGAGTGCCCCATAGCCTGGATGCTACTTGGAATGTGAATCTTAGCAAAGCACGTAATGGCTAGACTGCACCACCCTTGTCTGACAGCCTTACCCTTGATGAAGTCAGAGAACTGGAAAAAAAAGGATTATTCAGCACACAATCCCACCCCACCTCAGTACTGCTGCTCAGGAAGCAGTTTCTGGGAAAGGCAGAGATGTGCAGTCCTGACTTGGGTGGGAAGACAAGAAGAATCTAAGAAATTATGGTTCAAGAACCTGTTGTGATCAAAATATTAATTACTATAAATCCTCTCTTGGAAATTCAATCATAGTGTCCACCCCATGACCTAATGGAAATACTTAGCAAGGCTTTAGGTTGTTGCTAACCATTCTAGTAAGAGAAGAAAAACAGATAATGACGGTGGTTGCACATAAATAAAACTCAAGAGGTGCTGGAGCTGAAGACCAAGCTGACCCAAACTAGTGAAACTGAAGCTAGGCTGGACCTTCCTGAGTGACAAATAGGTCCTGTGTGTGATTTTAAGAACTTATATTTTGGGTTCTTTGGCTTCCTTCTCCTTCTTTATTTAGTACATTAGTGACCTCTGATGCAAAGATCTCAGCCCATGTCTTCTAAAAAAAGTTATACAGCTGTAGAGCTAAACTGTTTTCAGGAAAAAACCCCTCCACTGTACATTCTAGTGTCAGTCACCTTTGGCTTCTCACATTTCTGGTTCCAGAAATAGTACTCAGGCTTGAGCTCATTCACCACCTGGGCAAATTCCACTCTCTCACCCTAACTGAATTTGGTACATCTGAAAAAAATGATTGCAGGAATGCAATCCTGCATCCCATTACATTGAATTTGTCACAGTGTCACACTCTGCATTTCTAGATTATTGCAACCCTTGGCTGTTGAGAACAGGCAACCCTTATCATGCTTAGCAGAGGAGGGCATGTTTTGCAGTTGAAGAAGATATATTGAAGGGAAGTGACAGGCCAAGGGCAAGGAATAGGGAAATGACAATGCCAGGGACAGCCCTTAAGTTATTGCTGTTACTGCTTTTCTATTGGTATGGCAATGAAGCTGCAACAGATACACCAAATGCAATAAATAGAGAGTTCAAGGCCTCAGATGACTGACAACATTTACCAGGGCTTGTGCAAAGCATTTAACACTGTCCCACATGTCTCAGTTTAGAAACAGCTCTCAATTGGGCTGACATGGATTTGACCAATGGACCCTCAGTGGATAAAGTTTTGGTTGGATGGTCACACTCAAAGAGTTGAGGTCAATGACTTGATGTCAGAGTAGAGACCAGGGATGAGTGGTGTTTCTTAAGGGTCACTACTGTCACTGGTGCTGTTTAACATCTTTATTTGGTGTCATGGACAGTGAGATTGAGTGAATGCTCAGCAAGTTTGCTGATGACACTGAGCTAATTGGTTTAGTCAACTTGCTGGAGGGAAAGGATACAATCCAGGGGGATCTGTGCTGGCTTGAGAAGTGGGCTGATGAGAACTTCATGAAATTCAACAAGGACAAGTGCAAGCTCCTGCTTATGAGTTAGGGCAATCCCAAGTAGAAACACAGACTGGGCAGAGAATGAATTGAGAGCAGCCCTGAGGACAAGGATCTGCAGGGATAGAAGCTCAGCATGATCCGGTAATGAACATTTGTAACTCAGAAAGCCAACCATATTCTAGAATACATGGAAAGAAACATAGCCAGCAGATTGAAGTAGGTGATTCTTCCCCTCTATTCCATTTTTACAAGACCCCACTGGCAGTGGTGTGTCCAGCACTGGAGTCCCCAGTGTAAAAAGGATGTGGACTGGGTGGAACAAGTCCAGAGAAGGGCCCCAAAGTTGATCAGAGGGCTAGAGCACCTCTTCCATGAGGACAGGCTAGAAGAGTTCGGGCTGTTCAACCTGGAGAAGACTCCAGGAAGACCTTGTAGAAGCCTTTAAGTAGTTAAATGTTCAACCAGGAAAGATGAGGAGTAGTGTCAGGGAATGTAGATATAAGACATAGGGTAATGGTTTTAAGCTGAATGAAAAGAAGTTTAGATTAGACATTAGGAAGAAAGTCTTTATGATGAGAGTGATGAGACACTGGAACAGGTTTCCAAGAGGTGTGGCAGATACTGCATCCCTGGAAGTGTTCGGAGCTAGTCTGGGTGGGGCTTTGAGCAACCTGGTCTAGTGGAATGTGTTCCTGTCTATGGCAGGAGCTCTGAAACAGAGGCTCTTTAATTTCCCTTCCAACTAAAAACATTTTGTAAATCCGTGGTTCTGTGAACAAACCTTCATCCCTCATCAAGCCATCACAATCATTTTTGAAAGGATACCTGCTTTAGTTAGGCGATACCTAATCAAAGTCCTTGCCGTTCCGGGTGCCTACTATCTTTATCACTGATAGCAGGAGCACCACTGCATTTATAGAGCTGTTACCACACAGGCCATAGCTTTTCGTGGACTAGCAGCGACATCCAGTGGCCATTAAATTCCAAAAGCCTTGCTCACCTGAATTAACCTTTCCTCTCTCTGCCTGCCCTTAGTGCATTGGGACCGTGGTTATATTCAGGATACGGTAACATGATACAAGTTCTATAGGCAGTCTTCACAACTCTCTCTGTCACCCAAGGCTGTGGAACCAAGGGTCAACTGTATCATTGAATAAAACATCTCTGGAAAACTGAAAGTTCAAATAGAAGGAACAGGGTCCATTCAAAGGAAATTACTTCCCTAAACTGGTGGCAGCCACTTTATAATTTCCAGCAAATAGCAGAAAATTTACAAGATTTGTAACAATATACTCTAAACCTCTAAAGGAAGGAAGAAGTTCGCACTGTACATTCCTCCTGTTCCTACAGATATNCAGGCTGCCCAGTGCCCTGTCCAGCCTAGTCTTGAACACCTCCAGAGATGGGGCATCCACAACCTCCCTGGGCAACCTGTTCCAGTATTTCACCACCTTCACTGTAAAGAATTTCTTTCTTATGTCTAGTCTAAATCTATTTTATATCCTCTATTTATATCTATTTTATATCCTTTAATTTATATCCATTGTTTCTAGTCCTCCCATTCGATATTATGTTAAAAGTTCCTTCCCCTGCCTTTCTGTAGGACCCCCTCAGGTACTGATAAGTTACTATGAGGTCCCCTCTGAGCCTTCTCTTCTCCAGGCTGAACAACCCCAACTCCTTCAGCCTGTCCTCATAGGGCAGTTGCTCCAACCCTTTGATCATCTTCGTGGCCCTTCTTTGGACCCTCTCCAACAGCTCAATATCCTTCCTGTGTTGAGGGCTCCAGAACTGCTGGTGAAGTTGGTGGTGTTGTGACACTGCTGACAATGGCTACCTAGAATTGTTGTGTGGCTTCCCCTGGTTTCCTGTCTTATGCTTAAACTCTATGTACTTAAAGGCTGTGATTTTTTTTTATTTTTCATTTTCAGGTTTTGCATGCCAGTTCAAGAAAGAGGAGCCATGGATGTCTAATACCAAAATAAGATGCATGGCTGCATGAGCAATGATGAATATTTTTTCATTAATTGATGTAGAGAATCAACATGCAAACTTGCTCCTTTATGTTTTCACTTGCAGAGTGTTTTCTTGGCAGAGTAAAATATTTCTCAAAAACTATTTTACCTCCTAAAATATTTCTCATAAGTATCCTCTTTTTTTGTTGTTTTTTGGAGAAACCAATGCCTTCATTTCCTGTGGAAAAGGAAAAAGATGAAAAATTCTAAGTCTCTAAAAAACCTCTCCATTAGGGCTAGATGATCAAGTCTAGCTTTGACTGTAATGAACTGTAAGCTGTCCAAGGAGATTTGCAAACTGGAAAAAAAATGAAGTTCATCAACTGTAATATTTACTCTGAATTATTTCCTAAGCTCCATAGAGGGAGCTGATATTCCTTCTAAAGCTCTTTAAAATCTTCCTATTTTTTCCTCTCTGCTACACTCACAGCTTCCAAATCTGACTAAATAGATTGGAGGGAGAATAGGAGTATTTACAGAGAAAAAAACAAAGGAGGCTGACTTCTTCTAGGTTCTATTTTTTTTAAATAAAAGATTGCTGAAATACAGAGAAAGAATTATAATAACTAATAATCTCTCCGTAATTTATAATGAAATGTGGGCAAACTCTAGATATGACATTATTTGTTAAAACACCAATGTATTTGCTGCAGTAAATTTTCTACCTCATCCTCTCTACTTCTCTGGGACATTTTCTGTAATCTGTGGTAAGCCTTTCTCTTTTTTCTCTTCTCACACAACTTGTCCTGTCTTTCTTCCATCACTCTTTTGTTCCCTCTGTCAGCCTCTCTCAGACTCTACGCCTCCCTAACTTCACCCTCTCTTTCTTCTCCTCACCCTCCTCTTTCTGTCAGCAATCTTTGCTTTTGCTCTCTCAGTCACTGTCTCTTTTCTCTTAAATAATTACTAAATGTGAATTGAAGAAAGATTTTTCTTCTACCCAAAACTTTCCTGCTTTTTTTTGAGCATAACTGAGGTGTCTAATTCACTTTGATCTAACAGAGTGGCAAGATTTTTTATGAGAACATCCTTTACAAATAGAATTGCTTTCTCATAAGAAAATAATGGAATATTTCCAATGACCAAAATATACAAACTTCTCTCCAAGGTGTCTGTTCAATGCTGCAAAATCATGAAGTTCTCAGAACATGCAGGAAAACAAGATTTACTCATTATCTTTATCCTCTTTTTATTTTATTAAAATGGCTATTTTATTTCACCTACTTCCTCCCAGTCCTGCACCCTGCACCATTTCTACTCCTCTCATCNAAGAATGACATCGAGCTGTTGGAGTGGGTCCAGAGGAGGGCCAGGAAGAGGATCAAAAGGCTGGAGCACTTCCTTTATGAAGATAGGCTGAAGGAATTGGGGTTGTTCATCTTGGAGAAGAGAGGGCTCAACAGTAGCTTCTCAGTACCTGAAGAGGGCCAACAGAAAAGCTGGGACAGGACTTATTAATAGGATATATGATAGTAAGACTAGGAATATTGGATGTAAATTGGAAGAGGGGAAATTTAGGCTGGAGAGAAGAAAAAAGGTATTCACTGTGAGGGTGGTGAGACACTGAAGAGGTTGCCCAGAGAGGTTGTGGATGCCCCCTCAATCCCTGGAGGTGTTTAAGGCCAGGCTGGATGAGGCATTGAGCAGCCTGATCTAGCGGGAAGAGCCCATGCCCATGGCAGGGGATTGGCATTGATGATCTTTAAGGTCCTTTCCAACTCAATACATTTACCTCAGGAGTATGTGCATAGTTAGCTGAGCATCTGACCAGCCATCTACTAAATCTTGTGTACTTGCATCTTTTCATTGAGGTATGCATGCACATACACAGAGCCTGCTTAACACCTGCTACTATGTGAAAAGAAAAACTTGGGAGTCATTCAGCAATAAGTACAGCTGGTGCTGGTATGGATATTGCCTCTTTGCTCCTTTGTTGTCTATAAGCATATAAATCTGCATAAGTAACTATACAAGAGCCATCCACTGAAAAGCTGTTCCCTGTGTCACAGTAAGTGTCACACCTGAGTCCACAGCAGAGACACAGTCTATATACGATATTATGCAATAAGCAGAAAACAGTAGCCATTAGTCCTGTAGTTTGTTAATACTGTGGATGATTTTCTTCTTTTTCCCTCAGAAACACAGAAGTTACTACCATGATTTCATTTATTCTCATTCTAATTTTTTGAGGATGCTGATGCTATTATGAGAACAGATATCTTCCCTGCTGGGAGTCCTACCAGGTAGGTAACTTGTATTAAACTCTTAGACCTTTAAACTCTGCTTGTAGTTTAGCTGCTCCCCCTTGAATTGTTTAATCTTTCTTTATGCCCGCATCTTCAAGGAAACTAATCCTCACTGTGTTTCATTGCAATTGAAATCCCACTGCAGGCCAAAACTAGGCTGGTCCTGTGTTCTTTCCAATATTGGCTGAAGTCAGTGAAGCAAAAGACACCTCAGGGAAGAGAGTAACAGAGTGGGGAGGCAAAGAAGAGGGGATCTGTTTCCCAGCTTGACTTTCAACTGACCATGAAGCAGGGCCAGGAATAGAAATGTTGCTTAACAGGACAGAGCTGGCCTCAGTGTTGAAGAGAAGCACTGGTGCCACCACAAAGAGTTAAAAGAAAAAAAAAAGGACTAATTACATCTGTGTGTCCTCACCTTGGGCAGTTACACACCCAACAGATCTTGAGAAACTCCAGCACCAGTTATTTTAATCATAAGAAGTGTAATTATGAGGCAGAAAGTGTCAAAGGATGAGGAATGATCTGAGCAGCTAATAATGTTATGCCTGCTCTGTAATAATTTATTGTCTCTGGGAAGGCTAAATTAATTTTTTTTTTTTTTTTAATTTATTGCCTTCCAAGACAATTCTGGCCCTATTCTACTAGCATTTCAAATGAGTAAAGAAAACTGGGCCATTAACAGAAAGGGAGGTAAGACACTAAGACACCATGTATTGATCATTGTTAGGATGAAATTAATACTTTGCTGTTAGTCATCCAGTTGGGAACCTTGACCAAGCTCAGCTACCACTCAGGAATTCCCAGTGGCTGCCATAATGCTGAACCCACATTTGTTCACTGTGTAGCTTCATAAGTCACTGAGAGTGGGATATATAAGAAACTAAGTTCAGCTGTGGAAATAAGATATCTGACATTAGGAGACTGGGTACTCATTTTTTAAAAGCAGCTTCTTTTTTTTTTAAGTCTGGGTGTTTACTAGATGCACAGACAGTAATGAGCAGTGATTCACTAGCTTCAAGCCTGCAATAGTCTACTCAGCTTTCCAGTTATGAGGGAGAACTGGTGCCTTGAAGGGGTCTACAGAAAGGCAGGGGTAGGACATTTTAATAAGATATGTGATGGGAGGGCTAGAAATAATGGATGTAAATTGGAACGGGGTAGATTCAGGCTAGACATAAGAAAGAAATTCTCTACAGTGAGGGTAGTGAAACACGGGAAGAGGTTGCCCAGGGAGGTTGTGGATGCCCCCTCTCTGGAGGTGTTTGAGGCCAGGCTGGACAAGGCACTGAGCAGCCTGATCTAGTGGGAGGTGTCCCTGCCTATGGCAGGGGGGTTGGGACTTGATGATCTTTGAGGTCCCTTCCAACCAGAACAATTCTATGATTCTATGAAATATCCTGCCTTCTCATGTGTGGCTACTAATGTTACATTTTTTCCCTTTAATAGGGATTATTCCCTTTCGAGGCAGGACAATGGGGTATTCCCATAACAGTTTATATATTTTAACCATGAGTAATACCTTTTTCATATTTACACACTTAGTCATTTTCACAGGGATGCTAAAGACATGCACTTTGACCACAGTTGCTAAGCTGTAGTTGTCATCTAGTGATGATTGTCTTGAAGGTGTTAGGTGGGAATTTTTCTGCTGAAATACTGATTAAAAGACAAAAGGGGTTTTGTCCTTTTTTTTGGTTGCAACTACTTTTGCTGAATGTGGCCACTCTCTGTAGATCAGTCCAGTTTCTTAGTTGCAAATACAACAATACAGGAACATAAATATATATCAGTGCTACCTCACATAAGCAGCTATATATGTACAATGTACATTCTAAAAGAAGAATGAGAACTGGGTATGAGTATCTGATACTTCTTATGAGCACTCCCCAGCTTCCTGCTATTTTTAGCTCAGGAAACTCCATTGACATGATGTAGTTTTTAAATTTGGTAAGTCTCATGTAAGTACACACCCATTTTCCCTTAAAATATCTGCACTTATGTCATCCTGTAGCAGTGAATTTCACTGGCACACAAATTCCAGTTTGATTTTTCTTCCATTGAGTTTTGTGTTCCTATGTATGTAATGTTCTAAAACTGATAAATTTTCTACATTCTAAACACAAAAAGACTAGTGTGTTTCAGGGAAGGAGAGAGGAATGTCAGGAGAATGTGGGCCACTGAAATTCATTAGCAAAATGAAACTATATACCAGGTGATAAGGTGAGATTTTCAGGATGCTTCTTTCTCTCTCGCTGTTCAAAGAGCAGCAAGATGGGGTCTGCTCCTCAAAGGAAAGGAATTCAGGAACTAAGAGTGGGCCTTGCACATGCAGGGACACCCATCTCTGTGACAACTCCTGATCAGATAAAGACAGTTCTGATCTGATGAGACAAGTCTCAAGTCAAGTACATGGTCAGGGTCAGCAAGGTAAGAGAAGATAAGATATAAGATAAGATGATGACATCATTTGGTCAAGTACAAGCAAGGCTTAGGCAAGAGTGTGTGTATAAATCCTGTTTGAGGCTTTTTACTGCCCTTTTTATCCACATTTTCCCCAAAGTCCCAGGTTACAAGGCTGTTCCAGGTCATAACTGGACTTGAATACAAGCAGCTCAACCCTTGTAAAACAAGAAGTTGCAGAGCCTATTGGTACACCCAGGGTGCTGATTATTTTTTTTCCAAATATCTACACATTTTTATTTTCCTGTTATGTCTCTAACACAAGAGACACTGAACTCACTGTGTCAAGGTGATTTACTGTTTCTACCTCGAAGCAACAGTGAGCTTTTCTGTACAGCAAGGATAGCAGCTCATACAGGATCATGGGCTGGCTCACAGGACAACAGTAATAGCTGTACTGGTTTTATGACAATAGAGACACTAATTTCAGACCCCCCATCAAGCTGCTTATATTAAAAAAATCGATAGAAACTTTGCATCTTGGATTTTCCCATGGTTAAGATAAGTTGAGGTAGACAGCTAGATATATCTCTCATCTGCCTAAGGAGTCATGGCCTCTGCCTCATTTTCATATGTTCAGGTGCTTGTTTTAGTAGAATAAAGCATGCTGAGAAGAGAAAACAAGAAATTGCAGTAGGGAGGAAAGAGTGGCATAAATTCTTCCTCTTAACACAAGATTCTGTCAGAGTGGAAACCACTGGAAAACCATGTCCTTTAACCACAGAATCACAGAATGACAGGGAATGGAAGGGACCTCAAAAGGCCACCTAGTCCAATCCCCCTTGCCAGAGCAGGAACACCTAGATCTGGTCATACAGTTCTCAATTCTTCTCAATCTATTTCTAATATCCATGAACAGTCATTTTCTAATGAAATCAAGACTAAGACAAGCAGTAATTTCATACTTCTGTATTTTAGAGTCTGAGGGGTTGATGGACATGTAGTGCTTTCTTATAGTAGAAGTAGGTTTTAACTATCAGTAGAGCACGTTTGCATATACTGTAAACACATAAAATGGAAGAAAGTTTTCCAATTAAACTGCAGCCTTGTCTTTTGACAAGATGGCTAAAAATGACCAAGCTATATTAGGAACAACCTGAATTATTCACAGATCTAATTTTACAACTCCTATTAATTTTGACACTGAATAAAAATGACAGCATTTTTCCAGCTTCTATTAGTTCTCCATAACTGTATGCACTGCCTCTTTGGTACCTATTAATATCTTGAGGATTTTCATTGCAATGAGGAAGTTAACAGTATCTTTTGGTTGGAAAAGTAATTCAAACACTCTCCTAGGTTTGTAGTTTAGTTGGAATTTAAATCTAAACATCACTCCAATAATAGTTTATAGGATGTCTTTCACTTCTCTCATGTAACCCACTGCATGTGCAGGGCCAACTTCATTTTTCTGGAGTGTAGAAGATCTCTCTAAGGATTCTGGCTACTCCCAAGCTAAACAAGCCCTCCTGAAGCAAATAGTTGGGAAACTGAAGGTGTATTTCTTTCTATGCCTCATGCCATCTGTCTCCTGCAAAATATTTCTCAACAATTTTTTTTTTGTTTGGTTTGTTTTTGTTTGCTAGTATTTTTTGTGGTGTGGCAGGAAGAAAACCATTTACTGTCCTAACACCCTGGAAAGCAACATTTAGAGTTTTTTAATTTTCTCCTTTCTTGTTCTCAGTGTTTTCCTGTTACAAAAAGAGCTTTATTTTATCTGAACTCCCCACAGGTTGCATCAACTCATCAATCATATCTTGAGCTTAAAGTACACATGGAAAAAGTTTCTCAGTCATTGGAGGAAGCAGATGATTCTGTAGGTGTCTCTGACTACTGCGGAATTACAGGGCTGCTGTCCAGCACATCTCCAGTTCCCACCTGTGATCTGCAATGGTGCATTTTTCTAAGCAGTGCCATATGACATCATCTTCCTCTACATTCCTTTTGAATTAGGACTGGGTTTGTGACAGGCTTATTTGTTACTAATGGCCAGTTGCTTCACTGATGCCATTAGTCATGCAAATCATAACAATAGAGGTTATGAGAAGGGGACACCTGTCACAGACAGAGACAAACAGATAGGTATGAGCTTCTCCTTTGCTAGAAGCTTTTGTCAAAGGCCTTTTAAAGCCATGAGCTCACTACAGCTTGTTACATTTGATTTAAAGCAGGGAAAAACTTTATTTTGTGTTCATCTGAGGTGGAGTTGATATTCTTACTAGTAGCTAGGATAATGCTATTTTTTGGATCACTACTATTGTCATTGTAAGATGACAATATTGATAAGACACTAGTGTTTTCAGTTGTTAAGCACACAAAGTCCTTTTCACTTTCTCAAAGAAGCAGGGAGAGAATATAGACAGGATAACTGACTGAAGTCGTCCAAAGGAACATTCCCTACCATTGATGATGACATCAGAATATAAATGAGGGCTGGAAGAGCAGTAGGTATGCAGTGCCTCTCCTGACAGAGTGGGCAGTCAATCACCAGTTGATATGCAATTACATAGCATTACTCATTTTCATTCATTCATTTTGTATATGCATCAGAATTTATATATTATATTACCACTTTTGTTATTATTTTTAAATCCTCCATCACTGTACTATTAAATTGTCATAGAATCATAGAGTAGTTTGGGTTGGAAGGGACCTTAAAGATCATCAAGTTCCAACCCCCCTGCCATAGGCAGGGACACCCTCCTC
>VZTY01034179.1:2258-99149 GCA_013400935.1 Turnix velox | reverse complement strand
AAGAAAACAGTGTGTGGCTGAAGCCCCACATGCTTCTTAGGTTTCCCTTAGGCTAGTCAGGCTGCTTTTCAAGGGCAAACTTAGAATGTATTGTGAGATCGATATTCTTTAAGAATCCAGACTCAGTATTGATTGTGTCTTCTTTGACTGGTCTGCTATTTTTGGCTGTAATTAAGGTTAAGATCTTCTTGGTACCTGTGGACTGTAACAGTGCACTCCAGCAATACTCCAGGTGTAGTCACAGAATAGAATCATAGAGTTGACTAGTTTGAAAGGGATATTTACGATGATCAAGTGCATCCATTAATCTAACACCGATAAAACTAGAAAACAACTAAAAACCTAGCCAACATGTCTACTTGCCTGTTAAATATTTCTGGGGGTGATGAGTCAGCCTCTTCCCTGAGCATCTTGTTCCAATGTTTGATTACAATTTTGGATGAAGAAATTTTCCCCAATATCTGTCCTGCATATCCCCTGATGAAGTTTGAGGTCAATTCCTCTTCTCCTTTCACCTGTTACTTGGGAGAATAAACTGATATTTCCCATTGTAACATCAATGGCATTAGTGATTTTAAACATCTTTGCCTGAACTTCCATGAAGTAGTTTAGATTGGGAAGAAGTTCAAAGATGCCCAAGAAAATAAAAGATAGAAAATGCAAAATTAAGTAGAAACTTCATGACCATACGTCATGGCTGGGGGAGTTGGAACTACATGTTCTTTAGGACCCTTCCAAGCCAAACTATTCTATGATATCCACCTCACTACAACCTCCCTTCAGTAGCGAGCAATAACCTCTCCCCTCACTCTGCTCCAAACTAAACTATTCCTCTTTCTTCAGCCATTCCTCATAAGACTTGTACTCAGATTCTTCAATAATTTGGTACCCTTCTCTGGACACATTTCAGCACCTCAGTNAATTAAGTAGAAACTTCATGACCATACGTCATGGCTGGGGGAGTTGGAACTACATGTTCTTTAGGACCCTTCCAAGCCAAACTATTCTATGATATCCACCTCACTACAACCTCCCTTCAGTAGCGAGCAATAACCTCTCCCCTCACTCTGCTCCAAACTAAACTATTCCTCTTTCTTCAGCCATTCCTCATAAGACTTGTACTCAGATTCTTCAATAATTTGGTACCCTTCTCTGGACACATTTCAGCACCTCAGTATCTATCTTGTAGTGAGGACACAGTTTTGAGGGAGAGATGGGGCCTCATCAGTGCTGAATACAGGGGGATGATCACCTCCTTAGTCCTACTCAACAAGCTGTTCCTGATACAAGCCAGCATGCTTTTGTCCTTCTGGGCCACCAGAGTACACTGCTGCCTCATATTCATCTGGTTGTTAGGCACTAACATCAGGTCCTTTTCTGCTGAATAAGAATCTGCACTCTGGATATCCAAAAAGCTACTCAGGAAATAGTCTGTCAAAGAGAAGAGGCTGTTCACTCTCTTAAAATGTTTCTTGGGGATCTTTTGTTTTCTTTCTGATCACCCTGGGACAAATAAGCCAGAAATCCACTCATCTAGCAGTAACCATTATGGAGAGTAGAGAGCATTATTTGTCTTTGTTAAAATATTATCACCAAGAGATTTTCTTTTTGGGGGGAACTGATTAGCAAAATCAATGCCTGAGTTCTAGATGATGAACTTTTTTGGGAAGATTGCAGTGAATTGCAGTACTGAATGAATATCTATGTGAATATTAAAGCATCTTGTTAGAGCCTGGATAAGGATAATTGTTTCTGCACAGAGTAGTAAGCTGAAGAGCTATTAATTTAAGAGTTACAGATATTTCAGTGCACTTGTACATTTGCTGTACGTAGTTGCTGAAGCACAAAATCATAGAATAGATTGGGTTCAAAAGGTCATCTAATCAAATTCACCTCTGCAATGATCTTCAATTAGATCAGGGTCCATCCCCCTGCTCAACCTGACTTTGAATGTTTCCAGTGATATGATTTCTCCTTCATAACTGGGATGAGTGTTTTATCACTCCTTATCTATTCAGTCTAAATCCACCCTCTTTCAGTTTAAAACCTTGTCCTATTGCCATTCACAGACAAAATGTCCATTTTCATCTATCTTGTGGGCTCCCTGTAAGTAGGGGAAGACCTCTATAATGTTTTTACAAAGCTGTCTTCTCCAGGCTGAACAAGCTCATGTTTCTCAGCCTGTGTTCATGGGAGAGATGCTTCAGCCCTCTGATCATCTTCATGGCCCTCCTCTGAACCTGCTCAAACAGGTCACTGCTCTTCCTGTGCTGAGGACTCCAGAGCTGGACATAATAATCCAGGTGGAGTCTCAGCAGGGTGGAGTATCGGGACAAAATCACCTTCCTTGAACTGCTGGTCACACTTCTTTTGATGCAGGCCAGGATAGAGTTGGCCTTCTTGGCAGAGAGCACATATTTCTGGCTCGTTTCCATCTTTTCATCTTCCCAGAACTAAGCAGAGTTAATGACACCAAAATGTAAGCCACAGCACAGCTGAACAGGATAAAGCTGTTACCAGAATAGTGGACCTGGAAACAGAATATAGCTATAGAGATAACTAAGAAAGTAAGTTAATCAGAAAAGATGGTTTCAGTGCAGAGCAGTATAAAAATAGTGCACAGCACTATAAATATATGTAATATCTCCATCTGAGGCACAGCCCTGACTCTTAAAGGAAGACCAGTAGGAATATTGGCTGTAATTTGGAAGAGGGGGAGATACAGGCTAAATATAAGAAATAAGTTCTTTACAGTGGGGGTGGTGAAACACTGGAACGGGTTGCCCAGAGAGGTTGTGGATGCCCCCCCTCTGGGCCTGAAAGGTCTTTGACATAGTCCTCCCCAGAATCCTTGTTTCTGAGTTGGAGAAATGTGGACTATTTTGTGGATTCTATGAGTGGACTCTTTGATGGATGGTCACATTCAGAGGGTAGTGGTCAACGGCTCAGTGTTGGGATGGAGAGTAGTGAAAAGTGGTGTGCCCAGGAATTGTGCTGAGACCAGTGCTGTTTAGTATCTTCATAGATGATAGACAGTGGAGTTGAGTTCACCCTCAGCAAGTCTGCTGATGACGCCAAGCTGAGTGGTGTGGTCAACAAGCTGGAGGGACAGGATGACATTCAGAAGGACCTGGAGAGGATGGAGAGGTGGGTCTGTGCAAACCTCATGAAGTTCAACAAGAACAAGTGTAGGTTGCTGCACTTGTTGGGGCTGCACTTGANAAGTTCAACAAGAACAAGCGTAGGTTGCTGCACTTGGGCTCAGCCAATCTTCATTGCCATTAGAGACTGGGAGGTGATGTGGTAAAGGGCAGCCCTGTAGAAAAGGACTTGGGGGGTACTGATGGATGCAAAGTTAGACATGAGCCATGAGTTAGACATGTGCTTGCAACTCAGAGAACCAGCTGCATCTTGGGCTGCATCAGAAGAGCCATAGCCAGCAGATCAAGAGAGGTGATTCTGCCTCTTTACTTCACTCTGATGAGACACCACTTGGAGTACTGCATCCAGCTCTGGGGGCCTGAGAACAAGAAGGACACGGACCTCTTGGAGGTGGTCCAGAGCAGGGCCATAAGGATGATCAGGGGCCTGGAGTATCTCTCCTATGAGGACAGGCTGAGACAGCTGGGGCTGTGCAGCCTACATATCGATCTCCCCATGCAAACTCCTCATTTACCTCCCAAACTGTTGTCTGCAGGACATCTGCATCCATTGAACCAACAGAATCTGTTAAGCCTAAAGTTAATCCCACAGAGGAACATAATCTGCTGTTTCCTCTGTGTTACCTCCTCTGTGCTAGAGGTAACTCTCTTTCCACTGGAGGAAATTCTTCTGGTAAGAAATTAGTACTTGTGATATGCATGATTCTCATGGGCTTCCCTGATCATGACTTGCTTGAGCTTCTCAGCCTGTCTAATATTTAAGCACAAAGTCACAGCGGCTTTGGATTCCTAGAACAGCACTATTTTTTCTGAGTCAGCATAGAGTTTGATTGTTAGCAATAAGCTATTTCATTTTTTTCAACACTGAAAGAATATTTTAACTCTGTATTTAATTTCAAGACTCTATATGTTTGAATCAATCTTATTCTTTTATAGAAAACAGGGATTTGTTTTCTTTTGCATTTGGTTCATTTGGTGACAAATGCCTTGGTGAATTTTTTCCTCCACCCCTTGTGTTTCTGCATCATGTATTGCTGTTTCTGTGTTCACTTTAAAACTCTGCTTTTGTTTTCTGAGTCTTTGCTGAAAGTGTGAAGGAAAAAAGCTGTACAATGAATGAAACATGAGTAATAAACCACTAACCAGGGCAGACCCAAGTCAAGTGTTGACTCTTCCCTAGGAATATGCTCTTATTAAGATTTTTTCATAGTTCCTTTATTCTGGCATCAGATGGCTTACTTTTGGTTTATCACTGAATCAGCTCTACAATCTATAAATTCAAATTGTCCTGTGTACAGGGCTCACTAGGGGGAAATTTTGTTTCTTTTCAAAATACCTTCTATCTAAGGCAGCACAGTGAACTGTAGTAGTAACATGAGCCTGTCCCATGTTGGGGGTTAGTGGAATTGAAAACCCAACATGAGATGCCAGTGTGTACTTGCAGCTCAGAAAGACAACCTGGACTGCATCAAGAGAAGTGTGACCAGCAGATCAAGAGAGAGGATTTTGCCCATCTACTCAGCAATGGCGAGAACTAAACTGGAGTTACTGTGTCCATTTCCGGAGCCCTCAATGTAAGAAGGACATTGAGCTGTTGGAGCAGGTCCAGAGGAGGCCATGGAGATGATGAGAGAGCTGGAGCATCTCCGTTCTGAGGACAGGCTGAAGGGGTTGGGGTTGTTCAGCCTGGAGAAGAGAAGGCTTAGGTAGCTTCTCAATACCCGAAGGGGGCTACAGAAAGGCAGGAGTAGGACTTTTTAATAGGATATGGGATGGAAGGACTAGGAATAATGGATTTAGATTGGAAGAGGGAGATTTAGGATGGAGAGAAGAAACAAGTTCTCTACTGTGAGGGTGGTGAGACACTGGGACAGATTGTCCAGAAAGGTTGTGGATGCCCCCTCTTTGGAGGTGTTTAAGGCCAGGCTGGACAAGGCATTGAGCTACCAGGTCTAGTGGGAGATATCCCCACCTATGGCAGTGGGGTTGGAACTTGATGATCTTTAAGGTCCCTTCCAACCCAAACTATTCTATGATTCTATGTTCACTCCTCTGTCTAGAAGGTAATGGATTGTCTATCTCTGCAGAGGTGTGAGGTAACCTTTGGAAGTGAGGTAACGACACCATCAGTAACAGAAACTTAAGATTCTTTTAAGTGAGATGCATTTCTGCAGGTTAGCAACTTCTATTCTGAGACTGCTATTATATCACAGACACTTACTGCTGTCTTGGTCTCTGCCCTTCCTGTTCAGGCTCCACTGACACCACAGACCCAGAGGAACCCAAAAGTTGGAGAGATCTTCTGAAATGCTTGGATGCTGCTCAGTGGCTTACTTGCTAGTCACAGTGGCTACGTCATGGAAACAGACCTCTGCATGCTGGTGAAGCTCTATGTGTACATGTTACCTACAGAGGCTATTGTTTTCACTGAATATTTACTTCTAATTTATATGGTGTCCTTGGGCCTCTAAGACTTCTGTGAAATCTGCTACACTTGAACAAATGAGATGATTATACCCTTGAAATCATGGGTGAAACATAAAAATTTTGAGAAGCAATTCTATTCTTGGACTGCATTTCCAATTTTTCCAGCCATGTAGAAAGAAAAAAATGTACGTTTTTAAACATGGTGAGATTAGATTCTTATTTTGTCCCATTGATCTAGGTAGTGGGACTTCAAAGGAAGCCAACAAAAAATATATTCTCACAATAAAGTGCTGAGAAAATAAAAGCCCTTTTACAACACCTGGAAGCACTGGGATTTTGTCCAGCTTACTGGTCACCTGGATCAAAACTCTCATGGCAGGATTTTCACTAAAGTCATGCACTCTTGTTGAAATTTATTAGATTTTTTTTTTTCAGATGAAAATCCTAAACTTTGCTGTGATGTTTGAGCTTCTAGCTTCTCTAAAATGTTGAGTTTTACATCTCTGGGTGTAATGGATTATTTTGTTCTGGTGGCAAACCCAGAAATATTGAAAAATATTTTTGGTTTTGGATTTTAGTGGATCTTTTTAAAAAAATCTTGATGTATCTTGCGATATAGTGCAATATTTCATTTTTCCGGGTATACAAAATTATTTCCCTGGTACTTCTTCTTCAATGCAGATTTATTTTAAAAGCAAAGTATTTAAAAAATCTTAATGTATCTTAAGATATAGCGCACTATTTCATTTTTATGGGTATGTTGCGTCATTTCCCCGCTACTTCTTCTTCAATTCAGGTATGTTTTAAAAGCCAAACATTTAAAAAATCTTCATATATCTTAAAATATAGCACTTTGTTTCATTTTTCTGGGTATGCAACATCATTTCCCTGGTACTTGTTCCTCAATTCAGATTTGTTTTGAAAGCAAAACATTTAAAAAATCTTCATATGTATTAAAATATTTCGTTTTTCTGGGTATGCAACATCATTTCCCTCGTCCTTGTTCCTCAATTCAGATCTGTTTTAAAAGCAAAGCATTTATAAAATCTTCATATATCTTAAAATACAGCACTCTATTGCATTTTTCTGGGTATGCTACATCATTTCCCTGGTACTTGTCCCTCAATTCAGATTTGTTTTAAAAGCAAAACATTTAAAAAATCAACATCTTGTTCTCTATAATATTAATGTGCTCTTCAGAAAATGAGCAAAATAGCGTAACAATAATTTCAGCCAATATCGTAATGCATTTTCTAACTGAACTTCTTAATTCAGAAAATTTCTCAGAAAAATTATGTGTCCCTGAAAGAGCACTTTTCAGTGAGTGCTCTCTTTACAAAATGTTGTTTAGTTGCATTTTGTGCTCTGTAACATTTAGGAAAGTAGTCATCAACCCTGTTGGAATTTAGAGATGCAGCTTCATCTGGGCTTACACCACAAGCACTGGGTCTCAGCAGATACCCAGTGTAGGGACACACAGTCATTCTACTAATGAAGCAGAGTTGGAGTTTGTAATTCCTATAAACCTGCAGCAGCACATTATGGCTTGTCAAATTAGAAAAGCTGAAAAAGGGGAGCACAGGTGCCTGATGCAAAACTGACTGAGATTGTGCTCTATGGTGTCTCTAAACTTACCCACTTAAGTAACTGAGCATAAAGAAAGTTACAATTTCTTGTTGAATACCTTTCAAATACAAGCTGTGAACTAATCAGGCCTGGAGTTTTCTCAGACACTCATACTCAGAGGTAGATCCTCATTGGTACAATGTGGTTGTTTACATTGTCATGGGTTCTAAGAATTTTTTTTTACTTTCATTCTTCCCTGTAAGAGCCCTGTGGGGAGGGGATTAGTGTTTTCTGCTTGTTTTGAGTTTTTATAATGTCCTGCTTAGTGATTAGGTAGTGAAGTTCAATGGGAAAGAGTAACTAGGGTGACTTTTTATAGCTGCTGAATTTCTAGGACAACCTGTATTACACCAGTCTCAGACTCAGGAAGCACAGGGATATTTTTAGCTTAAGTTCATAGCCAAAAATGACTGGATGCCCTTCAATTCAGTAGCAGTTTTCAAATGTAGGAGAAAATTAAAAACAAAAGAGATGCAGGATCTTTGTTTTTCATCCTAACTCAGGGAATGAGTAGCAGCGAACACATCTATATTTACAAGTTTTGGGGTTTTTTTTCAATTATAAATTATCTGAGAAATCAACACCTTGAATTATCCACACTACATATTTTTTGATCCTTACTTCTGATCCACACGTGCCTAGAGACAGAAAGTCAATCTATGGTGCTCTAAGTACTGAACACATCATAAGGAATTGGTGTTTGTTTCACACTTGCTCTGTGCAGTGCTCTGGGATGCTTTGAATCTGCTACAATTCTTGCTGGTTATGGAACTGAACCATAGTTTTCTGGTTTTGGAGAAAGTTGCTGTTGCAGAAAACCTCTGACTCATAATGAAACTAACTAGATTCTTTAGTTCAGCATGCTGTTGTTTCCTTCTTTACTTTAGAGTGCAACCTTGGAGAGTTCATAATTGCCCAGAAAGAATTTTAATGTATCCATACTCCAGTGTTACAGCAAGTACAAAACCCACTTTTTGAAATATCTGCTGAACTGTCTTAATTCATATTATGGGGGAGGTGCATTGTTTCTCTGGGGTTAATGTGGCACTCTGCGTCCTTTCCTAACTTCCCCAAGAAGTGGAATTCCTCTGTCCTAAGAGTTAAATTGCAAAGTATTTTGCTGTGATGCTGCTGTGGTAGGTATACTTGCAAAGAAAACTTTTACACAGTTTACTAGCAGTTCAATTTCTGCACAAATATCCCATGAACATGGACATACCATGGCATGAAGCTGGATCCCACAAAGATCACCCATTATGTCTTTACATCTTGTACCCTTCTGGAGGTAGCCCCTTCTCTGAGGTGCTGAAGTGAGGCAGAATATATAGGAGTCCTGTTGCTCAAGTTGATTGTTTCCTGAAATATATGTTTATATTAACAAGTTTGGAACTGCACACATTTAGTAGAAGTATATCTATGTTTGCCCTTCTGTGTCAAGATATTCTAAGGCTGTCCAGAAACTCTGTTATGTTCTCTCTTACATGACTATCTAATGGTTTTTTCAAGGTCACCTAGAAATTGACAGCAGCTCTTGGCTAAACATCAAGACATTATGAAAGAGACATGTAGATGGTGCTAATGAAACAGAAGACTCCACTGGAAAATGGCCACCGAAAAACAATGAAATAAGATAGAAATTTCATAGTGACTCTGTGGATGCTGATTCTGGTAGTTAGAAGGTCTCCTGAGAGGCATCAAGGCTTCATGATATAAGAAGTGCAGAGAAAAATAAAGGCACCAGAAAAATGATGAAATACTCTTCAGTCTTTTTTTTTGATATTTCATCTACTAATGAATGGCTGTGACTTCCAAACTTCTGCTGCTCTGTGAAATCTCTGTGGCTACAGGGAAAGGGAAGTATTCTTGCCTGAAGATGTCTCTGTTGTCTTCCTCAAGCTTTGTAGCTCCAAGTAAGTGCAATTTCTCAAAGGCATATACATGAAAATATTAAATATAAATAGAGAAAACGCACTCATGAAAGTAAATGAATTCTGGAGCTGACAGTCTTTGCTAGCATTTGCCTCTATTTACTTCTACTGTGCATTTTCAGGGACAAAACACTGATTAAACCTGGTCTGTGAAAGTTTCTAGTGAAAAACATAGTCACATTAGTGCAGGAAAGTAGATTTAGCCTGATACCCATGTACATATGGCAGCAAAAATATCCTCGTCGTTTTCTGTTATTTACCAAATTTATTTCAGTGACTGGTTAACTAGAGATGGAGGAAAGCAGACGAAGTTGAAAGAGTAGCACAATGTTCCTTTTCCTCTGTAATTAAGTGGCAACTGAATTTTAGGTCCTAAGAGGCATGATGGGTATTAAGCCATTTGTTCATTAATTGTGATTATTCTGTTTAAAAAAAAAATCCATTCCAGGATGCAAAACCAGTTCTGACTAACGTATTTTCAACATAGTGGAGGCCAACAATATAAATAAAAGAATTTTTTAAAAGCTGTTTTGCAGACTTCTGATTGATTTCTATTTCTGTTCAAACAACTTGACATAATGACATGACTAAAAATATGATTTGCGTTAAGAAGATTATGCATGATGCATTTGTACTAAATAAAATTAAGACTCTCTACATATTTTTGTAATTGCCTTGGCTTTCTAATTACCGAGGTAGAATTTTTTAAAAATCTAACAAATCCCTATTTCAGATGCTAAAACCATTAGAAGACAATCCTAGCACTAATTTACGTTATTACATCCCACTTCTGGCTCCTAAAGCTTCTGCTCCATTAACCCTGACGCAGTCTTAATGGGATAACTAAATGGTCTTCGAGCCAAAGTCTTTTATTTTTCCTCAGTGGATTTAGCCACAGGTAGGAATTCCATTTGAAATACTGTGGTACCCTAAAAAATTATGAAGAAGGGGTTAAATTGCAACAAAGGAAACATAGGATGGTATTCTACAGCAAAAAATAGTGAAGTGTGGGTAGAAGTAAGGACTGGGATGGTGAAAGGAAGATGGAATTCTTGCTGGAGACTGTGCCAGATACATATCTTTCAGAGGAGTGCATTATGAAAAAAACAACTCTATCCTGATTTCAGAGTGGAAGACAGCCAGAAAAGCAAGTAAATTTTGTTTGCAGTACCTTTCCCAACACACATTTGTGGCCATTTTTTTTGGCACTCAATGGTAAAAATGCATTTATCTTCATTCCCCGTGCAGTTACTACTCAGGGCCATTTAATTAAGTCAAGCAAGTGAAATGTTAACAGCACCTGTACAGTAGCAGATCTTTTTCTAGCCTAAACAAAGGTAGGCACATAGTGAGAAAGAGTGGCTCATGTACCTTTTCTCTCCAGAAACACAGAAATTTGAGACCTGCCCACCTCCAGAACTGTAGTCAGTGTATTGCTCCTGCCAGGAGTCAGGCATCCCAGCTTCTGTAAGAGCTGTGAATCTCAACATGAGGTAGCAGTGCATGCTTGCAGCCCAGAAGGCCAACGCAATCCTGGGCTGCAANTGTCCAGTTCTGAAGCCCTCAATGTAAGAAGGACATTGAGCTGTTGGAGAGGGTCCAAAGAGGGGCCACAAGGATAATCAGAGGGCTGGAGACAGGCTGAAGGAGTTGGGGTTGTTCAGCTTGCAGAGGAGAAGGCTCACAGGGGACCTCACAGTAGCTTATCAATACCTGAAGGGGGCTACCCTTATAGGGTCCAGGATGGATGCAAATTGGAAGAGGGGAGATTTAGGCTGGAGATAAGAAGGAAGTTCCTTACAGTGAGGGTGGTGAGACACTGGAACAAGTTGCGCAGAGAAGTTGTGGATGTCTCCTCCCTGGAAGTGTTTAAGGCCAGGCTGGATGAGGCGTTGAACAACCTGGTGTGCTGGGAGGTGTCCCTACCCATAGCTGGGGGGTTGGAATTAGATGATCTTTAAGGAGCCTTCAAACCCAAACCATTCTATGATACTCTGGTTCTATTGCATAAAGTTAGCATTAAGTAAGTAACCATCTCTAAGGAGACTAAAGGGAGTCCAATCCTGTACTGATGTGTAGACATGTGCCTGTTGCTAGTGGTTATAAGTCAAGTAGAGAGTAGCTATGCAATTTTTTCATGCACAGGATGATGTGGCCCACAATCATGTGAGCTTCCAGACACATAGAAACTAAATTCGGGATATAAGCTAGATCTCCAAACCATCTGAATAAGATGAGAAACAAAACAGCCCAACCTTGCAAGTCTGACAGTGGGGATCTTTTGGAAAACTTCTTGTTTTTGCCTAGTCACTGACTAAGAAAAACTAAACAAAACCTGTCTCATTTCTGTAGGAAAAACTCAGCCCATGCACTCTTTTAGTAGTTTCTGGGAAGCAATGATTTTTCTCTGTGTTACTGTGCCTCCAGACCAAGCCAACCAGCAAATGTAGGCAATATGAGAAAAAAAAAGCAGTATCTTCAAGAAATTGTTATAAGTAAGGGAAATTTACTGATAGGTTCATATATTGGCAAGGAACATACTTTCTTTTCATTTCTAGGTAAGTTTCCTTTTCCAGGTAGCTACCAAGAACTTGCTCTGACTCTTTTTAAGAATGGATTTTTTCTGTGTCAAGAGAGAAGGAGTCTTGGAATTTTGGCAAAAATGGTGATTCTTTTGAAAAAACAGAATCTCCATCCTGTTGAGAGGTTAGGACATTCCAATATCTCTTATCTAATTAGTCATAACAACTACTAGCTGTAAGTGCTTTGATCCTGAATTGAGCTCTCTGCATTTTGAGAAGGGGTATCTTATTCATCCATCTTAAACAGTAATGATCCTGTGGAGGGTAATTATGCCATAAAAATTTTATTAATTTTTTTTTCTTGTATCTGAAATGAGGTTCTTTATTTCAAACTGAATGCAATTAACTTAAATTTGTTTCTCTTAGCAGGAGTCTCTTGACAAACAATAAAAACTCTGAGGATGCCATGCAGAAGACATCCATCTGTGCTTATAGTATTTGAATTTTATTGACTATGTAGTTTCCCCCAGGGATGTGGGATACAAAAGAGGGGTATGGATGTGTGGCCTTGGTAAGTTAGTAGTTTTCAATGCACTCCCAGGAATTTCTTGTCCTTAAGTAATGACTCAAACTGTACCATTTCTCCCTGGATGCCTCCAGCTGACACCTCTCTAGTTCTAATACTCTCAGATAAGGTGAGGAAAGTTCTTAGGAGTCCTCCTGCAAAAACAGATGCTAGAAAAAGCCAAGGAGTAGCAAATGAATCACTCAGCAGCCTGTGCAGCTGCTCAGCTGCCTAGCTATCCATTTCTCAACAGCTCATACAGCACTCTGGCATCTGGAAGGTGTTATGAGAACAGAAGCACAAACCATTGGACCTCAAGAGACACAGAGGCATTTTTAATTCCAGCATGAAACTTAAGTGAATTTCAGCCCAGCAAATTCAATCTGTATCTGATTTTAATCACAGCTATCACATTCAGTTTCCATTTGTCCAAAAGCTATTTCTTTCTTCCTTGCTAAGAGATGGAGGACATAGCTTCACTTCCCTCCATGATATCAGGTATTCCAGGCACTTGACACCTAGCAAAACACTCTCATATCCCAGAATCTGTTCATGGGGGGAAAGGAAAAGCTTATTTGTGATCCATCACTTGTTCCAGTGTCTCATCCAACAGCAGGACTTGGAGATACCCTCAAGAGAAGGTGATAGGTTATGCTTGCTAATGTGGATGTCTTTCAAATCAGGTGTGCTGGTTTGAAAGTTGTGTGTGCTCTGATATCTCAAAGTACAATAAGAATCTGCACATCCTTCAAGAAACCTTCAAGATACTCCAGGTTACAGGACCTGACCACTTGACTATCCTGACTCTAAATGCCTTGGAGAAGTTGGTCTTCATTTTCTGAACCATGGCTCCAACTCAGAGGTGGGTTTAATAGCACTCCATCTTTTTGGGAGGACAAAATTCATTAGTACAAGGAAGAGAATGCAGTGTAATGGATTAGCTAAAATCCTCCCTAAATTAAACATGAGGGAAATGCCAGAACTACTACTAAAAAAAAGGTAAGTGCTGGCCAGGATTTGAGCAGCAGTCTCACATGGAAGTACAATAAACACAAATTATGAAAGGTGTTGGCAGCATTTGTTAAACAATACTACTGGTTTATTTTATTAATTTTTATTCAGTTTTCAGGGTAAAAAAATTCCAGATGACAGCTCCTTCCTTTTAAAAGACCAGACCTTTCTTTGAATGCTAAATATGAGGACTTTTCCTATGCATTCATTGACCTTATCAAACGTCAACATGAAGGGAAGAGAATATGATGATTAGCTACTGAACACGCTGAAACAAGAGTGAGAGTAAATTGTGTGTGATCTGAAATGGATTTCTGACATTTTGAGTTTCTAATTTAATTTTCGTTTAACACATCAGAAATACAATTTGTCCTGCAACTTGTGATTTCAGTAATACCAGCTAGCCGCCCTCAGGGCATGTGTGATTATCAAGAAATGGGCATAACCTTTAGAAGATGGGAAAGTTTTTTGTCTGCTTCTTGCACCTCTTCCATGATATAATTATCTCTTTACAAGAGTATCTTTTGCTCTTAGTG
The DNA here is from genome assembly GCA_013400935.1 of Turnix velox. Taxonomy (NCBI): domain Eukaryota; kingdom Metazoa; phylum Chordata; class Aves; order Charadriiformes; family Turnicidae; genus Turnix; species Turnix velox. The sequence goes on along the minus strand of VZTY01034179.1, from coordinate 85,373 downwards.
CTGTTTATTAGTATTTTTCTCAAGTTCTGCAGGGGGAGTGCATGTGCAGTCACAGCCACATGTATAAATCAATCCAAGCAAAAAATAGAAAACCAATTTTCTTCTTCCTGCTTCAACATAATAAAATTAATTTTGTATCAGAGATCACGTAGACAACCAAGATCTCTCTTAAGAAAAAAGTATTTGTCTATTATCAGTGCAGTCACCAAGACGACAGTTCCATTAAGAGTCAGAATTTGCACCAGTCACGACTGGAAAACCTTCCTGCTTCTTCAGTCATGAGAGACCCCCATTAACCTTGGATCATTCTCAGCAAAACGGTCACTGCTGAAACAGGTGAAATTACTAAGACTCAGTAACAAGACTTGTTGATTCTTTATTGCAGCACTGGGTGGCTGGGGGATATCTCCTCTAAATATCTGCACCTTCGTTATAGATACAGCATAATATACTAGGGTATACTAAAGCCTATTCATTACATTTCCTGTAAGTGGTATACATTTGGCTAAGATCGTAGAATCACAAAAAGATCATCAAGTTCCAAGCCCCCTGCCATAGGCAGGAACACTTCTCACTAGAACAGGTTGCTCAGTTCCTCAGTGCCTTGTCCAGCCTGGCCTTAAACACCTCCAGAGAGGGGGCATCCACAACCTCTCTGGCCAGCCTGTTCCAGTGTTTCACCACCCTCATAGTAAAGGATTTCTTTCTATATCTAGCCTGAATCTACCCCCTTTCAATTTATATCCATTACTCCTAGTTCTCCCATTACGTATCCTATGAAAAATTCCTACCCCAGCCTTTCTGTAGCCCCCTTCAGTTATTGAGAAGCTATTATGAGGTCACTCTGAGCCTTCGCTTCTCCAGGCTGAACAACCCCAACTCCTTCAGCCTGTCTTCATAAGGCAGCTGCTCCAGCCCTTTGATCATCTTCGTGGCCCTCCTCTGGACCCGCTCCAACAGCTCAATGTTCTTCTTACATTGAGGTCCAGAACTGGACACAGTAACTCCAGGTGGAGCCTCACCAGAGCCGAAGAGAGGGGCTCATGTTGAGTTTGTCATCCACTGAAGATCTCTGAAGCTATTAACATAGTCTGCATCCTTGGTGCACAATGCTGCTTTGGATATGGTGGTGGTCTTTGGACCCCCTCTGGTGGTCTTAAGCCTGAAGATGGAGGTCTTCTTCCTATGTCCATACTTCACCCTGCTTCTTTTGTCCTATTAGCTTAGAAGTGTTTTCCAAGCAGCTATGGTTAACTTGCTGCAACACCTCGGGTACCAGACTTCTTCTGGTTGGCTATAGAGCTCTTATCATTTGCCACAGCTGTTCCAGCTCTTTATCTGGTACTAACCACGGCTACATCATAACTTTGTCTAATAGAGTTTATTAACTGGGTTTTATGTGATGGGGTGGGAGAGGGCTATACAAAGGGCTGGCCAAGAATTCCTCTCTGTGCCTTGCAGCAGTGCATATAGATATGCTAATGCTGAGGGAGCTTTCATAATCTGTATTGCTTTCCTCTACTAAACTAGCATTCTAACTCTCCTCTTTCTTATGCTAATAGCATCATGTCTGTTTGCTGAATTATCTATTTCTTCTTTCCACTCCCACATAAATATCTTCTCTCATCTGTGAAAAGGATGTTGCTATGAGGACAGGCTCAAGGAGTTGGGGCTGTTCAGCCTGGAGAAGAGAAGCCTCAGAGGGGGACCTCAGAGTAGCTTCTCAGTACCTGAAGGGGGCTACAGAAAGGCAGGGGAAGGACTTTTTAATAGGGTCCAGGATGGGAGGACTAGAAACAATGGATGTAAATTGGAAGGGGGTAGATTTAGACTTGACATAAGAAAGAAATTCTTTACAGTAAGGGTGGTGAAGCACTGGAAGAGGTTGCCCAGAGTGGTTGTGGATGCCCCCTCTCTGGAGGCATCTGGCCTCTCTGTTCAAGGCCAGGCTGGACAAGGCACTGAGCAGCCTGATCTAGTGGGAGGTGTCCCTGCCTATGGCAGGGGGGTTGGAACTCGATGATCTTTAAGGTCCCTTCCAACCCAAACTATTCTATGATTCTGTGATTCTATGATCTTGTAGAGGATTTTCTCTTGCTAATTGGGACTTTTATGAATGCACCAAGTGTCACAGACAGGAAGAAGTGGCTGGCTGACAGAACCACAGATTCATAGAATATCTTAAGTCTGATGAGATTCATGAGGATCATCGAGTCTCTCTGTTCCTATATGATCTTTAAGCTGCTTTCCAATTCTGTCCATTTTATGATACTATGAAATTGTTTGTAAGATCTTCTTCGTCTGAGCCACATTCCCATCACATCCATCCACTTTGCCATCTGACTGAAGCAGAAGCTGCATACAGTTGATCTTGTAGAGGTGAAGAAGCTATCAGCTGCATAAAGCCCTACTCCTTTCTCCCTTCCACCAGGTGAGGTGCAGCATGATTTGGGTGGGGAGACAAAAGTCATGTATGTTAAACAAGGTCTTGATAATAGGATATGCAGCAGCATGAAGTGTAATATGCAATTTGCATTTAATGAGAAAAAGGTCACCACTGGCTATGTTGTCTTTCTGAAGAGACAGTTCAACCTTTATGGGAGGAAAAAACAGGGCTATCCTGTTTCATCCAGACATCAGTTTTCTGTCTTTCATGAATCACACATGAGATAACCATCTGTTATCCTTATCAGGTCCTTGAACAGAAAGCCTGCTCCTGCAGGTATCTGAGAAATCGCATATCTCTTCAGGCTGGTGTAGGAGAAATTACAACTGTGTTTTTATACTGATTTATTTTGTTAACTTATGCATTACTTTTCTTTGAAAAGGCTAGCTCCTTAGCATGAAATTTGTCATAAGATAATTTTCTCTCATTGAATTTCAAGGCAGTGCTACATTAAACAAAGAATGATAATATTCCACAGAATTAATTTGGCAGCAAACAGGTTATGCTCCTAGGCAAGATACGTCTGTACTTACACAATGTCATACTTCTAGGGACAACAAAGGACTTCAACTTGTGATCCTGAAACACAAATCTGGCTCAGGCTCATTTATGTGTCTTCTCTTTGCCATTCAATCTTTTTTGAAATACTCTATCAACTTAAAATTATGCTAGGTCTTCCCACCCTGTCCAACCAGCAAACTGGAGTGTTAATAGATTGATGATCTTGTGTTCTATATTGAGATCTTTCTTTAATATGCAGGTCTGACTCATTCTCTGCTGTGTATTGGTTTTCACAGAATCATTAACATCCAAAGCGTTTTGTTTTTTTTTAAATAAAGCTTATCTACGGAGATATATTTTGCCAATAACAAACTTTTAGGTTTACACACTTTTTTGTAAACTTCTGATAGATGAAGAGCTTCCTTTGACTTCTGGTCTTCCTGTGAGAAATAGATCTCCCAGGAAAGCAAATCAGACAAGTACTCCTTTTTTTATAAACATTTTTTTGCATGGTTAAGAAGTGAGATTGGAAAAGGAAAAATTTCTTCAGAGATTTTGTTTCCTAAGAGGAAATAATTTCATCTTTAGCCCCTTCTCATCCCAATATTGTTGTTTCTCACATTTTTTTATGGCAAGAGATCAAAGAAAAGAGAGTTCTGACATTTTCTCAGTGTGAGGAATATTGAGTCTGGTTCTGCTCCCCTCAGTTCAGGAAGGAAAGGAACTGCTGGAGAGGGTCCAGTGCAGAGCAACAAAGATGATGAAGGAATTGAAGCGTCTCCCTTATGACAAGTGGCTGAGGAAGCTGGGTCTCTTTAGCTTGCAAAAGAGGAGACTGAGGGGAGACCTCATTAATATTTATAAATATGTAAAGGGTGAGTGTCAGGAGGATGGAGCCAGGCTCTTCTCAGTGACATCCAATGATAGGACAGGGGGAAATGGGTACAAGCTGGAACATAGAAGGTTCCAGAGAAATGTAAGAAAAAAGTTTTTCACAGTGAGGGTAACAGAATACTGGAACAAACTGCCCAGAGAGGTTGTGGACTCTCCTTCTCTGGAGACATTCAAAACCCATCTGTGGGACCTGGTCTATGTGTTCCTTCTCTGGCAGGGGGATTGGACTAGATCTCTTGAGGTCCCTTGCAACCCCTGATATTCTGTGGCTCTGTGATTCTGTGTGAGCAAGAAAGTGTTAGAAGTATGTATTGAGTTTACATGTCCGGGTTTTGATAATGAGGCAATGGGAGAGGCTGCAGGAGTGGCATCTCTGAGGAGACAATAGGGCTACCCTTTGCCAAACTCACTGTAGAGCACAGCTCAGCTGCATAGCTCACTCCCCTCAGCCACAACAGTGGCATCTCTGGAAATGCAGGTAAAAAACAGGAAAAAATGCTGCATGGCAGCTGTAAGAGTAAAGAGTGAGGAGAATATAACACTAACAGTAAAGCAAAAGAATGAGAAAGGGGAGGAGAAGCTCACTACCAATACAGACTGGGAGGCAATGTGATAGAGAGCTGCTCTGTGGAGAAAGGCTTGAGAGTATTGTGGATGAAAAGCTGGACATGAGCCCAGAATACCAACTATATCCCAGGCTGCATCAGAAATCCTGTGGCAGGAGGTCAAGAGAGGTGATTCTGCCTCTCTACTCTGCTCTTATGAGACTCTATCTGGAGTACTGAATCCAGCTCTGGAGCTCTCAGCACAAGAAGCAGGGCAGAGCAGGTTTAGATTAGGCATTAGGTAAAAATTCTTCACTATGAGCATGGTGAAACACTGGAACAAGTTGCCCAGAGAGGTAGCAGAGGCCCCATTCTTTGAGACAACAGGCACTACAGCTGATGTTCTCCTGTAGCTGTTAAGGACCATGGTGGAACAGATAATCACAATGCAGCCCAAAGAGGACACCATATCATAGCAGGTGGGGATGTCCTGAAAGAAGCCGCAGCCCTTGAAGACCCCAAGTCAGAGCAGATGTTTGGTAGGAGCTGCAGCCCATGGAGAACACAGGAGCATTCAATGAAGAGCTGTATCTTCTGGTTAGGGACCTGTTTCTGAACAGGAGAAAAGGGTGAGGAAGGAAAATCAGAGAGATGCTGTTATGGACTGGCTGTAACAGTTTGCCCAGTGGCATGTGCAGAGGAAGGAGGTTGAAACTTAGTAGTGAAAAATGGCTGAACTGAGAAAAAGGAGTGGGATAGATTTCTTGTCTTTATTTCTTACCGTTTTACCCCATTTTTAATCAGCAATAAATTAAATAGAACTCTCTAAGTTGAGTCTACAGTTGACAAGTAAACTCTGTTTTTATGTCACCCAGGAACTTTTTCCACCTTCTAGGCTTCTTAACTTTCTATCAACCTGGACTCCTCATCCGTTTATCAGTTCTCTCACTCATGGAAGAAGAGTAAACTACAACATACTTGATCTTCCTGTTGACTACTTCTGCCAGACAGGAATGTGGACGAAAATTATGAAGAAACCAGTTAATGAAACAGCTCAAAGAAACTCTTATGGAGTTATGTAGTAACTGTTTGCAGCTTAGAAAGTAATCTAGATAAAGTCACAGCTAAGTATTTTGAGATGGAACAAGAAGAATAGAGAATGGAAGGATGTGGTGGGAGGGCTTTTTTTCTCACACAGAAGGACCTCCGCTTCAAACTTGGATAGTAAATGTGTCTGTGTGAGAAGACAATAAGTTTACTTGAGAAAGAGGCTTGGAAAATACTTGTTTGGTATCTATCAAGCATTGTAAGAAGTGGATATGGGGCTTTCAGTCATTTACAAAATACAGACAGAATGCTATTCATTTTCGCTTTTGCATCTGTAGGCATTATAGTATCTAAATTTTAAGCAACAATAGAAAGCATTTCTAAGTTAAAATTACTTGATATCACACACTTAGCTTAGTATCTGAAATTAAATTCAATGAATAGGAATCTCTTCCTTTCTTTGAAATGTAGTAGGAATGTAATTCACTGCTGTCATCCTTATCCCTGCTGTTCTATTCAACACCTTAATGGCTTTCCTATTATAAAGCCCAGTTGTTGTGTTTTTTTTTTTCTTGACATTTAGCAAACGCTGAGTGAATGAACTCCAGTTCTAGCCTTCTAATTCAAACTTTTATATTTAGAACTATTATGCACAGCTAGTTTCTCTTAGTGCAAGTGAATGAGACCTCCCCCTGTCCAGCTTTGGATTCTCCAACATAAGAAGGACATGGACATGTTGGAGCAGGTCCAGAGGAAGGAGATGAAAATGATTAGAGGGCTGAAGCCCATCTTCTGTGAAAACAGGATGAGACAGTCAGGCTTGTTCAGCCTGGGAAGAGAAGGCTCCAGAAAGACATTATAAAGGTCTGGCAGTACCTAAAGGGGATAAGAGGGAAGAAGATGGATTCTTTATCAGGAAATGTAGTGATAGGATGTGTGGTAACAGTTTTAAACTGAAAGAGCGTAGATTTTGAGTGGATAATAGGAAGAAATTCTTTACTGTGGTGGTGGTGAGACACTGTAACAGATTGCCAAAGAAAGTTGCAGATGCTCATCCCTGAAAGTGTTCAGTGCCAGGCTGGATGGTACTTGGAGCAGCCTTGTCTGGTGAGAAGTGTCCCTGCCTATGGCAGGGGGTTAGAACTAGAAAATCTTTAAGTTCCCATCCAACTAAACAATTCTATGATTCTATGTGTGGCCATATCTTGTTAACAGTCCTGCCAGAGATTTTATAATGCTTACCCATCTGATACCCTCACAATCCACTTGGGGACTAATTGCTTCTTATAATGTTACCTAATTTATACTGATCACTTCAGCTGTAGTTGAAGGCACTGAGTTTCCAATAAGCTTTTGTGGTTATCATTTATCTAGAGAGCCATCTGTATCACAAAACAGACAAGGTTGGCTTAGGAATGATGTTCTCACATGCATCAAGCAAAGCTGCCAAGGCATGATTTTTACACTTGCTGAACCATAGCTTGAAGCTGTTCAGGTTTCCCTCATCTCTTTCATTCCTCTACACCCATTCTCTGCAATCACCTTTTTAAAGTTAAGATTAAAAACCAAAAAAAGCATTTTGTTTCTTAGAATCTCTGCACTGACAACCATTCTGGAGACTACTTATTTGACAGATTTGCAAAAAGATGTGTTGTCTTTGAAAATACAGACAAAAATTTTATGATAATGTTACTCCTCATGGCAGGGGGGTTGGAACTAGATGATCTTTAAGGTCCCTTCCAACCATTCTATGATTCTATGAATATTTCTCCAGGTGAAAATTCTTGTTTTAGACATTTTACCTGATAAAAATAATTATCAGATTAAAATACTTTTTCATTAGGACACCTATAAGAATTTTTAAGAACCATAGCAAATTTCAGAGATTATTCTGCTCAGGTGTTTATTATGCAACATTGGCATAGGGTGGAAATGATAAAAAAAACATTAAAAAAAGAGCTGATGAATGGGACTTTTCTAAAGTCTTGCACATTGCAATCCACACTAAGTTTTGAGTCCTTCCAGTACTTGCATTCTTCTAGACACTCTGAAGTCCTTCCTCTCATCAGAGAATCACAGAAGTGTTTAAGTTGAAGGGAGGCTCATCTGGATCCTTTTTTCTCATCATGAAGATTAGAGTGGATTTTACTTCAGTTCTTGGGAACCACTCCCATTTAGTATGACCTTTTCAAGACAATCAAGAGTGGCCCTTCAGTGGCATCAGTTCATCTTCCTCAGCACTTGTGAGTGGATTTCATTCAGCATCATAGACCTGCATATCTAGTTCAGCTGCTCCCTAATTTAGTTTGTCTTCACTGAGTACAAGGCTTCCTCTCTCCAGACTTTTTTTCTTGTCTGAAGGGCTTGGAGTTCCTGAATGCAGATTTGAGGCAAAGAAGCCATAGAGCATCTGAGTTTTTTGTCTGTCTTTCTGTCATCATGGGACCACAAGTTACCGTTTTCATGATGACACTCAGAAAACTTGTTAAACAAGATGCTGAGCTGAAATTAGAACTATTCTTACACACAGGAAAATTATTTCTTCTCTCTTCACTGTTACAGTGTTTATGTCCTCCATAAATCCTATAGTCCTTTTAGGACTTCTTTGGGATTTTCAGGTTTTTTCTCTGATGAATATGAACAGCTTACTGATTAGCCAAGATCTTCTTTGAGCCCAGCCTGCCTCTCAAGTGAAGGAGCACAACACTTCTTCCATTTGATTTTGCTGATGAACTCTAGTTATCCACGTCAGTGGTATCATGCAGTGTGAATACTATATCTTTATATGAAGGCATAGGAGTTCATTCCACATTAATTCCTGGAAACCTGTGTTGTTAGCAGTGAAAGAAATACAGAGTCAATGAATTTTAGATAAATAAGTGGGGCGATTTGAAATCCATTCAGATAACAAACAGCAGACTTCTGGAGCCTCTCAAAGAGCAATTTCTGGGGTTTATTGAATTTTCTAGTGTTAGTGCAGTATCACATGGTGTGGAGCAGAGAGCAAATCTCAGATCACATAAGTGTGCAGAAAATCTAATTCAACTTATAAAGTTGTTTTTTAACAGAGGAATATCCAGGTAAAAAGTGCTGTGTAGAAAAAAGGAATTCAGTTGAGTCACCCACCATTCCAAAACAAAGGGGAAAATGGAATGAACCTGTCACAAATCTTATACAATGTGAATTACTTGAAAGTTCCATGAGTAGATTCTTTATTGCTGAGTATAGAGTCTTAGTAGCTTTTTCCCTCATGAAGACTTGATAAATTTAACTTTCTCTTCTTTACAAAGCCTGGGAATTTTACTTTTGTGTAAAATTCTGAGAGTTTCACGTCAGTGTTTTGTGCAGCTGACACCTGCTGATAGATTTAAAAATTATGGAGCAGATAGGCAATACCAAAGGAATGCACTCTAGGCTTGCTTAACTCCCATTTCCACCTTAAAAAAACTTTGGTTCTTTCTTATCCCTTTGGCATCTTAATCAAGCTGCAACTATTTTTCAGGCAGACTGATTAGATGAGAGTTGTGTGAAAATAAAAGGCAAACAAGCACATGGAGGAATGCTTTTGTTTCACAGAGATTCAGGCACAATAATGTTTAAGCATTCTTGTTACTGAAGCCTAAAATGCATTTACACTCAATGAAAGACATTTTCCTCTTTGTATCTGCACTTCCTGAAGATTCACTAATCACAGTGAATTTTCTCATTTACTCTGTAACTAACCTGACGGGTCATGGCTCCAAATCAAATCATTTGTGCTTAGGAAAACTCATCATCAGGCCAAGAGGAGCTAGAATGTATTCTCAAAGCACTTACACATGAGAACTAAAGGAACTGTACCTGCTCAAGTCCAGTTATTTCAGTGTAGCTTAAGGAAGTGTTCCAAGTCAGACTCCTCCTCTAGTGCTTAAATTGTAATCTGTTTTTGGTCTGTTCTTGTTGAATACTCATCTCATTTAGACTAAAGAACTTCTTTTATGGCTACTCAAGTATCTTTTCTACTGACCACCCCTGGGTCAGCCACCCAGAAGTGAAGCAGTTGGAGTGACATGGTGAAGTAGTTGGGGTTGTTCAGAAGAGAAGGCTCACAGTAGCTTCTCAATACATGAAGGGGGCCAACAGAAAGGCAGGGTAGGACTTTTTAACAGGGTATGTGATGGCAGAACTGGGAGTAATAGATGCAAATTGGAAGAGGGGAGATTTAGGCTGGGTATAAGAAAGAAACTCCTTAAACTGAGGGTGGTGAGACACAGGAAGAGGTTTCCCAGAGAGGCTGTGGGTGCCCCCTCAATCCCTGGAGGTGTTTAAGCCCAGGCTGAATGAGGCACTGAGCAACCTGGTCTAGTGGGAGGTATCCCTATCTATGGCAGGGGGGCTGGAACTCGATGATCTTTAAGGTCCCTTCCAACCTAAACCATTCTAGGATTCTATGATTCTAACTGAGTGTAAACAGCTTATTATCTAACAGCTTAATTTGCCAGCATCACACATCTCACCTGGGACTAATACAAGCATCTGAAGTATCTAAAGAGATATGTGCACATTCACTTCAGGGATAATGAAAGGCTAAAATAATACACAATTAAGTTGTCTGTCATGACTGGAAAATTAGTCTACTGGGGTTATTAGCTCGCTTACAGGAAGAGCTCAGAACAGTAGACTGCTCTGTTTATGGAGGAAAAGAACTATAGGCCACAGTATATGATACCAAGCTAGGTTATCAGTCAAGGATGCTGTTTCCCTCTGTGCCTTTGCCAAGCATAAAAGAAGCAAAGGCAAAGAACCAGCTGGGAAAATGGAAATTGTGTTCTAGATTATGTTCAACATTTTGGATTTTACTTTCACTCTAAATTAAAGAGGAAAAAAATGACCTCTGGACATGGAAAATCTCAAAAAAAAAAAGTACTCTGATATGATTACATTTATCCTTGGTACTTGATGCTTAATCTTTGATACTAGAAGAGTCAAGGGAAAATAATTTGCTCATTGTCAAAGTGCAGCACTTTGCCATATCATCAGCACCAAATTACAATAAGGTTAAAAAGGAATTCTTTAACTTGTTCACCTTTAAATTTATGTATATACTGACATATTTCCACAGAATTCATTTATTTGGTTGACTTGTGTACAGATGGCAAAAGCCGTGTCAAAAATACTTGAAATGGTAAGCTCACAAAAAATACTTGGTAGGCTTTGGATAGAGACTTTGTGATTTGATCACTCAAGTGATAAAGATGGATTCTCATTTTTGTGGACAACTTCTGTCTGCCAAAGATGCCTTATGATGTAGAGCAGTAAATCCTGAAGATGAGAGCTGCAGGATCTTAACCCCATTATGCCTATCTGCAGGAGTCAGAGCCCTGCTGAGATGGGTCTCTTATTCTGCCTGACAAGGCAAGAACTTGTTCAGAGAATAGGAAACAGTGAAAGGAATGGAGTTACAGAGGAAAGAGGTCTAAGAAGGGAGATGTCAAATAAGAAACCACCAGTTTGAGAGGTGGAAGCTGTAAATGGCTGTCTGTCAAAGGGTTTGTTCATAAAGCAGGTTTTGACACATATAGCCTCAAAAAGAGGAAATATAATATGTGTTCTTGTGTCTGCATTTTATGGAGACAGGACAATCAATACATCAATACATCTAAAATTTGATCTCATGATAGATGCAGGAAATACTCCTCCAGAAAGCTAACTGAAGTTATTTTTTAGATCAGAACTAACATAAATACTTTCAAAGTCCTTTAATAGTTTTGATATCATGGAAACACCTACTTCTTAAAATGAATATATGTATATTTCCATTTGGTTGGAAAATAAAGAACTTATTTAAAGCCTGCTATAAACTGAGTGGAACAACAAGGAACAAAGCAATAATTTTGAAGAGAATTTTGAAATGTTTTGACAGCCAGAATTGACAGCTGAAGAGTAAGCAGAAATGTGCCATACGTTTATGTTTAATGAAGCAAATTGCTAGAGGGATTGCAACTGCTGTCCATCAACTACTCTTAGCAAGTGTCTTGACTCCTCTGTCTCATGAGCTATGTTGATTAAAAGCTAATCATCTTGATTCTGCCCAAGTCATGCCTGCAGCAATGAGTAGTGCTGCAGTTACATAAGTGCAAATTGATTGTAAGATGGTATAAACCCCAAATCAGCCACAAAACCAAGAAAACAACGAAGAAGTAAATTGGGTTAATTTTGGTCAGGTGTTTAACTATTTCCTGTAACCTTCATACTTGCTTTGTGAGCTTTCTTATTAATATAATTTTTTACATGGCATTGATTTCAGTTTAACAGACAAATCCCATATGGCATTCCCATATATATATTGCCATATATCAAACATAGCATTTAAAGATGTTGAAATGAAATATCTTGTCTCATTTAATGTTTGGGTTGGGTTTTTTTTTCTGGAAAACAGACTCTTATTCTGCTTTTTGAAGAACTGAATATTGATTTTTCTGTGGAAAATGTGACAAAGCCTGATTATTCTCTCATTCTAGCTTATTATACAGACATCAGTAAAGGCACAGACTCCCACCTGGTGGCCCAAGAGTCTGAGTTTCATGAGCAAAGCTCCATGGAGCTGAGTTTTCTGTATTGTTTATATGTACCAAGTTTTCTCTACTGTTTATGTGCACCAAGTAAGGTCACAAAGTGGATTCCTGTTGTCCTGTACTTCTGTAAAGGAAGTATAAGCTTGTTTCCATGATCAAGAGTAGATTTATCTCAGTCTCATGGTGCAAACCAGACCATATACTGGCTCTGGTATTTTGGAAAGTATTGGAGGTGTTGCTGGTGGCTTTGGTGTGTGCAGCAGCTGCTAGGAGAGGCCACACATACATGTTCCAGACTCCATCCCTTGCTCTGATAAGAAAACATTGTTTTCTGACAGATTAATACTCATGAAGTAATCTGGACATTATATAGTGTTAAATGACACGAGAAAGAAGATCCATGGGGCATTTACTATGTAATCATTTGACTGCCAAAGCTATTCTTATAGCAGAAGAGATTTGAGATATATGACAAGAAGAGATCCCCATGAATCCATCTGTCCAGTTGGATTTCTCAGCAAATTGAGAAAATGTTGTTTTACAGCCCCTCTGTTCAATTCCAAAGGTAAAAAAGCATTCTTTAGAATCCCTTCTGAGAAACAGATCTATAGATTACATCACCTCTTTTTATTCATGTCCTTTTGTGACTTTGTGCCTGAACCCTTTGTGGTGAGAAGAGTTGTGGTGGGATTTCTCCTGAGAAGTCAGATAAAAAAAGGAGCATGGGGGAAAAGTAGTGAGAAGTTCTGAACCCATTTCCTCTCCCCCACCTGGATAGAAGTCCAGGCTCAGATAGAAGATAAGGCTCAGGCATTCAGGTTTTCATATTGAAGGCACATCTGTGGGAGTTGCTTGGATGCTCACAATTTGGCTAAGGAAGCAATGCTGAAACTAGGACTAGGGAGTACTTTAGAGAAGTTTGTGGTTTGGTGATCCTGTTCCTTGTCCTGTGGAGTAATTTGTATTAGGGCATGTTTCACTGCCTCACATGCCTTGATTTTCTGTGGCAGCTGTGCAGTCTGGAAAAGTGGGAGCTGTTTGGGGCAGAGCCTTGGAGACTTTGGAAAGTCAGCTGGTTCTGAGGACAGATCAGCAGTTCTAAATAGGTCAAATAGAAGCTCAAGGACATCTCACGGGATCTCCTTGACATAAATATTGTTTTTCCTGTCTCGTGAAAGCCCCTAGGGATGACATAACTTTATTCTCTGCACACAAGGGAGGACATTTGTCATTGCAAAGCTTGTAAGGAACCCGTAGACAGGAAGTATGATGTTTCTCATCTTCCTTTGTCTGCTCTGACTCTCGGTTGCTACAGGAGGTCCTTGACATAGCATGCTCTAAGGTCCCCAAAGCAGGGAGGAGAAACCTGATTTTAGGCAAATAAATGTTTTAGCTATTGGGCTACACTTCTCTGATCCTCATGTTTGAGAGTTTTTGAACTATTGCTTCCAAAACTCCAGGATGTAAAAGCAAAGTGTGCAGCTGAAGGCTTAGTAGTGTGGGCCCACCATCCCTCTCTCTAAGAGCAACCCCATGATGGCCCACAAGAATTTGAGATTCTGTATGACAGATATAAACTATAAGCTATGCTCAAAACTATATGTGCACTTGGAGCAGAACCTGTCTAGTCACACAGGAACCTGTACATACCACTCCAGAGGGTTCATTTCTTGGGCACAAGCCCAGGCACAGAGCCCCTGCTGAATGGAAAAGAGAGAATCAAAAAGGTATCAGTATGCACTTTGGATTGGAAATGATGGGGTGAGTTGATGCTTAAAACAAGAGGGTTGCTTACCTCTTTTTGGCAGTATTTTTTCCTTTCTGAAGTGCATCAGTGTAAACATAGCACATGCCTTCCCAGCTGAGCTTTCTAGGATGATACTAGTCTCTGCTGGTAAGGCTGGCTTTCTGGGACACCAAAAGAAGGGGAAAGAGAGAGGGCTAGGGAAGGAAAAACAATAGTTCAGTGGAAGGGATCTACAATGACTTATGTGAGCAGTTGGAGCAGGTCCAGAGGAGAGCCACGAAGATGATCAAAGGGCTGGAGCAACTGCCTTATGAAGACAGGCTGAAGGAACTGGGGTTGTTCAGCTTGGTGAGGAGAAGGCTCAAGGGGGACCTCATAGTAGCTTCTCAATACCTGAATCAATACAGAAAGGTAGGGGTAGGACTTTTTAATAAGATACGTGGTGGGAGAAATAGAAATAATGGATGTAAATTGAAGGGGGGAGTTTTAGGCTGGATATATAGTGAGGGTGGTGTGACACTGGACCAGGACTGAGAGGCTTTGAATGTCTCCTCTCTGGAGATTTTAAGGCCAGGGTGGACAAGGCACTGAGCAACCTGATCTAGGGGGAGGTGTCCCTGCCTAAGGCACAGGGGTTGAAACCTGATGATCTTTTAGGTCCCTTCCAACCCGAACTATTCTATGATTCTACGATACTAGTCTCACTTGGTAAGGTTGGCTTTCTGGGACACCAAAAGAAGAGGAAGGGGAGAGGGTTGCGGAGGGAGGAAAAACAATAGTTCAGTGGAAGGGATCTGCAATGACTAATGTGGTCTAAGTGCTTGACAACTTCAGGACTGACTAAAAGTTAAAGCATATTGTTAGGTAAATTGTCCAATTACCTCTTAAACACGGGGTGCTAAGCTATGCCCAGGTGCCTAGATACTGTCCCGAGAGTAGAAACATGTCCTCCTATATCTGCAGCTGACACGCAGGAGCTTTGCAGGTTGACAAGCCCTGCTGGTCCTCATGGCTACTCCGTCTGACTTTCCCCTGGATGCTAGGCGCGGGACTGTCGTCCTCCGCGACCTTCAGGCACGGTGGCCATGCCACTGCCTCCTCAGGATGTCTGAGACACTACTCCCATATCCTCGGGCTCCCACCTCTCTGCCACCACCATTTCCTCTCGCCTGCATTCTTACATTTCTCACCCCCCCTTACATTTCCCACCCCGCTTACACTTCTCACCCTCCTCCACATCTTCAGGGGCCGTCGGATCCCGGTACTGGTGCCCTTCAGCCCATCAACGACTTGAAGAGGACTTTCCCCTTCCCACTTCTCCCTTGTTCCCCCAAACCTCCTTCTAGGTTGCAAACATCGCTGGGTAGCGAGATAACTGAGCCGAGCAGCCGGCGGATCCTTTTCCATCCTGAGTAAAACCAGAATCGAAGGAGGAAGGAGAAGGCTGTACTCCGTCCCTGTCTTCCTCCTTTCCTCTTCAACTCCTGCCAGGACCTAGGGAATGAGAGGACCCAGAATAGAAGAAGAGGATCGCACGGACACCTTCCTGCTCTCCCAGGAAGCCGTATTTGCAGCCCAGGAAGCCCACACACAGTGATGCTCGAGGAGATGCAAGGAAGCAACTGCAAATGTGAAAACGGGATGTCTACCCTCCCTCTTTCCACCGCAGCAGATGGGAAGGACACTTGGCTCCCGTAGATGGGGTTGGGGACAACGCATGCAAACACGAGCATCCCTCTGTGGGGTTTTGGAGTACTGGCATCCTCCTCCGTGGCAGGCACAGAAGTGGAAGGGGCGGGAGAGCCGGTGGGAGGGAGGGATCCCACATCTCCCGCAATGAGGGGAGGAGGAAGGAGGGACCGTGTCGGTGGGATGGTCCGGAAATCCTGTTATAAAAAGAGGGGCGCAGGGGGGAAAAGTAAGGAGAGGTCTGGGTACCTCCTCTGTATCCAACAGCTCTCCTTTCCCCGGCAGCCCTCAAACACAGGGGCGCCGGTCGGAACCTCTAGAGGAGGAGGAGATCGGTGCAGAGACAAGCGGACACCTGCCGCCGCTCAGGTCAGCGCAAACCCCGCAACCACACACGCACCGGCACCGGGCGGGACACTTCGGGCTACCCCGCAGAAGGGCAGCGAAGACAAGCGGGGGTGGGAAGGAAGGGTGGGAAAAACCCTAGTCCACCGGGGTCCCACCGGGGCCCCCAGCCCCGCGGTCCAACCCGAACCCGGTGCGGTGTGCCGGTGCGGTGTTGCAGCGTTCCTCGGAGCGGAGCCGGGGCCAGCAGAGGGAGGCAGCCGCCTGTGCGGAGAAGCTGCACCCGCAGCCGACCGATATCAACCTTGAGCTGCTCTCTCTGAGGAGCTACAGTCCTCCTGGCACTACCCCTGGAGGAATTAGGGACGAGGGTTTTAAAGGGCTAGGGTGGGAAACCTGCCTTGCACCCCGGTCTTCATCCCCCGCCCCGAAAGCTGCATCAGCAGCCGGGTCGCTCCTCTTTCCCCGACTTGCGGAGCGCTTCACCTTCAAATGTCCCCTCGGCTGTCCCCAGCGGAGGTGGCACTCCGGAGCTAGCCCTCCGAAGAGCGTGTGGGCTGAGACACAGGCGGGGAAAACACCAAGTTTAAAGATGTAATGTCTTTAAACCGCACTGCTGCTTCTAGCTCACTCCGGGCCACTCGTCCTGCCTGGGGGAACCATTGCATCTCTTTGCCTTTCCATCCTCAAACCCATACCCTGACTGCTGGCATGCAGCTCCACTCCCTGGGTGACTTGTCCTGTTTGCAGTGTTGATGATCTGGAAACTTGCTTGCACGCGGCAAAGCTGTGGGGACAAAGAAAGGTGATGTATTAGGCTTTTCTTCCTGTATAGACACTGTTCCTCTTTTGATTGTGTGCTTTTTTTTCAGACCAGCCTCCAAGGATTCCTGGTCTCTGTGAGTGAGAATTGTGAAGGTGTGAAGCAGCCCTAAGCCATCACCATGGATTTTGTGATGAAACAAGCTCTGGGAGGTAAGTTTGGTTGGCTCATGAGGGATATTCCATCCCTTCCCTGCCCTTCCCTTTACATTGCGGAAGAGAGGATGGATTGCTCTGAGGCTCTGGCAGGGTCTGTGGCTGGAATAGGGGCTTGGGGACACACAGTAGCATAACTGTCACTGATTCATGATCCCAGAGCCAAGTGTTTGAACAATTGGAGCAGGAAAAGTCAACAATAAGCAAAGAACAAAGCCCTCTGTCAGGGGGAAAATATCTCACACAAGGTATAAAGGTCCAGATCATGACCATCTGACACCCCACAGCTGTCTGTATATACCGCTGAAAGGGTACAGACAAGTTTAGCTAGAGTAAACCCAAAGAGCACTTTGTGTATAGGTGTAAGCTCTTTTTCATCCTCCCTCAAGATGTCACCACTTTGACTAAAAAAAATGGTCAGTGCAGAAATCTTTGGTATTTGAAGCATTATTTAAAAAAAAATACTACCTCAGCAAGCAGTTAAAGAATAGTAAAGTGTCCCCCAGATTCCTCCCTGGACTTGAGGCCACTTTTTTTGGTGTAATTTCAATGCACTTATTTCCACATGTAATGAACTATTTTAACCTAATGATGTGAAACACAGTAGTGTGGGGGCTAGAAACTGAAAACAATGCAGAAGCATTTGTGAATAGGATTTCCTTGTTCTGTCCCAAGTATACTGCCTTTCTTGTCTGCTCAGCCTGAACATTCAGACAAAAAAAAGTTGTCACATGCTGAATGCTGGCTTCTGTTGAGAACTGGAACAGTTGGTCTTATAGAAAGTCAATGAAGTGGTTCTGATGATCCTTTTCTGTGTTATATCTCATGTGTGCATTTCCCATTCATTTTCCTTTGGAGAAACTGTAAAAGAGTAATGGGACTGTGGGAATTTTTCATGCATAGTGTTAATGGTATCATATGCAGCTTCAACATTTACTGCTGAACTCTGCTCCATTATGATTTTTATCTTTGAAAGCAAAGGAACTGGCTTTTTTTCCTTTCATCAAGGGAATAAAATTATAGAATCATAGAATAGTTTGGGTTGGAAGGGACCTCAAAGATCATAGAGTTCCAACCCCCCTGCCATAGGCAGGGACACCTCCCACTAGATCAGGCTGCTCAGTGCCTTGTCCAGCCTGCATAATTAAATTAGTTAAGAATACCTAAGCTTCCTAAGTTTTAGCTGGGGTGTTTTGAACTGGAAGATGAAACCAGAGAGGAAAGGGTCTAATTTGACTGCACAAAATAAATACCAAGATATCTATGTGAGAAGATATGGCTTGTGTTGTAGCAGTGTTACTTCTCAGTACTACTCAGTGCCTGTTTTAAAGGAGAAATAGTTTTGGCAAGAAGACTTCGTACTGTTTGGTATAGTATGAGGAAGGTTGTTTTCTCAGAAAGGAACACCGACACTGGAAATAAGTGCATCCACTAAAGACAAGTAACTGTTGAAGACTGCAGTTAAGGCAGAGGGAGGGGGGCTGCAGCAAAGAAGTAACAGCTGTGATGCGATGCATTCCTTCTCTTGTA
Source organism: Turnix velox (assembly GCA_013400935.1). Lineage (NCBI taxonomy): Eukaryota > Metazoa > Chordata > Aves > Charadriiformes > Turnicidae > Turnix > Turnix velox. Next base: position 67,097 of record VZTY01034179.1, on the reverse strand, counting down.
GATTAGTGACTAACCTGAGTTGGAAGCAGCATCTGCTTAACAGTGTTTACTCTGGGCAGACACTCATTCTGAAATAATATTGCATACCAGTGCCAGGGTCAGGATTTGTGCTATAAATTGGAGTTGCTGGTATGGCAAATTCAAAATCCATCAATTGGTGAAGCCTGAGTTTCTGATGTCTGCCAAGACACTGCCCAGGACACCACTGCTTCTGCCAGATGACTTAATGTATTAGCAAAATGTGCCTGCAGCTTGCCCACTTACTTAATAAAGGACAAGTCCTTGCAGAGTATTAAAATCCAGGAAATGTTAATTTACTAAGCAGAAAAATATTTTAAAATTAGAAATAGTTTCAAAGAGCCAAAACCCAAGATGTCCTTGGGCAAAAATAAAGGTGTTTTTGGACAATTTTCCCCACTGCATTTATAGACCAAGCTGATGCAAATGTGCATTCTGATGACTCTGACACAGCAATCCAAGAATCAGAGGAACTAGCAATAAGACTTTTAGTTATTGGGTCAGAACATGTCTGCTTGAGACTTTTTTAATGATGTAGAAATCCTTGTCCTGCCCCCAGAATATTTTTTGGCACTCCAGGAAGAGTGCCCAAGCCAATTATTTTCTGTATAATTTACAGGGAATCATATTTTCTATAGATAATACTTGCAGGCCACCTACATCTATGACAACTTAACCCTTTCACTGTCCGAATGACCATGCAAAAAGGGCACAAACAATAGAGTTTCCTTGTTTGGGCATTATGGGGACAGCAATTGCTCTTCCCAGTATCCAGCACCAAACTGGGGCTTAGGAAAATAACATTGCTTTCCCACCTCCTCACACACCTCCTTGGGGAAGTGGAGGTCTCATGCATTGTTTGATTACAATTAGATAGAAGCCTTAGCAGAACACTTCTGGAGAAGTTTTCCTATTTCCTTTGAAGTAATCCATGAAGGCATTTCCTTTGTTTCTAATGTCAGAGGAAAATCAGATCTGTTTTTCCTTGCAGTTTTGCCAGTCAGAGGGTAAGAAGACAGGAAGATATTTTGAAAGCAGGTGAAATAAGTGAGCAAAGCAAGGAAAAGCAGGCACCTTGTGAAGAGTTTCTTTGTTTGGAAGCCTGCTTCAATAGAGGATCTTGTGAAAACAGTTTGTCAGGATATTGCATCCATGTAATTAGAATGTTATTTCCCTTGTTTTGTTGTTCTTAAAAGGGGTCTGCAGAAGCTTGCTGTTTCTGTGATTTTGGCCACTTTGCTGTTCCTGAGACAACTTGCTAAATGAAGACAACAGTGTAAATTTGTGGTTACATTTTACATTAGGAGTGTGCTTTGCCAAGCCATGTCAGAGCTTCGGAGCACTGTTGTCATGACCAGGGTGTAGGACTTCCTGGTAAAAAGCTGCAAGTGAAGGACCTGAAGTAGTACCTAAAGGAATTTAACCAGAAAGTTCGAATTGGAATCATGATGTGGGAGATGAAAAATTTCTTATGGCTGAAACAGGCATTGTGCAGACCAGAATTCTCTGAAGATCTAGTTACACAGAACTCTGCAGTTAGCTCTAACTCTGTTAGAACTGTTAACTCTACGGTTCTGTTAGAACTGTTATCTATACAGGTCTAACTCTGTATTACACACTGTTGTGCAGGGCCTTTTTAATGTTGTTTTGTTACCATGGATAAAAGCCTTGTCTAGTTGGGATGCCTGCCTTAAGTAATGACTTTTCCCAATGTCACTCTGTGGGTAAGTAGTGTAATTAATTTAATATATAATGATGTGTTTCTTCTTGATTCTACCAATGCCCCTTAAAATCATTGCTCAGTGTAAGCTCTATACAAAGTGGCCTGTATTACAAGGATTATTTTCTGTTCTACTGCAGCATCTTAGAGTGAGGACTGCTGCTTGGCATTCACTACTTTATCTGCCAGAATTCACTGGAGACGTGTTGTGGTTCATATGGATTCTTAAAATACTGTTGGGAGAAAACAAATGCAACTGTCTGGAATGTGTCAGCAGGAGGGGACTGTCAACTTCATGCCTGTTACAGGCAGCTTTTGTTGATCTAGACATACTACCAAACACAGTTCAGAGGCAGTTCCCTTGTGCTTGAACGTAGTGAGAGATTTAAGCTTTCTTGAAGGCAATGGGACTTCAGTCACTATCCATAAGCTCTGAAAAAGAAGCTATGTACCCAGTTTACATTGGTTAAGATGTGAGTGTGTGTGGAAGTCAGATAAGTAGGAATGGAAACCAATAGTGTACCTCATAGTAGCTTCTCAATACCTGAAGGGGGCCTACAAAAAGGCAGGGGTAGGACATTTTAATAGAATATGTGATGGAAGGACTAGAAGTAATGGATGCAAATTGGAAGAGGGTAGATTTGGGCTAGATAGAAGAAAGAAATTCTTTATGGTGAGAGTAGTGAAACACTGTAACAGGTTGTCTAGAGAGGTTGTGGATGCCCCCTCAATCCCTGTAAGTGTTTAAGGCCAGGCTGGACAAGGCACTGAGCAGCCTGATCTAGTGGAAGATGACCCTGCCTATGGCATGGGGGTGGAATTAGGTGATCTTTAAGGTCCCTTCCAATCCAAAACTATTCTATGATTCTATGGTTCTAACTCTCTACAGCTTCGTGAGGAAGGTTCTGATTTCTTCTCCCTGGGCTCCAGTGATATGTTGCGTGGGAATGATTCAACTCTGTGTCAGGGAAGGTTAAGACATGACATTAGGAAGCACTTCTTTACTGAGAAGATGGTCAAACAGGCTTCCCAGAGACATGGTCAATGTCATAGAATCATAGAATCATGTCCCATGCTGGTCAGCATGCTTTAACTTTTTATCACTGCTAAAGCAGTCAGAATGCTGGAGTAGATGATTGTTGTAGGTTCCTTCCACAGAATTATACTATTCTATATGAGTCTATTCTAATTTTTTTTAGAAAGTGAATAAGATGAATTCTGCTGCCTCAGTAAGTAGCATGGTTGTGTTGTTGGTTAGGGATCCTCTTTTTTTGATACTCTGAGTATAGGCATTTTAATGACGTTTTGAAAATTAAGAGATAGTGTTGACATCTGATACATTTTTCTGAAGGAATGGTTTTATTGGCATTTTTTCATATGTTTACTGTCATCAAAGAGATTTTAATCAAGAAATTTGATTGAATGCAATCACAATGTCTGTTGCCAAGGCAAGGATAGAAAGGAAAATCCCACGTAGGTGTCTTAGTGTTTTCAGAAAAAGAAGCACTGTGGCTATTCAAGCCTGATTAATCCACATAAGCCTTGGATCTTCCTTGTTGGTTTATTTGATGCCAGATGCTCCAATGGCAAGCTGCAGGGCTGAGTTGGCTCTTCATGAATTCCTATTAAAACCAAGGAGCAAAATGTTTTCCAAGGAAGTAAATAATTGACTGTGAAGATGATACCAGTGAAACAACTACAGTGAGAGTCAGATGATCAAGAGAAGTGTGACCAACAGGTAAGAGAGGTAATTTTGCCTCTCTATTCAGCTCTGGTGAGGCCCCACCTGGAGTTACTGTGTCCAGTTCTGGAGTCCTCAAAATAAGAAGGATTTTGAGCTGTTGGAGCAGGTCCAGAGAAGGTCATCACGAAGATGACCAAAGGGCTGGAGCAACTGCCTTATGAAGACAGGCTGAAGGAGTTGGGGTTGTTCAGCTTGGTGAAGAGAAGACTCAGGGGATCTCATAGGAGCTTCTCAATAACTGAAGGGGGCCTACAGAAAGGCAGGGGTAGGACTTTTGAATAGGGTATGTGATGGAAGGACTAGAAATAATGGATGTAAATTGGAAGAGGGGAGATTCAGGCTAGACATAAGAAATAAATTCTTTACGGTGAGGGTAGTGAAACACTGAAACAGGTTGCCCAGAGAGGTTGTGGATGCCCCCTCTCTGGAGGTGTTTAAGGCCAGGCTGGACAAGGCACTGAGCAACCTGGTCTAGTGGGAGGTGTCCCTGCCTATGGCAAGTGGATTGGAACTAGACAATCTTTAAGGTCCCTTCCAAGCTGAACTATTCTAATATTCTATGATTCTATGATGTATTCTAGTAATGATCCAGACTAGGAGGTGGAAACTGGCTCAGTCCTTTCTTCTGTGCCTTTCCAGAGAAACTTTCTGTTTATGCTTGCTTCCCACTGTTGGTCCTGCTGCTGTTGGAGTTGTACAGATGCTCTCTTTTATCTGATGGGAGCTTTCTTCTGTTTGTCTTATTTGTGAGAAGGCATTGTGAGTAGTGTGCTAATTTAGTGTTTTGGAGGAAACGAGTAGCCTTCAGCTGCTGATTACTGAGATACATCAAAAAAAGCTTCACTTAGATTCTTTTGCTGAGCTTGCAAAGAGCCTGCTGTGAGAGAAGTGACGTGATAAGCAGGAAGTTTTCTCGCAGTGGGAAAAAAGGGAGAAATAATGAAATTTCATGTGGATTCAGGAGTTTGTTAAGGATTCCTTTGTGGCAGAATAAATGATGCTTCTCTTTGATTCTCTGTGCACTTAGAAGAAAATTCTGTATACTTTTCATTTTGGCATCTGTTGCCATGCAACTGAATATGATGCTTTTTTCTGTCTTTCATAATTGAAGTTAGATCTCACAGGGGCAGAGAAAAGTGGGGGTTTCTTGCCAGCTGCATACTTTTGGCACAAATAAAGTTCAACAGTTCTGATTTTTTTGCCCATGTTGTGTAGGATACATTATCTGCAGGAGCAGATTTGGAGCTGAACCCTGTTTATAGCATGGTGCAATTGCAGTTATTCAGACTTTCCTGGATATAGGAAATAGGATGATGTACCTATAAGCTACATGTTTGGTTTTGTATTGGTCCATGGTAAGAGGAAAGTTCAGATTTTAGTTTATTCTGTTTGCTGTGGAGACCTATTCAGTTGCTTATGTGGTGGCAAAAGGATAGCCATTAGGTAAAGTTTGATGTATATGAATGCTGATGTACATTGGGAAGCTTTGATTAGAGTGAAGTTAAAGCCATGTAAACAAATCCATGACAGCTACATGGATTTAGAAATCTCACCAAGTTGAGAGTATATAGACCCTTTGTGTTTGCTGGTACTGCAGTGAGGTAGGGGGATCCAAAATACCTAGGTGCTCTCTGCAAAGACTGTCCACTCTTAATGGAAGAGCAATGGCTTGATTGTGAGAGCTTATATATAGTCAATTCTCTTTCTTTCAGGTTGATTTTAGTGGCTGGAGTGTATGTCTCAAAGGATGTGAACCTTTGCTAAGAAGGCTGAGAATTTCCACAGAGTACTGAGCAGGTGGAATGTGGTTTGCTAAAGGGTAACAGCTACAATTACAGGCATGGCAGAGGTTACTGGTGATATTCCTACCACCTGTAAAAATCACAGTAAAAACAAAATAACCAAATTGTGTGTTCCTCTACTGGGAATGAATCAATGATCACACTGAGCAATTCAAAAATTGATTTCTACATTCCTCCCGCCCCCAGTTTTAAATAACCTTATTTCAGGTGTATGCTATCACTGCAGAAATGAAATAATATAAACAATAAATTCAATCTCCTGACTTTAGGCATGTTTATACAATTTGAACTGGACACTACTTACAAGAAAGAAGATGCTTAGCAGATACTTATGCTTTTGCAGCATGATGTGAGGCTTTTGGCTTGTTTGCAGGGATCCTCATCTTGTTAAACATTACAACATTAGCAGAAATTTGTGATTCAAATTTCCTTCTGTGGAAAATAAGGAAAGAAACAAACACAGTATGTAATGATGGAGCTGTTTTGGTAACTCTTTTCTCTGAGAGAATGGTGGCAAGAAAGGGAAAGGCAACAATTAAAAGAAAATGGATGCCAAAAATTTTGTGATAATGTTTGTCTCTATCTCTGTGTGCCTGGCTTCACCTCTTTTGTTTTGCTGGAAGCAAAGGCAGATTTGACCAGTGGAAAAGACTCCTGAGCTTAGTGTTTAAGATAATTCTATGATTCTATAACTGAGTGGGAGATTGTTGTCCTTGGGAGAGCCCTTGGTGTGCTTGGAAAGGCCACTTTTTCTTTGTAGGTTAGATGATCTCTTTCCCAGTCCCATAGCAGAAGAAGCAGCAGGTGACTCCATTACTCCAAGAGAAGGACACAGGTCACAGTCAGGTGTGACTCATGGGTACCTGAATATTGCCCTTCCCTACATGGGAAGGCAATAACATTGATTTTTTTTCCTTCTGTTACTCCTTCTTGGTACTTGTCAGAGTTAAATTTGTGTACTTTAAGTCTTGAAAACTCAGCCTTGACTTTCTACTGGCAGTGAATCTGTCTTTCTCATCTTTCCTCTTTCAAACCATGTTATTCCATGTAGTGTGTGAGTTTCTGTATGTCCCCTGAAGGGAAAAAACTGCATGGAACTGCTTGGCCTGTGTTCCAGTGCCTATCCTAAGCATGTGTGTCCATTGAATTCCTTGAAAATGCAGGCATTAATTAAAATTTTAATTTGCAAGAGGCCAGTGGAAAGGTTTTACTAATACATATCTGGTTTTCAATTTTCATGGAAAGCTCTTGAACACATTTTGCATCTTCTCAGCAATCAAGAAGAGACTTATCACAAACATCAAAGACTGCATGTTGCTAAGGTGTCATATCCGAACAGATCTATATTTAATCTGTGACTGTTGTTTATTTTATGCTATAATTAAGTGTATTTCATGCTACTCTTTCGTGAATGAACATGTGGGTCTTTCTGAGTGCGATGTTCTTTGTGAATGAATCAAATTTTCATTGCAGTGTCCTTTAGATTTTTTTAAGTAAATAAAGTAATTTTTGCTTAAAAAAGAATTAAACGAAATACAAACAAAAACAAAATAGAAACAAAAACAAAAGAGGAGTAAGAGGAGATATACAGAGGTTTTGGTAACTGCCAGACTGCCACCACATCAGCACATCGACATAGCTTGTGAGAATGTTTACAAAAACACCAGTGTCCACTTTAAATAGACAAGTATTATTTTAGTGGCTTCAGGTTTTTTGTGGGTTTTTTTGTTGTTGTTGTGTTTTGGGGTTTTTTTGGTGCTGTTTTTTTTTTTGTAGTGGGGTAATTTTGTAGGTTTATTCTGTATATTTAAAACACTTGTAACGACTGCAGATTTCACTTTTCTGTTTTTTTTTTTTACTTCAGAGTTTAATACCAGCAATTCCCCATCCATGTTAGCCAGGCTTCACAGTGACAGGTGAAAAGAAGCTTGAAAAAGGAAATTTATAATTACATGAAGATATGGGTGAGGTTGTCACAGAGCTGTGGTTAGTTTTGCCTTTTTTGAAAGGTATTTGATGTCCATATGAGAGGAGATCATCCAGCTGTATCATCTCACTGCTCTATGGATGATCTGAAGCAAGCTATCACATCCAGGCTAAATTATTTGAATTCAGAAGACTTGGTGAATTTGCAAGTCATTTCTAGAATAGCTGATCAGGGTTCTTCTGAAGAAAGCAAGCTCACAGCTACATTGGATGTTTTTCCAGATGGTGTTTCAAACCACGCAGAGACTGGGTTTCTATTAACAAGCATAGCCTGAAATTCCCTCCGTAGTAACTTCCACCTGCTGCTCAAATGAAAGAAGCTGCTTTCAATGCCTTTGTTCATTTTACACTACAGTTGAAATTAAATTATTACAAAATCGGGTATTTCCCTGGGATTTTCTCAGTTACCTGAGAACAAGTTGTTCTGTTTTCCTGTTCTGTTTTTCAATTGTGATAGCAGATTGTTAGACTCAGTTTATGTCCCCTGTCTTTTGCTGTCTAGAGGGACCTTGACAGGTCTTCGCAAAAGTTCAGCAAGGCTAAATGCAAAGTCCTGCAACATGTTGGGACAATGCCAAGCACAAACACAAGCTGGGTGGAGAATGAATTGAGAGCAGTAGCTGAAAGGACCTTATAAGAAAGCTGGAGGGGGACTGTTTAGAGGGGCACGTGGGGCAATGACTCCAAACTGGAAGAGGGTAGATTGAGATTAGATAACAACAGTAAAATTTTCACTGTGAAGGTGGTGAGACACTGAACAGGTTGCTCAGGGAAGCTGTGGTAGCTCCATCCCTGGAAGTGGTCCAAGTTAGGCTAGACAGGGCCTGGTCTAGTGGAAGGAGGGGTGCAACTAGATGATCTCTAATGTCACTTCCAACCCTTTTTCTATGAATTTGTGATTCTCTACCCTGGCAATATCCTGGGCTCATGTTTACAATTCAGTGTAAGTTAAATGTATCCTTAGGTGGTTCCTGTAGGAGGATGCCTTGTGTTGATTTAGCACCCAGGAAGAGTGAAATATTTTATATTCCTTGTTCTCACATCTCTTGTAACATGATGGGTCTCTCTACCCATGGCTAAAAAAATTTCCACCCAAGTCTTTTAAAAAGTGTTAGGTAACTTCAGGAGGTACTTTAAAGGAGGAGATGGCTAATCCAGAGGTGGTGTTACATAAGATCTCACACGTAACCCAAGTAGAGCATGGATGTTTTGGAATGAAGCAATTATCTATTTTGTTGTCTTAAGTACAGAGTGACCTAGATTCTTGCTTCTTTTTTTTCCTTTTTTCTTATTTTTTTTTTCCTCACAGGGTGGCCCACTTAGTTGATTAAACTGCAACTCAATTATGACTGTTACAATTATGAGTGTTACAGCTGGGAATATAAAGACACTGGAGCTGATAATTATTTTTATTTCCCCTTGTTTATTAGCTGAAACTTATGGTTGCAATTAAGTGACAAGCATTAATTTTAGTAACTTCTTGAGTGACACACATCTCACAAAATCCTTATCTAGTAGCAGAGAATGCAAAAGTGATTTAGTGAAAAGTTGAGCATATCAAGGTAAGAAAAAAGGTGGTGGTCAAATTTATAAAAGATTTTAAATAAGCTTTAAATCCAAAATAAGACCTGAGTAATCAAATGCAGGGACAGTGTCATTTATATTTAACTTGAAATGAATATGTAGCCATATTTACACTTATTTACACTTTTGCACTATTTATGATTTCATTGCACCTGTAATTGTGTAATAAATCATCAAAGGCATCAGGAGGGCAAATAATTCATAAGAGTTTCCCAAGAAGGGGACACAACTCCTGCTAGAGAAACAATTAATCCTACACAGTCTTTAGTATTAGGATTATCCTTTAGGTGAGAGACATTACAGTCAGGTAATGTGGGATCCGTGCTAAAGAAAGCTGTATTTAATTGGAGCAGACATTGACTCAGTGTGTATTTTGCTTCCTCATCTACTTTCTCCTGTTACTCAAGGAACAGAACAAAAGCAAATCTGTTCATTGCAGGACAACCTTTGGAGTTCAAGGAGGGAAAGTATCCAATGAGAGCTCTTAATCATTGAAGATAGAGAGAATCAAATTGCACTCCTTATGTTTGGGAAGGTATCTTTAGGTATATATCTGCAGCAGTGATATTCTACTGGATGGCTGGATGGAACCCAGCACCAAATCTATGCATGGACTCCAAAGTGGTGGGAGGAGTTCCTTCTTTTTTTTTTTTCAGTTGGGTGCTTAGTTTGGCTTCTTTATTGTATTATTGCATCACCTGAAGCTGAGCAGCATGCCTTCAGTCTGTTACCACTAGCACTCAAGCACGACATCTTTGCTAGATGAATGAGTAGCTGGCATTCTACTCTTACTCTGTCTCTGACAACATGGAAAGCTGATGCTCTAAATAAATTTCTTGATGGCAGAACAGAGGAAGCCCACACATTCTTCCTCTAAAAAGTCCCATTTGCTCAAGTTCAGCTGTAGAGTGCTATGTTTCTACTCACTTTCTACATCAGTCTATGCAAGTGGTCTCAGAGCTGCTAAGTCTGTTCTACACAGCGTGAGATGGATGCTTTCAATACCCATTTGATTTCAACATGTGAAAGAACCATCCACCTGTGCCAAAATTTGCTTTTGATGCTTTGGGGCTTAAAGAAGTTTCCCAGGGATCAGAGAAGAGATCTGGAGAAAGGCTTGAGGAAAATCCTTTCTCTATTTGTATTGAACTTACTAGTATCAGGGAGGAGTGGGATGATGAGGGAGCAGTATGCAAATATTCTGAGAGACATTATACCAGGCTCTCAGGTTAGTTAATTGGTAATGAAAAAAATCCAGATTGACTCCAAGTATCACACAAAGATCACACTGCTCTATCTTTAAATAGTTTCTAGAAATGTAGTGCTTAATAGGTAAATTTTCCTCCTTTGGGAAAGATTAATCAGTGATAACTCAAAAGATAAAAGGCAGTCATAAAGTTTGAGGGCCTTGAAGGCCATAGAAAGAAGGCTTTGGCTTAAAGAAGGCTGATGTTAAGGGGAAGGCCAAACTTGATGTCAAGTTGTCTGAGTAGAATTGGGAATTTGAAAGCACCTGAGATACATTTGCACCTGATTTTATGAGCTTTAATGCATCTCCTCTATGTTGTACTTTAAAGTTGACTTTCATGATTAATTTTCTGTCTGCTCAATAACTATCATACAAAGACATGGTCATTGGCTTGTTTTGCAAAGTTCTCTTTTTTCTTCATTTTAGGAGCCCTTCTAATAGGATGTTCTTGTTTTACTTTGTTACTAAGATAGCACTAAAATAATTTAACAGGAGAGCTTAGGGAACCATTGAGATGTGTCCATGAGGATCAGACAAGCTATCTTTGTGGTATTCTTCATCTGATACGTGCATAGCAAGCAGAATAATCTCCCTGAGGAGGTACAGAGTGAATCTGTTTTAGTCATTCTCACAGGATCAGGAATGCTTTACATATTTCATGGGAAGAAGACAGGTATTGGCCCTGCTCATGCTTTGTTGCCTGTCTTTGTCACGGAAGCTCCTGCCTACCTGTGGCACTGCTGGGGATCCCTTTCTCTTGTACTCCTTAGAAGCAGATGATTTTTAATGTTGCATGAATTTATTGACATTTTCCCAGTGCTGTTTGGTACAGACAGAGCTACTGTCTGAGTATTGTAGAATTCCTGGGGTCTATTCTTCACAGTGACCCTTACCAGAACAACAATGGAATGGAGGAAATGAAACAAGAAGTCCTTTTGTGGGCTCAGCACTCCAACTAATAATCCTGTTGTCTTTCATTTGACTGCTGCAACTTGTTTCCTGCACCCACATGACTAGATTCTGATACTCGCCATTATCTACAGCCACGTGCTTTTGTAGCCCACCAGTAAGGATGAAGATAATGACATCCTGTGAATTTACACATCTCAGCAAACTGAATTACTAAAATTCAGGGCTAAAATTCACATAGTACTGCTGAAAGCTCTCATGTGAACTGTCAGAGGAGCATGAATACAGGCATTAATGCTTTCAGTGAGCTTTGGTTTTATCCCTCTTCATGATGACATGATATTTTAGTGATGAACTTGACTGAATCTGGTACTGTAACAACTTCTATTGCGGCAGCTTGGCTTTAATAAAAAATTATAGTGACCTTCACTAGAAATATGCATCGTAACGTAAGATAGGAAATGAGCTCCTTTATGTATGGGGCATGCTTCAGAGCTTCTAGCAGTAAGTACATGACCTTGTTTTTATGGTGGCAGGGTACCCTGTACTACTGTTTGGTATACTGCACCATGGATCACAACTGATGAGGCCTGCTCATCACCTCAATTCCAGCAGATCTCTCCTTCTGGAAAGTCTATGGCATTTTGTGCTGAGAGAGCATTTTCTCTCTCTCTCCATCTGTTATATGTGTTCATTGCCAAACAGAAAAACCAGCAGGCTGACTTTCCTCAACTGCATGCCTTACTGAGAAGGGGACCTCTCTACGCCTCCCACTAACATGTGCACACAGTGGCTGCAGAGGAACATACCTGTACAGGGCATCACATATGAGCAAGAAGGGGACCATCATTGTCTGTATTGATTACAGCCTCAGAGGTAGGAAGAAAACCCCCATTATCCACACTTCTCCTAATTTTGCATTCTCTGTGAATAAAAAAGGATTCAAAAAGACTTGCCAAGATTGTATCACTGAAGTCTCTGAGTAGCTAAATTCAGTTCAGGGTTTAAGAAGAGTGCTGAGGGACCCCTGTGTGCTGGGAAATCCTCACTGTTCTCATTTGATAACCTTTTAATTAGAGAACAGTACAAAGTGATAAGAGGTAACTGATTTTCAATGCTCAAAAGAGCTTTCAGTTAACCAAAGTCTTTATTCCTGTTCTCTTTAGCTAAAAAGCTGTAATAGGGAGCCAGCTTACAAGTCAGTCTTTATTAAGACATGCATTGAAACTGGCAACAGCTTAGCTTTCAGTGTAATAAATTAGTTGTGTTGGACAAAGTAGGGTTTGTTGCTTGTGTTTTGTTTGGATTTTTTTGTTGGGTTTTTTCCCTCTCTCATTCAAATACATTCTCATTCAAATCCACTCCCATGCCCCCCTAAATAAACCAATAAACACACACTGGGGAAGTGAGAGACGTTTGTACATTGTCATTTGTAGAGCATATGCCTGAATCCAACATGCCATTCTTCCAAGAATATATCTACAGCCACAAATGTGTGAGAGGAAACCAATCAGAAAGGCAGTGACACTGTTACTGGTTTTTATTGTCTTTTAGGGAATGGCCTTTAATTTTTCCATTTCATTTCATATCAGATATAGATTGGACATCAGCTGTGATGGTCTTTCTGAAAAATAATGGTTCTGCAGTTTCACTGTTGCAGGATCTGTGTCAGACAGACAAGGTGTATGTTGCAAACCAGTCAGGCACCATCACATCGAAGGATGCAGACAGTTGAACTGGTTTTGGTGGAAGAATATATTTGTCATGAAAACTGGTTCACTGTTATCTAAAATTCAGCTTAATTAACTTGTGACAAAGCTGTCTGCATGGCTTTTTAGCTGAAGCATTGAAGTTTCTGGACAAGGTCATTGCTCAAATAGATAGGCAAGCTAGACAATGGAAAGCAACATAAATAATTTTAATTAGAGGCTGGTTTGTTGTGTTACATTTTAAAAGTGTGCTTTCCTCAAACAAATCTCAGCATCCATTTACAACTTCTTCCTGTACATATATGTTCCATTTCTGGTCCAAAAGGTGATAATGGGGTCTTTAACAGGATCTGCAGCAGTTCTTTGCTAGAGAAAGATGAAATACAACATTGACAAATATTCCAGTCAACAATAAAAGGAAGAGAGTGAAGGTCATGAAAACATTTTCAGCAAAACAGAATCACTCAGAAGACTGGGATGATTTGCTACTTGATACATTCATATTATGCCAGGATGAAAGTAGCTCTTCTCTTTCATCTGCAATATAAGCTACTTCCTGGCACACAGCATTGATTTCCATCTCATAGTGATGTTGTAATAATCATAGAGGCAGGACAAAGCTTAATTTAGTCTTATTTTATAGTGTCTTCCATATCTTAGCAGTGACAGGATGTTAGGTCTCCTTTTCAGCAGAATCACTGGTGAGTCCCTATTCCTTTGGAGGGAGCATACTCATACCTGTACACTTAAATATTTCTCTTTTGGTAGGCAGCTTTGGTTTTGCACACAGCCTTTATTTACTATTACTTAACGACACTCATTTTGGATGAGCATGAGGATTCTTCGTTTAGGTGTAAGGGAGTGTTTGTGTCAACAATTAATACGGGATTTGAATAGAGAAAAAATTTGTTATTTGTAAAACTGGACCTCAAATCTGCATATTGTATTGAAATAGATTTTTCATTCAAGACAAAGCAAGCTCTATTGAAAGATCTTTTCAAAGCAATAATAGAGTTTAAATGGCTATGGAAGTAATTCTGTGGAAAATTGTGCTTTTAGCATCTGTAGGTCCCAGTTATGGAATCAAAACCATTGAATGGAAACCCTGGGTGCTTGTGGTTTGGAGCAAAAGGAGAGTTTTGACATTAACTCTCTCTTGTTAGAGAGGTGGTTGAGGACAATCAATATCGAAGTGCTGTATGCCATGCTCATTGTAAAGCTAATGAGCCTGTTTGCACTCAGCACTGAAATTTCTAACAGATTTCCTAGAATTCACTTGCTTGAAAGGTGGAATTAAAAGATATTGTGCTAGACAAACCCTGCTGTGGAGTCTGAAATTCATTGGCTGTCCATTTATGTAACTAGGATACATAATATTTAGAAAAATCTTACAAAAAAGCTGTTGCCCTCTATCATTGGGATGCTAGTTCTGGCTGCCTTTCCCTGCAAAGAGGCAGGCAGCTTTCTGCCTACATTTGTCACCACTGAAATTAATGTGGGGATATTTTTATTTTTTGAGAAGGCTGGGCAAAGAAACAGAACCTTTCTGATCCCATAAATAGTGTGGGCAGCTCACACTGTTTTACCACTGTCTTTTTGCTGCTCATAGTAGGGCCTTTTTACTGTTGTGAGATGCAGTATGCCAGAAATATGTGTAGGAAGGAGGGCAGGTCTACACTGGATCAAACCAATGCTCCACTTCTTTCAGCATCCTATCTCCAGCACTGTCTGAAAGTAGATAATTTATAAAAAATTAAGTATGGGGCAAAGCAGTAACTCACTCTAATATTTTCTCATCTCTCTCATTCCCTGTTTTTAGTCCAGGGGCTTTCTGGGCTGTAAATATTTTCCGTGCATTTAATGATCCCCAGTGCAATTACCTGCCAGGAACTTAAACCAGTGACACCTTCTAGTGTCCACACCATGCCAATGCTACCAGTCTGTTGTATGAAGATCAAATTCTTTATGATGACTTTGAATCTTGCTCCTTCTACCTTTACTTTTTATCTCAGCTGATTTTGTGGAAATTAAGTCTATAGGACGGGGGAAATGGATTGTGCTTTTCCGCAGAGGGGAAGTCTCAGTTGCTAAAGGAATGATTCTTTGGACACATCTCAATCATTCAATAAATTGCTGCTGAATTTTGCTCCATAACCAGAAGCAGAAACTACATTCTCACTGAAAAAATCCACACTATCTTCTGAGAAGATCCGTGGAAGGAATAGGGTAATTTTGGGAGGAACAGCACTGCTGTGCCATTGGAAAGTTGGAAATACTCTTGAAGTACCTTGTATTAGAAGGGCTCTTGAAAGCATTATCTTTGGTGAGTCTGGTGAGGAGAAGGCTCAGGGGGGTCCTCGTAGTAGCTTCTCAATACCTGAAGGGGGCTACAGAAAGGCTGGGGTAGGACTTTTTAATAGGCTATGTGATGGAAGGACTAGAAATAATGGATGTAAATTGAAGACCAGCGATTCAGGCCAGATATAAGAAAGAAGTTTTTTATACTGAGGGTGTTGAGGCACCAGAACATGTATCCAGAGAGGTTGTGGATGCCCCCTCTCTGAAGGTGTTTAAGACCAGGATGGACAAGACACTGAGAAACCTGGTCTAGTGGGAGGTGTTCCTGCCTTTGGCAGGGGGGGTTGGAATTAGATGATCTTTAAGGTCCCTTCCAACCCAAACTATTCTATGATTATGATTCTATGACTCTGTCTTGAGAAGTAACTGAATTCTGTCAATCAAGAGCACAATGTTTGCAGTTTCATTGCTGTGCAGGAGAAGATCAGCCTTCATCAAGTGGAATTTATAGTTGTCTACCTACCAGAAATATTTTTATTTCTTTAAAGGTGTCTCTAAATATTCAACAGGTCATTTGATGAGCAATAGAAAATGCTGTATTGCTCAAGCAAATAATTGCCTTTTTGACATAATGAAGAAGCACCACTGAAACTAAGAATGAGCAGTTCAGAAGGCTCTGTCCTTTGCCAATTCTCTGTCCAGACACTGGCAACATGAAGAGTTAACAGCAGCAATCCAGAAATTCAAAAGCAGATTAAATGATACTGATAAGCTTGCAGCAAAAAAAAAAACCAACAAAAAAACCCCAAAAAGAATGTCTTGGGAAAAAATTGGATTAAGATTCACTTGTATGTTCTTTCCCTTCTTACCCAGGACACAGCCCCATCTGTGTAATTAGAAAGAAGGTGCTTGAAGGAAAAAAAAAAAAAAAGAAGATGCATTAGCTACCTTTTTTTCGCCTTTGAATGAAAGGGACCATTTTAAACTACTATTCCCACTTCTCTTCTTCTTGTCACTCACAGTGACAGTCAGCAGAAATTAGTGTCAATAAAAAATGGAGAAAAGGATCAGCTCTTGTGCTGACAGCAGATGGGTAAATCAGTTATGACTGAAGAGGGAAAGTTTTGACAAAAGAGTGGAACATGGGCAGTTGCATCTTTCCTCTTCAGTGATTTATGTGAGAGCATGGAGAAAATTGCTTCTGCGTGACGAGACACTTGGACTTTTTATATAGAGCAGCATAAGTAGAATCCCTTTTACCATTCTACCCTATACCACAGTGCAAAGAAATTGTGTTTTTACTTGCCTGATAATCTGTTCATAATTTTGCAGCTGAAAGTAGTAGCTGAAAAACATCTGTACCTCTGCTCTCAGAGGAAGAGGATGGTATAATAGTGCAGGACATTTGTAAAGTATAAAGATCAGTTCTGGGACATGTCAAATCTTGGCTTTTTGCCTGAACTGCCTGTAAGAACAAATTTGACATTCATTTGATATATTCTGCTAGGTCTCACTGGGATCCTTCCAATATTATTTTTCTATTCTTTCTCTGAAAAATTAATGCTGAAATTCACAGGCGTCTCACTGAACTGCATCTAAGCCTGAAACCAAACCATAGCCCAGGAAGCAGAAATGCATATAGACATATCTCTTCCCAGTCGTGTAAGGCAATTGTTTTGAGTGAATCTGGAAAAAATAAACAGAGAGTTCCACATCTGCTTTCAGGTTTGATTTTCATTAAGAATTTCTTAATTTAATATATCAATGATCCTTATCAGAGATCCCCACTGTTCCAAAAGACCAGAAAATGGCATTTTCTGAGACAGTATTATTTCTCAAGTGAGCTTCTCAAGTGAATTCTCATCACTCTTTGTTTTTGAAGGAGGAGTTGCTAATGTATTTCAGTAGGTGTATTACTTAAAGTGAATTAATAAATTAACAGTAATGATTCCACTGGAGCTCTTGAATACTTATATATAAATTTGCTTATGCAAGTACCACTTTGGACCATCATGTCATACTCTCCTTGAAGGGCTGTGACATTTTAATTAAAATTTTCACAGGAGGAAGTCAGCATTTTTTTCAGGTGAAAGCATTGGTGTACTATTTACATTTTTGATGGAAAAGAGTAATCTGGTATCTAGTAAAACTGCAGAAGTGAAAGACCCTTCACTTTTATCTCCCAGTTGAAGAAGCAGGAGGCAGATAGTAAAGGCATCTTTATTCTTATCACTGAAGAGATGTGCTGACATTTGCAGGAAAGCAGCTTTCAACAGCAAGCATGGAGCTATACTCTTTTGTTTTACTTCTAAATGAAGAGCAGACATTGTACAAGGGCATTGTACTTTTGGTGAGCAGCATAGTAATGTGAATATAGGAAAAAAAATCTTTCATGACTGTTGTCTTGTTATACTGATAGGAGGAAAATGTTTGATTCCAAAATAGGTGGTATAGCCTGGATCACCTATGTGCCAGGCCCCTCTTTACTCTTCCCTTTTTTATCAGTGGGAGAGAAAGACAAAGCAGAAAAGAAGGCTACTCCAGTGGTATATGAAAGCCAAAGGTTTTATTCTGACCAGCTGGAAGTATGTACTGGTTCTTTGTAAATTATTTTGATCTCATCCTTGCCAAGAAAAGATTTGCCCATACAGTTAAGAGTTCCTGAACTGGCTCTAGTCTGTATACAGTGAATTTTATGCACATAGTTTGGGTTGTACCAGTCTCTGCATTGAAACAGGCATAAGTTAAAGGAAGCTGACTCGAAAAAAAAGCAAGTGAGAAATCAGGAGCTGCCTGATTGTACACAGAGTCCTGGAGAAAGACTGGCATCTAGATTCATTGCTGCTTTATAAATGAAGATACTAAAAAAGAAGATGCAGCAGGGTATGTCTGAAAACATCACAATATATGAACCACATGTCTGTGATCTTACTATGCAGAGATCCTGAAGAACTCAGTTCAATCATTCTTTTTCAGTCTTACTGTCAAAGAAGAACAACAGAAAAGACCTTAGGAAACTGCAAGTCATCAAAACTGTTGTGTAATTTCAAGAACTGTCAGAGTGAAAGATGAAATTAAGCAGCCAGTTGACTGGGTTGTTACTCTGCCCCTGAATAAGATGTCCATATAAATACGTATTTTACCATGATACTCAGTTGGCTGTTTACTGGATAAGAAGACATGGAAATTCATCCTGCTGTGTGAGTTATTGACATGGCAAATAGGTATCTAAACTCACAGAAAGTAGAATTGTGCTTTACCTGAAGCTTGATGCAGACTTGAACTCCATTTCCCAGGCTATGATGTAGGCTCTGCAGAAAATCTCACTCTTCAGTAGTAAACAGTGGCAACTAAAGGTCTTAGTGGGCTTTCATTTACTGAAATGGGAAGTCAGATACCCTGCACACATGGAAATTGGGCAGAAACTTGAATTTAGCCATCTCTATTGGGAAATGGATTTCACCCTGGTGCTGGGAACTGGTCTCCCAGATGGTCTGGTTCATTCAGGTGTGATCAGGAGATGTAATGACTTTGCTGGAGAAAGGTAAATGGATTGGAAATACATCACCACATTTTGTGGGTAGGGTTCAGTTTTATCTGAAGGAATCTCACCCACTGGCATGTGTTTTGGCTGCAAAAGACAATGAAGTTTATGTCACAGGAGCCATGGGGAATAATTTGAAAACATCTCTGTAAATCTAAGGGGTTTGAATAGAAACAGTTGACAAGATCTGAATCCTTTAGATATGATTCATAGTGGGTTAAAGTTTTTGTAGTTAATTCTGTTGTTTTGTGAAGTCATCATGTAAATGAGAGCCCAGTTTTTCCAAGTTAGTGACTTCATGACTTCCAGACAGAGTATGGTCTCCCATGATAATTTCTATAAGGCTTCTTGTCTTAATGAAAAATTTATCTATTTCACAATCTATTTTTTAATGGGGAAAGGATTTCTTGATTAACAGGCGTAAACTTTACTTTCTGGCCTTAGTGAAAACGCTCTGTCTCCAGTAAAACATTCTTAGTTCTGGTTCTGAAGTGATGCTACAAAAATGAGTGACCTATTCCTGCTCCAGGTCAGCATTCTGTAATTAGCTCCAGATGTTTGAATTATAAGATAAAAGTCATACTGTGATTCAGAATGTCTAAGACATCAGTTCTCCCACCTGTCTGGTCTTAATATTTCTCAGCCACTAACAAAAGACTACCTGCAAAATTTCCTCAGGGCATGCCTATTTCAGATAAAGGTCTCACTGCTTCTTCTGACACCTGTGATTGGGAGTAGGGTTCACTGAGATCAAAGCTGGACAAAAGCACACAAAAATTCAGCCCTCTAGAGAGATAGGTGTGTGGCTCTATTTGCCTGCAATATGAAATGAGGTTTGTGCATAAGAAATTCTTCTGATTTCACTTAATTACTTTACCTGAACTGAGTTTCCATTACCTTAATTAAAAATGCCCAAGATTTTCCTGCTAATCTCTTTCTATGTAAGTCATCTTTAAAGAGCCTAATCCTGTTTGGTACAGAATTTCTAGCATGTGAGTATTTAGGAGAATATTTTTCTTTTATGCCTTTTTTTAACAGCACATTGAGTTCTGCTGCTGCAAGATGATTTCTGAGGTTAGATTTTCTATGAGAAAGATGGAATTATGTCAGTCAGCTACTGAAAGGTTAGGTCATGGGAGGTGGTGCTACTCTGATGAAGGTCCAGCAGTTTAAGAATCTACTTCACTTCAGATGCAGGATATGAGAATGTGCTCTTCACCTTTTTCTTCACAAAATTCACTTTAGTTATTTTTAGACTTTGTTATTGGTTTTCAAATGGCTGATGACAACTGAAACCACCAAACGTCACATGGATCAAGGGAATGACTGTTAGTTTGGAATGCCATTCATGCCACTTGTCTTCTAAACAGAGCACCTCTGAGATGCTTCCCCTCATGAAAGTTTTTATCCTGGTGTACTGTTTATTATAGCCAGAAAGGTGACACTTTGCATCTTTCTTGGAACTTTAATGTCCTGGATCTGGCTGGGATAGGGTTAATTGGGTATCCTATTGGTATGGGTATGCTATTACCACCTAAGCCATGCCCATCAGTGGCCAGGAGCTGGCTAGGAAGTGGAGCTGGAAGAGGCCAGGGTGGGGAAAGCTTAGTTGTACAGGGGTGGTGGCCAGGTATGATGTTGAATCATGCCTGAATGTTCCCCTACCCTTGTTATTGTTCTTTGCTGTTGTTATTCTATTAAATTTTGGTTTGATTTGCTTTTGTCTCAGCCCATAAGTGTTGTTTTCCTTATCCCCCCACAACGGGGGCAGCTGGAGAGAGAGAGACATGTGGCTCTTTCTTTTCTCTGAAGTAGAACCATGACATTTAGCCAGTCATTTCTGTATTCTTCCTGTAGCCTTGTCTAGAGATGTAGTTTGAAGCTTCCTGGTGATTAGTGATTACAGCAACATTCTCTGTCTTCTCTTTATGTCAGGGGACATGTTATGGTTGGGATGTGAAAGAAGGCAGAAAGACCCAGGCTTATCATGTGAACAGTTTCAATAAGTGTGGCTTTCCTGTGTTTTCTTGGCAGCTTCAAGGTAGGCTAGAGGAGAGAAATGCAGCTCTTTTCCTTCTGCTTGTGCTATATGTAGCATCTCAGTTATATGCAGATGAATTGGAGTGGAGCACCCACTGCAGAACAGCTAAAACCAGAAGCTGTGAATGTGAAAAAAAATCTTTAAGTTTCAATTCAAGACTAGTAAGACAAAAAAATACCCCAAAAGTAACACAAGTAATTTGAGAGAAAACATTGTGTGAAATTTTGCCTCTCATAAAATAATTATTTCCAGTGAATTTACAGTCGTAGTGCAATGCAGCGTTCAGGACATTTAAAAGATGATGTTGAAATAAGGAATGAATTAACACCTGAGTCTGGGAGGATGCTGAAACTACATTCTTGTTCTTGCAGGTGTTGTGTGTACTGAATGGCTGCAAAAACAAACGCATAAAGTATTCAAAACTTTGATCTAGTCAAAGAGATGAAAGAAAGCCTGCTCTATTGTGTGGTGAGCTGAGATGATACTACAGATCAATGGTAGCCTAGAAATACTGCATAAAGGGAAAAAATAACCTTTTTTGATGCTGAATTCCGCTTTTTTTAACTTATGTTATTTAGTAGCTCTAGGTGGAGAGAAGTTAAAAAGGGATAAACTTGACAGACTGCTGAACCCAAACCAGTTTGATCATCAGTGTAAAAGTTTGTGGAGGGAATCCAGAATTTAAGTTATTATTTGCATTAGTCAGTCATCCAGAGGGACATGGATGGGCTGGAGAGGTGGGCATATGAAAACTTCATGAAGTCCAACGACAAGTGCAGGGTGCTGCACTCGGGCAGGGATAATTCTCTCACAGAGTGGGATGTGATGTGATGTGATGTGATAGAGAGCAGCTCTGTGAAAAGGACTTGGGAGTACTGATGGGTGAAAAGCTGGACATGAGCCTGGAAGGCCAGCTGTATTTTGGGCTGCATCAGAAGAGCTGTTGCCAGCAGGTCAAGAGATGTGATTCTGCCTCTCCACTCTGCTCTCACGAGACCCCACCTGAAGTACTACATCCAGCTCTGGAGCTCTTAGCACATGAAGGACATGGAACTATTGGAAAGAGTCCAGAGGAGGGCCATGAGTATGGTACGAGGGCTGAAGCATCGCTTCTATGAGGACAGGCTGAGAGAGATGCGCTGTTCAGCAGATTTAATTAGGCTTTAGGCAAAAGTTCCTCACCATGAGAATAGTGAAGCACTGGAACAGGTTGCCCAGAGAGCTGGTGGGATGCTCAAATAAATACAATTGGAGTAAATGTCAGGGAATGGCCCTTTATCTAGGGTAGAGGCAGCCTGCTTCAGGAGAATGCAAACCTCCAATCTGCTTGTGTTAGAGAAAGCAAAGTTTAATGTTCTGAGAGATTAAGAGACTCCCTGGGAGTATTAATCATCATGTAATAGTTTCTTAGATATGGTGATGATGGTGCACTGCTTGGCTATATGGGATTCTTTTGAAACAGGTAACTTCAGCTTCAGTGTCCTCTATTTACAAACTGATGTCTTGAGATAGGACATCTTAAGTCTCTAAAGGACTTGAGATGAGGACATGTGGGACGTGTCCCTGCCCATGGCAGAGTGATTGGAACTAGGTGATCTTTAAGGTCCCTTCCAACCCAAACTATTCTGTGATTCTATGACACTCAAGGCCAGGCTTAATGAAGCTCTGAGAAATGTCCCTGCTCGTTGCAGAAGGGTTGAACTAAATAACCCTTGAAGGTCCCTTCCAACTCCATGATTATATGATTCTGTGATTTGTGCACAGTGAGGTCCCTGCAATAGACATGTATGATTCAACATTGCCTTTCCATTTGCTATGAAATTATAGCTTGTTTGTAGTTTCAGTTAGACTCCCTTGCATATCAGGACAGAAATTACCAGATGATTTGAGTAAACTTGCCCTCAAAATGCAGGAGTTCCCTTGTGTACTCTGACACAGCAGAGGAAGACGCAAAATGGGAGTAGAGGAAGGCTGACCATGAATATGCCAGCAGGTGTTTGTTTAGGGATCCCAGGTGGCTTTGTTGTTTTTATCCACAGGTTTCACAATGGGTTGTAAGTGTCAAGAGGTTTGTGGTTAGCTAGATGAATGTCATGTTTGTAATTATTATTTGCCACCTGGCAAAAAACTCATCTATAACAACAAGATCTCATTGTGCTATGAAAGATGTAAAGAGACCGTTTGTCTCACACATTTTGGGGGACTAGAGGGTTGTTTTTGATTCAAGGCTGCTTTGAAATTAGGTGTCTGGGAGAACATGTGACCTGAAAAACAGACATGGAGTGGAACACCCACAGGATTTGCTTAACTATCAAGAAATTACTTGCTTGCTGTTAGAAACAGTAGTTAGTCACATAATCACAGAATGGCAGGAGTTGGAAGTGACCTCTGGGGATCATCCAGGCCAACTTCCTAGCCAGAGCAGGTACACCTGCTCCAGGTTGCACAGGAATGTGTCCAGAAAGGTTTTGAATGTCTCCAGAGTCAGAGACTTCACCACCTCCCCAGGTTGCCCGTTGCAGTTCTCTGTAACTCTCTAAAGAAGTTCTTCCTCATGGTTAGATGGAATTTCCTGTATTCAAGTTGGTCCTGTTGCTGGGTATCCCTGAAAAGGTACTGACCTCATCTTCCTGACACCTACCCTTTAAGGATGTGCAAGCATTGATAAGATGCTGTCTCAGCATCCTTTTTTTCCAGACTGAAAGGTCTGAATCTTTCAGCCTTTCTTCTTAAGAAAGATATTCTAGTCCCCTAATCATCTCTGTGATGGTTTGCTGAACTCTCTCCAGTAGTTCCCTGTCCAGACCTGGACACAGTTCTTGAGATGCAGTCTCATCAGGGCAGAGGAGAATGGGAGACTAAGCTCCCTCAGCCTGCTGACCCCACTCTTCTTGATACATCCCAGGATGCCATTGACCTTGTTGGCCACAAGGGAGCATTGCTGACTCATGGTCATCCTGTTGTCTTCCAGAACTCACAGGTCATTTTCCCGCAGCCCCTAACTGATGCATGGGGTTATTCCTCCCCAGGTGCAGCACCTTTCACTTGATCTTGTTGAATTTCATTAAGTTTCTCCTCATCCAATTCTCCAGCCTGCCTAGATCTTGCTGTATGGTGGCACATCTCTCTGGTCTGTCAATCCCTCTTCCCAGTTTTGTGTCATCAGCAAATCTGTTGAAGATACATTCTATCCCTTCATACAGATCACTGATTTGCCAATGGAAGTATCTTTGAAATGCAGGGTATATGGCTTTATACAGCCCTGGGGGAGAAGGGTGGATATCAGAAGGGTCCTCATTTGTATGATTGTGCAAAAACTTTGCACAGTAACAAAGAACTGGTTCAAGATCACAGAGGGGGCTGAAAATTTAGGACTCATGTACATACATGTGCTTACATGGATAGAAAGAGGACCAGGCAGGTACAGAACCCCGCATACAAATGAAACATTAGAAGTAATGATGTCAAAGAGTAGAGATACTTCTTCTTTCTGTTCCATGACAGTAACCCAGCTGACGGAATGAAAACATGTGGATGGCAGCTTTCTCACTTCAGGACTGCAAACCAGTTGTGCTGCCACCCCAGAAGTCTACAGATGGTGTCTGTTCCTCATTGCTGTGCTTTTCCCACCAGTGGCAACTAACCCACTCAGTCAGACTGACTGTTTTGTTGCAGTTTTTGTGGGGAGAATACCCCCTCCTCAACTGAGAGAGAAACCTTTCCAGATGCAGAAGTCCTGAGTCTGGGGAAGCAGAATGGTTTTCCAACATTCTTATAGGGCTAACTTGCTCTTGTGTTTTCTCTAGGGGCTACCAAAGACATGGGGAAGATGCTGGGTGGGGATGAGGAAAAAGACCCAGATGCAGCCAAGAAAGAAGAGGAAAGACAAGAAGCCCTCAGGCAGGAAGAAGAAGAGAGAAAAGCCAAATATGCCAAGATGGAGGCTGAAAGAGAAGTTATGAGACAAGGGATTCGAGACAAGGTAAGGGCCTGGCTTTCAGCAAATAGTGGTCAGCCATAAGGCTCAGAGAATTGCTGTTTTCAGCTGGTTTGTCCCTGGGCACCTGAAAAGAGCCAGCTACTTTGCTGCACTGAACTTTCTAATCTTGTGCACTGTCCCTTGAGATCTGCTCCTGTTTTAACATACCTCCTATATGAAAAAGCCATTCAAAACTGAGAGAGAAAATGTATTATTCAAAGCATTCAAGGTTTCCCTGTCCCTGTGTGGTGGCTTTTCAAGCCTGCATTTATATTTTGAGAGAAGGGTCATAATTTAATGTTTCTGAGAGATAGAGTTCAAGTACCTTCTGTATTGCTTCCAAGGCTTTCTTTGTGTTGACAGGTGAAATGAAACAAATCTACTTCTCACTTCTGCTGTTTCAAGAGAATTAATCAGAAAGAAAATTAATTTCATTTATCTGAAGGGCCAATAGTTAAGTGTCTACTACTCCCTTCTGCTGCCTCCTACTTATGTTAATTCTTGTACTAAAAAGGAAAATTATTGTGAGGATTCAGGATGAGATTGAAATAAATGTGCAACCCAAACCTTTACTAGAAAAATATGCTAACTTAAGGTAGCTAAGTCCATCTTTACAGTAGTTCAGACTTTATGTACTGATGTATGGAGAGAGAAGGCAGTTTTGCAGCCTAAAATTGAGAAAAAAAAATGTTTCTTTATAATAATGTAATTTTGTGGTAGGAGGCCCTGGAGATCAGATAACTTGAAAGAGTTGTGCGCAATGGTTGCAAGAGGGGTTTCTGATCCTGAAAGCCTGTCTGCTGACATGGGCCAAAAATCGTTAGAAAATATCAGTAGTCAGAATAAGGAAGCCCCACACTTCACAGAATGAATGATGTTCCCTGTTCAGTGCCTACCTCTGTGTAATAGGTCTGGAAGAAAGGTTCAGAGACTCATCACAGAGCTGAAAGTGGCTGTCCATAAATAAAACCATGTCTGCACTCTGACTTTGCTGAGTCCAGCTGAGCACAGGGTGGTGAAGACTCTTGGAAAAGTATTAACTCTTAAGTGATATGGCAAAGGGTTGGCTCTGCAAAGAGAGTAAACCAAGATACTTGGAGAAATGTTATTTGATCTCCGTCCAAACTCTGGATTGCATCTTCTCAAATGATGTCATAGGTTCCCTTTTTGATTACCATCGGGAAGTGCTGCTTTTGTGGAGCTCACCTAGTTTGTGAAAACACAGAAGCTCAGTTTCCCATGGTTTTATTTCTCCTGAGGTTAAGTCCAAGTAGCACACATTTGAAAGATAAAGCTCCTTTCTGCAGGTTCAAAAAAAGATGGATAAAGCTGCAAAGAGGGTAATTTTTTTTTTTTTAATTAAGTTTGAGAATTCTGTGAAAGAGAGAGATTACTTTGTCCTGACAAAGAAATGCATTTAATTTGATACCCTGCCTTCAAGTATTGTGTGTTGATGGCAAGTAATGCAGAACAAATGCTGAAAGAATAGAAAAAATGGCTGGATTATTTCCTCTGTTACTTTTTTATTTACTTTCATTTCTTTGCCAACTCTACTAAAAGCAGAAATACTGAGGATAAAACCAAAACAGAGATTCTGGCCAGCATGTAGGCATAGACAAGTTGTTAGCAAGTATAAATTAAATCCAAGAAATTTAAAATCATAGAGAACTCCCCAGTAAAATTTCTTATTCTTTTATCCAAGGAATAACCACATGAGATGAGCAAGTAAAAACAGATTATTTATATAGAATACAGATTTGAAAGTGAGTGTCCTGGGAGTCACAAGCCCACAGTCAGCTTAGTGCAGCTGCAATATATCAGGGAAACAAGCTAGGGAATCATAGCTTCACTAATTAATTAAGATGGTTTTGTGGAAGCCTACAAGGAGGAAGAGTTCATCATGTTTGTTGTTTTGGACTTTTTGTCTTGGCTTTTCAACAAGGGTGATGAATGCACTTTCTTATTTAGGGCTTCAGGAAATGTGGGAGCAAAGCTTGAAAAGAATGATGATTGGCATCACAGATATGTTCCACCATGTCCTAACTTTTAAGTCCAGTTTGTTAAACCAAGATACATATCCCCTCAACCCAGCTTGCCACCTGGGCATTGAAATTTTTTTGGGAAAGGGCAGAATGAATTATGCAGCAATCTTTTTTTTTTTTTCATTAAAAATATGCAACATTTTCAATTGGAAATTAATTTCTAAACATGACATTTGGACATGACATTTCGAAAGCATTAGACCAGCAGTTGTTTGTCAATCCTACCTCGCATTAAAGTCCAGCATCTGGTACTGAAAAGGGATTGAAAGAATGCAAATAACACAACTGGGGTGTGCTCCAGCTTCTTTTTATGCCAAGAGAAGTGTATGCAGCTTGCTTTGTGATCTGTTCTGGTCTTCATCTCAGTACTACTTCCTCACAGATGTACTGTACGAGTGCCTACCACAGCTGTATCTGGGGAGAGGTGCCACACCTGACCAATACAGACAAAACTGGAAGATCTTTAGTGCCTCTATGCCTCATAGGTCAGGGTCTGTTGCCAGTACCCCAGTGGAAAGGCTAGGGGTAGCTAATATCCTTGTAACTTTGATAATACAAAGTAGTGTGAGCTTGCCATGGTAGAGAAGCCATCTTGTTTTCTGTATTCTTAAGTGGAATACTGCATTCTATAAACAGGTGACCTTGTTTTTATTTTACACCTGGATACCTCAGCAGTGAAAGCTAATAATTTCCTTCCTGCAATGATCCACAATTACTTATTCATATAGTTAATTATTTAATATTGAGGGTGGCAGAACACTAGCACAGGCTGCTGAGAGAGGCTGTGCTCTCCTTCCCTGGAGTTACTCAAAACTCACATATACCCATTCCTGTCCAGTCTGCTTGAGGTTGACCTGCTTTGGCAGAGGACTTGAACAGAATGATCTCTGAAGATTCATTCCTACCCCTATGGTTCTGTGATTATGTGATTTCCACCACTGTGGTAGAATCTAGACCTGAGAGAGCCCTAGTATGTGCGCTGTAATTAACAGTCCATCTGTCTTGTGTGCCACTTGGCTTCCTGCAATTCTTACACATGCTTATATTGCTGAGCCTATGGTGAAAACTAGCAACAGTGCAAGGCTATCCTCACAAAGGTGCATAAGAAGTATGGGAAGGTTGCAAATAGAAAATTCAAATGCTCAAAGAATTAAAGTTGCATCTCAATTGTATTTGACCCTGTTGGGTGATGTCGTGGTTGGACCGCAATCCTTAATTGCATGTTCCTGTGCTTGCTCTTAGGAACCTCAATTCTCCCACTGCACAAAACAAGGTCAACTGTTTTCTTAATAATGTTCAGTATTTCATCTTTACTGTACAATGTGTTATCTCATTTACTATGAAATATATGAATTCTGGGTGTAAATATAATGAATTCCCATATTTGAGGGTTTAGTTATTTGTTGCTGTTATTATTACACTTTCACTGATAGATCTGATGAGTCTGTGGTTTCTTCTGAGATTGATCTGAGTACAAATAATTCTGGTTTTTTTTCAGTTCATAAAATATACAAAAGCAGAAGGGTTGTTCATGATAAAGTCATGATGGCAGAAGGTTGCTAATGTCTTGTTGAATCAGTGAGGCTGTATCATACAGTAAGTTCAGGACTTCCTGTTCTCTTTGCTGGCAGTCAGAAAATGGGGTTTGATATTTGTGTCTGCAGGCAACATATGATGCAGCAGAAGAATGTGCAGTCCTTGTCCTGTTTAAGCATGAGTCCTTTTCTGTCTGCATGTGTGCTATTAATTCTTCCCATTTATCTTAGTGGGACGTTAAGTGCTCTCAGTGGTTAGGCAGGAAGATTCTCTTCATTATCCAGAATTGTGCAGGTCCCAGGAAAACCATGAAAACTGTTCAGTTCTGAATACAGAAAACAAGATGGCTTCTCTACCATGGCAAGCTAACACTACTTTGTATTATCAAGTCACAATATCCATGGGTTCAGGTGGGAGGTATTGGAATTCACTGATAGAAAAATGAAAACATTTGGATAAGTCATAAGTCATAAGTCAGGGCATTTGTTCTCTTCAGTGGGAAACTGTTCTCATTATGATTGGAGGTTTTTTGCTTATTTTTTTTTCTTTTGAATCTGATTAGTGAATGCACTTTTGGCACTAAATCCCTTAGACAAAAAGGCAATGAGGACTTATAACTGCAACCCTATATTAAATTTTGAAATAATCAACACACAGCATCATGCAATTATGTCCTTTTAATATTTCATTTCTATATTTCTATGCAACTTATGCATAGCTGTGATAATTCTGTCTTAAGGTGGGAAAAATATCAGAATGTGAATTTGCTCTGCAGCACTAGAAATACTTGAAATTAAGCTCAAAGCTCATAGGGGGGCAAACTTAACTTTGGTAAAGATTTGTTGCAATAAATCAGCTTCACAATGTCAGCCAAACACTTCAGTTTTAGTACATCTATGGAGTGTTTCATTCTTGTCTAACCTTAGATGCAGGAATTTAAAAATTCCTGTACAAAGATAATGAACGGTTTCTACCTGAAAATGTACTTTTGAAGGTGCAGTTTTTCTTGTGAGGAAGAAGTACATAGTACATTTTTCAATGGAGACTATTGACAGATGAAAGGAAGTACAGAAATTGTATTCTTTGCATGTCAAATGATGAAGGATCTCAAGCAAAGAGAACAATTTAATCAGGAATGAATCATGTTCTGTAATTCAGATGATGAAGCTAATATCTCAAGGAACAGCGGCATTCTGTCATATATCTTCCCTCTTAAATCATTGATATTAAACCAATGATGTAAATTTTAATCCAGCACTAGTGGTCTAATCAAGCTGTGGCTACTGTGAATCGTGTGGTTCTTAAAAAAGATTTTCAGAGATGCATATGTATTGTGCAGACAGAGAGGTAAAACTAAATTTTCTCTTCTCCTGCTCACATGGTGGCTTTTGGTAATTTAGAATAAAAACCAATCAAAATTCACTGCAGATAGTATTTTTTCTAGGTGTATAACTAGATCACAGCAGTAGGCCTGGTAATGGCACTCCCAGTATGGTGCTTTACAAGACAGAGATTATTCAGTGTCATCCAAAAAGTGAGCTCTAAGGTGGCTGGAAGCAGTCAAAACACCAGTAACAATGACAATGGAGAGGAACTGCACTCTGCAGTAATTAAATCATGGGCTGCTTTGGGCAAAGAAAGCTGCAAGGACAATGTTCTCTGGAGTTTACTGCATTTTAGACTCGTTTGATTCATTGGTGATTAAGAAGACTGGAAGCTGGAATAAGCCCAGGAGCTGGAATGAGAAAAGGGCATTTGCAGGGTGATTGAAGAGCACAATTATCCCACAGATCATTTTCATATTGGTATTTGGAGACATCTAAGAGGATAAAGAGGTTGGAGCTGGACTGGACTACCGCCAGAAATAATCCCCTACCCAATTGTATGACTGGCTTGTATTACCTCTGTGCCAAAATTCCTGATTTTTTAAGATCAGTTTTCTCCATAGCTTGTAGTACAGATCTTCAGCATCAGACTAATTTCAGGATGATTTACTGAATCAGCCACTTCTCTAATACTTCCAACATTCAGAAATTACAGATAGGTTTTCTGTTTTGTATCTCTTTGCCTTTTCTGCAAGGCAGCAGCTGACTGCCATGAAATGGTAAATCAGTTGGTTTTCTATAGTGAGAGGGGAGCACAAGAGGAAAGTCAAAGGTTTACAAAGTTATCTGGGTACAACTAAGTTCAGCATTTTTCCTTGAAATTATATAACAATACCTTCCCAGATGTGCCAACAGCTCAAAATGGGGATTGATGTACCTTCTAAGGATTTCCAAGGCTCTTAAGAGTGAATTTAGGGAGTCTCTAACTAACCCCTATAATTTAATCTTTAGATTACTTTGGGAGTTCCAGGATATACAACATCTTGATCCTTGGAACCCAGCTGCCTACATATACAGAATACTCTAGGTGTCTGAGTGAAAGTGTGTGTACCAGGTCT
The DNA here is from genome assembly GCA_013400935.1 of Turnix velox. Lineage (NCBI taxonomy): Eukaryota > Metazoa > Chordata > Aves > Charadriiformes > Turnicidae > Turnix > Turnix velox. The sequence goes on along the minus strand of VZTY01034179.1, from coordinate 36,493 downwards.
TACCTCCTGATATTAAAAACTTATGGATTTCTTCCTGTCCTGTAGCATTAGGAACAAGAATAGGGAGGCACCATTAGCAAATCACTGGAGCGTGGAAGCAGGGTGACATCTTTACAATCTGCTTTCATAACAGTTAGAGGTTCAACTATTGAGCTGAACTCAGCAGGTTCAACTTCGAGGTGATGATTTCACCACTAATACCTTCTGAAGCTCATTGTCTGTGCCTTGCTTTGACATAATCTCTACTTTTACCACTAATACAAATCTACTCCAGTAGATGTCACTTTGGATACTTGCTAATGAGATTCCAAAGAGTGATACTTCTAGATTTAACAAAACATAGAATAATCAAATGAGTTGGATGGGACTTTCAAAGGTAATCTAGTCCAATCATCCTGCAGTGAGCAGGGACATCTTACACTAGATCAGGTTGCTCAGGTTCTCATCAAGCCTGTCCTTGAATGTCTCCAGGGATAGAGCTTCCAATACCTCTCTCCACTACTACTACCTCTGCTTCACCACCCACACGATGAAAAACCTTTTCCTAAAGTCTAACCTACACCTGCCCTGCTCTAGTTTAAAACTATTTCCCCTCATCCTATTGCTCTATGCCCTGGCAAACAATCCCTCTCCAGCTTTCTCAAGCCTGTCAAGGTCTCTCTAGATGGTATCCCTTCCTTTCTGTCTATCAACTGCACCACACAGCTTGGTGTCATCTGCAAACTTGCTGAGAGTGCACTCAATCCCACTATCCATGTCTCTGACAAAGTTGTTGAATAGCACTGGTCCCAGTACTGATCCTTGAGGAACACCACTCCTCACAGGATTTCACTTGGACAATGATCCATTCACTGCAACTCTTTGAGTGAGACCATTCAACTTGTCCATGGTTAAATTCCTAAGATTGTCCCAAACCTTGTCATCAATTCTAGCAGAAGGGACGTTTTTCCTCTGGTTTCTATCTTGTATTTCTTCAACTTGGGAGGTGTGAATAGAGGATTTGGTGGTAGATTTGCCAGTGAAGATCAAGGTAAAAGAGTTACTGAGTTCCTCAGCCTTCTCCTTGTTTGTTGTTACAGATTTTCCAGTCTTGCTCATCAGAGACTGTATGCTTTCTTTAAGCTTCCTTTTTTGGTTGATTTATCTATTGAAGCCCTTCTTGGTATTTTAGCATCCTTTGTCTAATTGAGCTCCACATGTACCTTGTCCTTCTTAACCTGTCTCTTGAAATGCAGGATTTTTTATTGCTATGTACTGTCTAGACTGTCTTATGCAGTCCTTCAGCTGAAACCCTCACTTAAACTACTTTTTCCTTCCTGAGCTGACTAGTAAAACCAATCCACTTATGGGACTGAGTGGATTCACCCACCCAGGAATGCATACAAAATGAACTCCAGCAGATGATGTATAGTGGTTAGTGCTTAAATTTAGGTAGGGACTCATCTGAATTGTGTCCCTGATTACTGGAACTCCAATCATTTGGCTCAGAGTCTTGAAAAGACAAAAAACGTGGGCATAAACAAATTCCAAGTGCTCTTCCAATGCCATTGTGATTGAACATCTATGTCTGAACAGGCAGTCACTTCTACTCTGCCATCTCAGAATCCAGTCTAGTCTTCTGGCCCTCATACCAGTGTGCCCCATCACCAGAAGATGTGTTTAGAAACTTTTATCATCAGTACAGTCCTCACCCCACCATTTATTCATTTATATAACTACCTAGAGGTGAGAGGTTATAACTTATTGTCTGATCACATAGTACAATCTCCTCTTTCCTTTGTGCTATGTTTTTATCCCTTTATTGAAGTCCTGTCCTAGGACAACCATATTTTCCATTGATTGTGGTGGTTCAGAGAACTTCTTGCCCCAGTGATGGACCCCCAAGGCCTTCCCTTCCTTACAAAGTCAGTGAGCTGTCAGTGTCTGACATTTGTTGTACTTATATAATTAGCAGAGTATAATACCTGTATGTAGCTTATATTAGCATTGGAATCAATACTGCTTCTTTAGTAGTATTGTTAATTATATAGTCTTATCCTATTAAAGCTATTTATATTTCAATACTAACATTTCCTTATTTTCCCGAACTGCCCTTCCTGGATGGGGAGGGATTGTTGGGCAATGGAATGACTGTCTAAATGACAATAAATTCTTAAAGGTTTTCTCAAACTGTAGCAATGACTTACATTCCCATTGCTTTTGGTTTCTAAAACTGGCTGCCATGCCCACACCCTTCCATTAGGAATTTTTTTAGCCAGTGGGGGCAAGATCACATGGAAAAACTTCTTGCCTAAATCCCAACAAGGACATGAATGCTTCCATTTGCATTGGGAGGTAGAACAGTTTATTTGCTGCTCTGCTGATTTAGGGAGTAAAACATTCTTTCCTCAATGGAGAACTCCCTTAAGTCAGGACAGTATGAGATTTGGCTTAGTGGCTGGAGGAACTCTGTGTCTTTTCCTAGCACAATCTCTACAGGTCTTTTAATTTGTCTCATCTTTAAAAACTCATGAGCCTAGTGGAGTTAGACCTGCCTTGAGAGTACAGCATGATGCCTTCACTGCTCAGCTCAGGATGCTTCCTTTTTTTCTGCTAAAAGTCATCTGAGCCAGGCTGAGCCTTTGAAATGCTACTGCTTCCTTAACACAAGATGTGACTGTCCTAGCCTCACCACAAAGCTCTGCATCCGTTTTGATACTGCTTTCTTCACCTTCTGATTTAAGATTGTCAAGAGGATTTAGCCTCTTTATATTCCTGATAGAAAAAGGGATAACACAAGGCCAGGTCTGAGTTCACACATGGGACAGTGTGATAAAATTTGGGGCACACTCTGTTGTGTAGCCTTTACCTGCTGGATGTCTTGGTTCCTTGTGGATGCTTTCCTGCTTATGGTTAAGCTGGGGAAAGAAGGAAAGATTTGCATGTTCATTCCTGATGAGTAGCAATTCATATGGTCAACCTGAGAGTCCTGAGAACTCTCAGGAGTTCTCTTCCTTTCCTCATGTCCAGCTTTGTAGTAGTCACAAGCACAGCTCAATTAATCTTACCAGATGCCATTGCAAAGTTCCCTGTCTATGGCTCCAAGTCTGTATCTTACTGATGCAGGAGAAGGGCTTTCTTTGACCATGTCAGAGTCTGAGAAAGACAAACTGGCTGCTGCTTTTGGCAAAGTAGGTATCTGAAGGAACATATGCCCTTTCATCATTTCCACTGGATGGGGTTTTCCAGGGTTCCCTTCTTTTCCTTTCAGCATGACCTTGAATCCTGCTATAGGCCTTTTCCTTTGCCCAAACAGCACATAAATGTGCCTACTCCTTCCTGGAAGCACAGAATGAGGTTGTTTGTTATATGCTGAGAGAGAAACTTTTCCACAATTTGGAAAAAAGGGAGGGCAATGCCTTCTGTCAGTTCCAGACCACCATGTTCAAATTCCTCAGAATTTCTTAGAGCTGTTGGCATGTTCTTTCCACATGACCATCAACCTAAACCATGCCCTGAGGACAGATACAGTTTTCTTACATTCTTGATCCCAGTCTACATCCATTATAAATGGGTCTAACAGTTGAGCTGACTTTTACGACTGGCACCATTTAGGTCTGTAGATCTTGCTGGTCATTTTACAGCTGCTATATTATTTCTGTCATGTAAATTCTGACTCATTGTTTGACAGACTGACCCTAAATTACAGGAAGGATTGTTCAGCCAGAGGTCAAAACAGAAAGATAATCCAACCAATGGCCTGATGTAGGAAAGGCAGCTAACAAACCACCCATTGAACAGAACATTTCATCCACTCACTTGCAGAAAGCATGCTGGGACTTTAGGGTTTTTGGGGTTTTTTCAGGTGGGTTTTATTTTATTTTTCTGTCTTGGAAATTTCTTCCAGCTGCTACAAAACAGAGAATGGGGATATCTCAGTGTACATCTCTTGAGAAACCCTACAATGTCACATTTTGGTGTTTCTGATGAATCTCCATTGTTGACTAGTAGACTGGACTGAAAGCATTTGTTTCTTCTCTACGATGAGTGGTTTGTACCAATGAAGATTCTGTTAGTAGAGCCTACAAATTTTAACTATAAACTGGTCCAGTAAAGGCAAAAGTCACAAAACAGTATTGTAGAGAAGCGGAGAATCATCTTTGTCATGTGTATGTGCTTGGTCCAGTATATTTGGCTAGAAATATTTGGCTAGTTATATTCATATTTTCTTTGCTATGACACTATAATTTCAGATTTCCATGGGCTGTAATTGGCACCAGAACTTTGTTTAGAAGGATAGAAGTGAATAAACTGCCTTCTGACAGCTGAAGGATAGCACTTCCACAATCTTTATTTGAATGACAAGGGAGAGTTTTCAGCCCCCCCCATATAACATAGATTTTTAGCTAAAAGTGGGAATTCGAATCTGCGGCTTGAATTTTGCTGAATTTTGATCTAGAATTGAGGCTGGGATTTTTAGGAGAGGAAGACATTCAGGATATTCTCTATCCATACCTCATTACTACCAATACAACTGCTTTCTAAATTGTTTTCTCCTATTAAACCAGCTCTAATGGGAGACGTGAATGAGAAGTTTTAAACAGAAAAAGGTATGGATAGATCTCCCCAAAGCACTGGACGTGATGCAAAGCCTTCTGGAAATTTGAGATAAGTGTTCCCTGGCTTTTACCCACTATCAGTCTTATACAGGAGTACTCTAGTTAACTTTGAAAAGTGTGACAGTGCTTTGGTAGTCAGAAAGTACAGCACCAATGTGTTCTATCCATGTGCTAGCTGGTCTTCCAGCCTTTGCAAATCTGCCCTTTCTAATTTAGAGGGATTGTTCTCACTTCTAACTCCTTCAATAAATGAGTCAATAAGCTATTTGTGCTCTTTAAACAGTCACTTAGTCTTCATAAGGTGTATAAGGACCACAGATCAAGCTCAGAGCCGCAGGTAGAGTGTAAGTTGCAGTGGAAAATAATGTGTTGTTTTAAATTTCATTGCATGGTAAGAGTCCCTTCATACTCCAATAAGCTTCATAGGAAAGGTGGAATGGAAGTAGAAACAAATAGAAAAGCAGTGGTTTGATTTTGGATTAATGACTCATCTGTAATTTGGGCTGGCTGGCTGGCAAATGGCTTAAGGTGATTCTGTGCTGCTAAATGGTGTGAATTTGGGGGTAGAGTGAGCTAGGAGGTGTTTCAGGGATTCACTTTCAACAGATAATATATCTCAAACAGCAGTGTATGTCCAGAGATAGTGATACTTTTCCATCAGGGAATGTAACACTGTGGGGAAAGAAACAGGAGTTTAACTTCCTCAGAACAGCTCTGGAGGCTCTTCCCCTTGATGGGTGTCTGTGTTCTCAAGTTTAATCCTCCATTTTATCTGAGATTTAGCACTCAACCCTGTTTGACAGGCTTAGTGAGCACCAAGGAGAAAGGTCTGTCACTTCTGCTAGTCATAATCTGCCTCTCACTCTCACTTGTCACTGTAGAGCCTGTGTCACTTTAGGCACTGCACACTCTAAGTCCATACAAGAGCTGGAATCACTGACATTTTTGGTGAGAGTCTGTTTCACAGAAGTAATTACAGTGATTTCTAAAGTGATTTTAACACAAAATAACTGTATTTTTGAGATGATTTCTTGACATTTTCTCAATGATGGCTTAGAAACAATGTGGTAAACCCTTCAATGTAGTGCACTGTAATCTTTGACAAAAGAATGCAGAAGTAAAAAGTTCAAAGCTTCAGTGTTAGGTAAGCACAGATTTGAAGCCATTGTTAAGAATTCAATAGGACCAGACCATGTCTCTTTCTAATACAACTATCTTGCAACAGCATAGCTGTTTCCTCTGTCTTTTGTAATCAGAGCATCATGACTGTGAAGTAGGCAGTTGCTTAAAAGGCTCTGAAAATGTCACAGCTCCCTTTATTAGAACCATCCCTGAGAGCTCTGAAGTGTTGGCTAAATGGATTTGTAGTTACTAAAGTACATGGGTCACACTAAGAAATGCCAGGTCTCCCTTGCTTTGCTGTACTCAAGGGTGTGCTGAACAACCTCACAATGTGAATGTAAAATCCAAAAGCTGCACAATGGGATGGCTGTGGAAACAAGATTGACTTATAAATCGGTGCAGAGCTAAGAGAAGGCTGGATTGGTTGATCTATCATGATTTTGATTAACAAAACAGCATATTCTCCACATGTCTGATTAAATGAAGCAATCCCAAGCACAGATACAGGCTGGGTGGAGAGTGGCTTGAGTGCAGCTCCGTAGAGAAAGACTTGGGTGTGTCAGTTGATGACAAACTCAACATGAGCCAACAGTGTGCACTCGCAGCCAAGAAGGCCAACCAAATCCTGGGTTGCATCAAGAGGAGTGTGACCAGCAGGTCCAGAGAGGTGATTTTACCCCTCTACTCGGCACTGGTGAGACCCCACCTGGAGTATTGCGTCCAGTTCTGGAGCCCTCAACACAGGAAGGACATTGAGCTATTGGAGAGGGTCCAGAGAAGGGCCACGAAGATGATCAAAGGGTTGGAGCAACTGCCCTATGAGGACAGGCTGAAGGAGTTGGGGTTGTTCAGCCTGGAGAAGAGAAGGCTCAGAGGGGACCTCATAGTAACTTATCAGTACCTGAGGGGGTCCTACAGAAAGGCAGGGGAAGGAATTTTTAACATAATATCGGATGGGAGGACTAGAAACAATGGATATAAATTAGAGGGGGATAGATTTAGACTAGACATAAGAAAGAAATTCTTTACAGTGAGGGTGGTGAAATACTGGAACAGGTTGCCCAGGGAGGTTGTGGATGCCCCCTCTCTGGAGGTGTTCAAGACTAGGCTGGACAGGGCACTGGGCAGCCTGGTCTAGTGGGAGGTGTCCCTGCCTATGGCAGGGAACTCGATGATCTTTAAGGTCCCTTCCAACCCAAACTATTCTATGATTCTATGATCTATGCACTTTCCAGTGATCATGCTCTTAAATGCAGCAAACCTCCTGTAAAAACCTCCAGGCTTGGATGCCATACAGTCCTGACCACAGTGGCTAAAACATCTGATTGCTTCTGGTTTACAAAAGTAGAACTCAAAGGCAAGATCCTAATTTTTAGTTATTGGTGGTGCTTAGGAAATTTCAAGAGCCGCAGTGGCCTTATAATCTGCAAAGAGCAGAAAGCACCACCCCAGCAAGCAGTTTCATGCTTTCTAAAATAGACTCATACCTTTGTGTCAGGGTTAAATATCAAGTAACATAAGAGGAATAAATTCACCTCCAGTAAGTACAGCCTGAAGAAGGAGATCTCAGTGTCAAGGACCAACCTGGCTTCTGTTTCCCACAATTGTCTAAATTAGGGCTACCAGATTTTTGGTTTGGTTGCTACAGTCATGAACTTGGTTTCTGGGTTCTCCCTGTCCAGAGGAAGCTTCTAGATGTGTGCAAATCTGAAAGGGAAAGCAGATGCAGAGAGGTGGTGTGGCATAGGCTAGATATATGGTAGGGCCTCTGTCACATCTTGGTGGGTTATTTCCTCCACCCTGCTTGAAAAATTTGGTGATGATGTTACAGGTGATTGTCTGTCTTCTTTACTCAGCCTTCAGGCAGGAGGCAATCCATTCTAGGAAGAAAGAGAAAAATTCCATGTGATAGAGAAGTGCTGTTAATGATCCTGCTATGGATTACTATCCTAATGATGACAGCAGATCTTAAATTTGCCATGCTACCTATCATTTGTGCTACACAGTACATCTAAGGAGCGATCCTGCTGTGAACACTATTGCAGAGCACAGCAAGAACAGGTATAAACTTCTTTTGAGTCATATCCTTTATCCAATTTGGATTCCACACCACTTTCTGCCTCCCACTGCCAGAGCAAAATTAAAAAAAAGAAAAAAGAAAACAAATTAAATCAAAATCACAGTAGGTTACTGATTATAAGCTTATACTAAAAAAAAAAAACACAACCTAAACATTAGCTACAAATTAAAGTAACTGACAATTTTATTTAGAGCTCTTAAACCGCAGAGAAAACTCATGTAGTATTTGTTTAAATGTAATTTGCAGATTAATAGGGAAACAGTAACATTGTTATGCTAATCATGCCTTTCATCTTTTCCAGCAGAGCTGATTTTCCCGTTCTTTTTGCTTCTGTAACAGCTGATGTTCTCCCATTCTTTGTTTTGAACCAATTAAATTACTTTTTGGAAAATCTCAGGGCTGTTTGGCCAGTGGTAGTGCACATATTGAAAAGGAGGAAGTTTTGTGTATATGTTTGTGTATATGTGAATAGAGTGTATTTGTTTATGGTTTATCTGATCCAGGGTATCAGCATTTCTGCCTCATAGCTCCTTTTCATGTAGCTTGTAGGTGATTTTTCTTTCTTGAAACAATATCACAAGTGTCAACTGATAAAAAAATGGCAGAACCTGAGTTTTTATTGCAGTACCTTCTCACATTATTAGAAACATCCATTATATGTGAAACAGTGTTGCCAATATTAATTCTTTCCTTTGACTCTTCAAGTCACAACTTAAATTTTGCTTAAGTATGTAATTAATGCATTAGCACAAAAGGGGCACAATGCAAAAGTACTGACAGGAGAGAGAAGATTGCGAGTGGTAAAATCTTGCAACCTCCCTGGACCAAATTCTTCCTTTCTCACAGAGAAACAGACAGCTGCAGGATGAATTTGGGACAAATTCATGCTGACTGCCTGAAGTGTTGTCCTGGTTTCCATTGTAAAAATGGTAGCTTTTGTTTCTAGTGTTTGCTGTAAGAAGGATGTCAATAATTAGTTTTACTTGTTGCTAAATAATTTATGCATTGTAGAAGGACTTTATTTCAGCTACCCGTAGAAGATGGCCAATGGCCAATGAGATATTTCACACCATAGATGTGATGCTCAATATTTAAATGGGTGTTAGTCAGGGGTCAGAAGTCTGCAAACATTTCTCAAGAAGGTGACAATCCACTCAGCAGTGTCTAATAATATTTTTAGTATTAGTTTTTCTTTTCCTTATACTGTTCTGTTAAACTGGTTTTCTCTTATCCCACAGCCTGTTTTCCTTTCCACTCCTTTCCTCTCTCTTCTACCTTTTTGGGAAAGAAGAGATGAGTTAGTAGCTGTGTGGTGGGGGTTAAACCACAACAGGTGTATCTCTGTTTTGGTCAATGGAGCAAGATCACTGTTAAGAAAGAATAATGTGTGCTGTAGGTAGCTCTGAAAGTCCTATCAATATGTTGTCAGAGAAGAAAATGTTGCTGAAAACTCCCTCCAGTATTTCTTATTTGAAGAAAATGTGTCAATTTGAAAGCAATTTCATCTAGGGCCAGATGTCCCTGGCCTTATGAAACAGCCTTATCTCAGGACATTTTCTTCTTTAATATTGAAATAGCTCTTCGAATGGTTGTTTATTGCTGAAAGCAAGTGAAAATACCAGTGTAAGCAGAATGCCTTAATTTCAGTAAAATGGACCAACTCAGCGTCTGTGTGGAACTCATTTTTATGCTGCACAGCTTTTAAAAAGAAGTGAAGACCAATTTCAGTAAGGGAGAAAAGATAAAACATGGAGAGTTGCTTCAAAAACAGCGGGAGTTATAGTCTGAGTTTTCACTAAATCTTGTAGGAAAACTATCATTCACTTCTGTGATGCGAGATAAGGTCTAAACAGCTGGGTGTGAAGAGCTCAGGACAGTAGGGAAAAAGTCAAAGTAGAAGCAGGCAAAATGGATTAAGTGACATCATCAAGGTGTCACAGCAATTTAGTGGCATAGCTGATAAAAATCCATGTACCTTGAGTTCCTCTATCTGCTTAACTTTTTATCTTTTCAAGATGAGAATGCAATCCCACTTATTTCCAGTACTGTAAGAATCACAGAATATCAGGATTTGGCAGGGACCTCAAGAGATCATCGAGTCCAATCTCCCTCCTAGAGGGGGAACAGCTAGATAAAGTGACTCAGGAAGGCTTCGAGTGGGGTTTTGCATGTCTCCAGAGGAGGAGACTCCACAACCTCTCTGGGCAGTCTGTTCCAGTGTTCTGTCACCCAAGAAGAAGAGAAATCTGATTGAAAATCTGTGTGGTGAAAAAACAGAGCACTCGTGTACTTTAGATTCTGACAGCCTATAGGCAAAACTGACTCCCTCATGAAAATGCTCTGAAGTGATTATCAGAGTAATATGTGTGAAATTTATTTAATTTAATAGAGATAAGGTGAAGAAAATGCAATCTTACATTAAGAAATACAACAATAAATAAAATACAGCCTCAGTGCCTTTATAAAATGGAAATTGGTAATAGGCATGAATGCGGTTAACTCAGACATGGGTAAGGAAGGCCATTAGAAACAACTGTGTCTGGTACTTTCACAGAAATAAAAAATTTTAAATTCCAAAAAGTAATTTAATTTAGTTTAATTTAATTTAAAAGTCAGGTCTGACCACTGTTTTCTCACCGGTGTAAGTATTGTAAGCTCTTTTTATGACTGTGTTTAACTGTTATAAATACAAGCATAGTAAAATTTAGGTTATATTTTATGTTCATCTGGTATATATTTCATGCAGTGTCAAGCCCCTTTTTAAAAAAAATCTCACTTCCAAAACAAAGCAAATATCTGACATGTTTCTGAGCTCTGGGCAGTCCAAAAGTAAATTACTAATAGTCATGATATGGCAGGGGGGTTGGAACTAGATGATCTTTAAGGTCCCTTCCAATCCAAACTATTCTATGATTCTATGACAAGCACACCCTGGAAAAGCATTCACGGCTCATCACAGTTTTTCTCTACAAAATAAATATAGGAGCCACACACAGCATTGTAAAAAACTAAGTTGAAGAATCACATGATTTTTTAAAAAACCTTGAAAATTGAGAACACACAAAATGGGAAGATTGTGCAGGAAAGCATTTCTTTAATTGCATGCTGCCCCAACCTTCACTACAGCTTTGACCAAGAGAAGTAATTTTGTAGGCATCTCCTTTAGGATTCAAAGTTCTTTGCAAAGTGTGAACTGGGGTAGAACTCTTCTTGCCATGTAGATGTAGAGTTAGCTCTGTGTGTAAGTCTTCAAACATATTTACTAAACAAGTAGCAGAATATTTGGCACCCACAACATTCACTTCCCTGCTCTCTGGAATTTGACTGCATTAGTTAAATATGTAGCTGTGTCTGAAACAGCACTCCAAGTGTGATGCTGAAACATGGAAGCTCGGAAGAATGCACAACACCATCTCAACAGATTTTCACAGAGATGCCCAGTAAGATAAGTATTTGCCAAATTACCTTAGCAAGTTGTCAGAGAAGGAGTAGAGATGTAGATTTTTTATGAAATTGAATGGCATTACAAAGTTCTTGCCACAGTCTCAGATGTGCTGGTGTGCCTTATTTGCAAATTACCTCTCTTTTCAAGCATCATGTCTGCAGGCCTTCAATAGAGTTGATTTGAATTGAAATAGAAGACTAAAAAAAGAGGAATCATTACATCCATTCATAGAGAAGAGCTAAACTTGATGGCCCAAATGCAAGCGTGATTGCAAGATGCTGTTGCTTGAAAGTACTTGATACCAGAGGCAGGATCAATTAGTATTACCCTAATTCTTACAATCCTGCTCAAAGCAGCAAATTCTACACAGTTAGCTGGACTCCTGATACAATACAGTATTACAGTTTTGCTGTACCATTGCATTCCTGCACATTTGGTCTGTGGGTTTTCTCTTTTTTTTCCCACACAAGCCCATACTGCAAGTACTTAAAAAGAATAAGTAGGGGCTGTTACTGTTGGTGATGCACCTCTCCTCACCTCCCCTTGCCCGGCTTCCCTCCCTTCCTCTCCTTAGATAGCACAGAACTCTATCACAAGTCTGTATTTTCTACTTCAAAATTAATCCTAATTGATCTTGAATCCAGGTGATATGCCTGTGCCTTATGACATACTGGAAAGCAGAAAGACCCTGAATAAACTGGTTTAAAACACATGATAACTATTCTGCTCAGTACAGCAGAAGACTATTTTAGTCTTTTGCGGTGAAAAAGGTCTTGCTAGAGGAACTCCAGGGCTGTGAAGAGCTAGGGACACTGAAGTAGGATGGGTCAGAGGACAAATAAAATAGTCATTTTCTGGAGCTGCATGCTTACAATATAGTATGGTGATGTCCTGTTTGAGTGAAACATTGAAAATTACTGAAGTGGGACATCAGGCTTGACATCTCAAGAGCTCAGTGCATTTTGTGCAAGATAAATGGAGGGGCAGGTAGCATTATCATCTGACAGGAAAGACATTAGTTCTATGGATGGTCTTTCAAGTTAGTAGGTGAAGACACATCTTCTTTTTTTCCAGGAAGGGCAAGAGCAGGACCTAGGGAAGCTCAACCCAAACTATTCTATAATCTTTGGTTCCTCAAAGGGATAAGGACCCACATTCAAAATGAGCTAAAAGATCTGGCATGCAACAAAAAGTCTTATAAGGAAATGAGAATTGCAAGAGGACTATCCTATTTTGAATTAATCTGTGAATAAGCCAAAAAGCATGTTCAACTGATATTATATGAAGATAGTTTGGTCTTCATTATAGAAGACTCTTTTTTCTTAGTGCTAGCTGTTTGGCTGTGAAATGATAATGTGTGACTAATATTAATTTGAAATAGTTGGGACATGCTGTAGTGAATCTCACAGCTGTTGCCAACTTTCATTAGCAGAACTCTGTATTACCAGGCTCTTTGCATTTCTCTAGATTGAACTGATTACATCTAAGGGAAGGGGGCATTGAGGGAGACAGGAAAGGAAAACAGAGGGAGAGAGGGGAAGCTTGCTGCTTTCTAATTTTACTGAATGGTTCAGAATAAGAATTAGTAATTAAGTATCTACTTAAAAAGAATAAAGAACTTAACAATGGGCACCCACAGAGTTTAGACTCAAATGGAGAAGGAAGCCCTGGTGATTTTGCCATTAATTTCATGAGACATGTTTACCTTATGAAGCTGTCAAACTCTTCATTTGTCTGCCTGAGCCAGTGGGCAATTCATACGCAGTACTGAATAGTAAGAAGCACATAAAATCATAGAACAGTTTGGACTGGAAGGGATCTTAAAGATCCGACACCCCTGACATAGGCAGGGACACCTCTCACTAGAACAGGCTGCTCAGTGCCTTGTCCAGCCTGGTCTTAAACACCTCCAGAGAGGGGGCATCCACAACCTCTCTGGGCAACCTGTTCCAGTGTTTCACTACCCTCACCATAAAGAATTTCCTTCTTATATCCAGCCTAAATCTCCTGTCTTCCAATTTACATCTGTTATTCCTAGTCCTTCCATCACACAATGCTTAAGTTGTATGATTTGTTAATGATTTCTAGTTGAATTTATTGAAACAAGCTTCCTGCTTCCTTCTTCTTTAATGAATGCAGTATTGCTGTCCCTCCTCTAGCATGAGCTGGTGTCTTGGGAGTTCCACACCTTCCCTGTAAAAGGCTGATGAAGTTACAACCACTGAAGAGTAATTTTCATAACACAAGCCTGAACAAACTAGGCAAATAACATTTCTGCATAGCATTACTGAGTCCTTCTTGAACTCAGGGCTCCAGAAGTGGGCACAATATTCCAAATGTAGTTTCACCAGGGCAGAGAAGAGAGGGAGGAGAACCTCTCTTAACCTACTAACCACACCTTTTCTAATATACCCCAGGATACCACTGGCCTTCCTGGACACAAGGGCATGCTGCTGAACCTATGAAAACAATTATAGTTGCCCTTCTGCCTTGAAAAGGCTCCTTTGCTTACTTAATTAATAGAAGCTGGACATGAAACTCCACTATCTTGTTGGCAGAAAACAAAGGTGTATCTAAGGGAATGATGCAGTAGAGTGAGTAAGCCCTTCTAGGCAATGTTTATCTCTCCCTTTAGATGTATAGCTCTTAGCTTGATGCACATTTCGAGCTTCATGGGATTTGCACCTGATCACGTATCACTGACAGTGCAAAATATCTGTTCTCTGACCTTGGCCAGTCAACAGAATGAAATGTCAACAGCGGATTCCACCTGGAAGAAACATGAAACCTCATCTCCAGTGGGGGTTTTGAGTTATCAGCCCAGCCCAGCTGCAAACTATTGCAATGGCAGGAGCTTTATTGTGCAGTGGCTCTTAACAGGTGACAGCAGTTGTCCAAATTTGTAATGGAAACCTGCCTTGCAGTGCTACAGAGTCAGAGTAGGTCCTCTAGCACTGTAGCATCAATAATGCTATTCAGTTGAATTGTCATGATGCACCAGATTGTTTTCCCTTACCAACTTTCATTCAATATAATAATGATTTCCACAGTCTCCTGAGGAGTAAGAAAACAACCTTGAATTACAAAAAACAGACCAAAAATGGTTAGAGAAAGATAAGTGTCTTGCTCTTCAGTTTTTCATGTCCCTGTGAAGAGCTACAGAATGTGAAAAAAACACTCATACTTTCTTCCTTGCTCTTTTTGTGTATCAAAATGTTCTCCCCGATTTAAAAGCATTTTGATGTCAGAGTTCTCCCCTCTGTTGCTGGCTAATAGGATTGAGGAGTACTTTTTGTACTTCAGAGGGGCCTGTATGTCAAAGGTTTGAAACTATTAATAGATTATCTACCTTTGATTTTACGGAGTCTGAGGCTCTGAGGTTGTGGCAATGCCTTTGTCTCCACAGACACACTGTCAAGGTAGGTGTGCTAACTGGATCCTAGCTACTAGATCCTACTGGGGAGTGGTAAGAGTTATTGCAGATAGAATGATTCCCAAGGAACTGAGGACAGAAATTAAAATGATCTCACAGCAAGGACTGAAGACCTAACTAATCCTTCCTGAAATTGTACTATGGCAAAATTGCCTTAGCTATTGCTGCCACTGAAGACAGTATTGAAAAGACTGCTGTAAGTTACTGAAGGAAAACTTAGAGAAAAGTTTGAGGGAGATTAGTGTCCTGTTTAAACTCATCCTATCAATCCAGAGTTGTTACTGAGGATGAAAGAATCTTCTGAGAATGGTGTGAGAGCAACTTATATATATATTTCAGCGTGACATTGTTAAAAGCAATGACTGTGTTTCAAACCAGCCCCTCTGGAGGAGTAAATTTTTGTAAAGTTTTTTATCCTCCAAGAAGAAATGGATTCTCACCCATACAGGTGACACGGAAGGCTGGGAAAAAGCTACTGATGAAGTTTAGGAGACTATTTTCTTTCCAGGTTGTCCAGTGGTGATATGAGTGCTTCTGTTACATTTTCTATTGCTAGTTGTTTCTAGTTGATTCTCTTCTACCATTGTGTTAATTTTTTCTTGTATAGTAGTTAAGCTATTTTTATGGTCTCTGTTGTGGTTTCACAATGGAGAGAAGAAAGTACCACGTGTCTTTGACTGCCTGCTTTGTGGGGGCAGACTCGCGAGGGGAAAAGAAAACAAAACAACACTTGTGGGTTGAGACAGGGGGGGGAAAAAGCAAAGTTTAACAGAAGAACCTCAGCAACAAGAGAAAAAAAAAGAACTACAGTAACAGGAGTGAGGAAATGTACAGACTGATAGAACACCACACATGGCTGCTGATTGTTGATGCACTTGGGCACCCCCACTGTTCCCTGTTCCACACCCAGTCCCTTCCTGCCCCACCTTCCTGGCCAGCTCTGGCTGCCAGTGGACAAGGCTGGTAAAAGGTGGTAAAAGGATACCTGTGTCTGCAACACTTAACCCTAGCCCTGCCAGAACTAGAACAGTCTGTGTTTAGATATAATCTAGTCTTTTTCATTCCCCTCAAATCTGCTATCTAATAGAAGAGTACAAATGAATGCAGCTGTCCCTCACAGTGCTGAACAACAATGGGGACATAAATTTATCAAGAGCAGATAATCATGTGCAACAGCATAAAATATTTTCTGATTTGTTTTTCATCTTCAGTGATGAGCTCTGTTATCTGCCACTTTTCTTTGATTGTAACAAGCTTCTGCATCTAAAGGAGTGCTACGAAATGCCAAGGACAGCTTGAAGTTCATAATAGCAAGAGTTGACATGCACAGAGCAATGAATGCGACATACTAGAAACAAAACTCATACTTGAAACTATTTTTATTTTTAAAAATTACATTTTGTGACCTCTCGGAGATCTGCAGAGAGCTTATGTAGAGAGCTAAACCTGAATTGGTCATTTAGGGTTTACCCTATGAATTTCAACTGGCTTCAGCCTCCAGTCTGACAAAGTGCTTGTGATCAATACGTCAATGAAATTAGGAATCCTAGGAAGCACAAACCTAGAGGTAGCAGTGTAGTAATAATTTTTAATCCTCATAAGCAGTCGATCAGTTCCCTCTCCCCTTGGAGAGGACAAACAATAATTCTTTCAATAAGAAAATATTTATCTGCATTTTTGCCACTGTAAGAAATCCTTTGCACCCGAAGCAAAGCTGACTCCTCATTGTGCAGTGAACCAGTCCTCATCTACTGGAGCATTTCTCTTAGGTTTTTGTAGAAGCACAAGTCCAGACCTACACCAGAGATTTCAAAATATGATTAAATAGTGCATTTTTTTTTAAGAGAAGAAAATTGAACTTTTAACATATGATAAAGAAGAAATTGCATTTGTACATTTCCAGGGTCTCTGATACTGTCTTCTGGGAATCTTTCCTCTTTAAAAACTAAATGCAGATGCTGGAAACACAAAAAAATCTTTTCCCATTTGGCTAGGAGCACAACTGCTCTGCATCTATTCTGACTGGAACCCTCTGCAGTTTGACTGCATCTTGGTGATCATGGAGCAAAACTAAATTTTCATTGCAACCTATAGTAATTAAATTGCAATTGTCAGTGTGGAATATACAACTTTTCTTTGATCTTATCCATCTGCTTTGAAGAACAGAATTGACCCAGATTTTTTTTTCAAAGTATCTAACAGGCTTAGCAGTACAATATGTACAGTACTTATTTTGGTCCCTGTGTTTAAAAGTCAGTGTGATGATTTTGGTCAACCCTCCAGGTGCCTAAAATCAATATTTTGGAGCCTCTGATCCTATGCTCTACTTCATGAGTCAGATATTCACTGCTTATTCTGGAGATTTCTTCCCTGATTACAAGATGGAAGTCTTTTGCTATTCATCAGTAACTGAAGTAATTTCAGTGTGTGTGGGATAAACTAAAGACCATGGCATTTTTTCTTACTCTTTATACCTGAGGACTTCAGCTCTCCAGTATTTCACCAACATATGACAGTAAGATTTTGTCATATTTATTCTTTTATTTCTTTGATTTTATTTCCTCTAAAACAGTTTCAAACTAGAAAAATGTCACTGGTGAATCATCACATCACAACATTTTGATTAATGTAAAACATTACAAAGTAACATCAAATTTAAATCATAACACTAAATTGTCAAAACTGATTCTTTCTTATAGCAATTTGAAGCAATGTTATCTTTCTCCAAGAGGACAATGTTTTTGAATTTGGGTGACACATGTAGGGGGAAGGGAGTTCTTTATTCCTGCTGTAGTATCAGTACAGGTAGGAACCAAGAAAATTTAATTTCTGTACTTGGCATTTGTTCCAGTAGGATGGAACAATGAATCTGGTTTTCTGTAATGGCCTTTCACAGTGAAAAATCTTTTTCCAGACCATATATAGCCCTGTTATACAGCTGCTCTGTAAAACTGGCCATAAGAGCTAAGGTTTGGCTAACACTGTGGAATTTTTTGAGGGCAATCAGTTAGAGGTTTCTCAGGGAACTGTATCAGCACAGGCTGAAAAGTATAGTGCTTGTTCCCTGAAATAAAATCGTTCAGCTTCCCTCCATAGCACTTGAATGCTTGTTTTTTTTCCACAGTTCCCTGTGGCCTGAATGTTCAATGAGCTCATGAGCTACACTATCAGCCCATGAATGGACATTTGTTTTGAGATGGATTTGGAAGCACGAAGGAGATGTATTTGTTAATGTGATTTTTGTTGTCTCTACTACAGATCTTCTCCTCTATCTAGCAAGTCTATAGATAAATTACATTGGGAATCATCTAGAGATTTGTACCCATGACTTGAGAAGGAGAGTGAGCGCCAACCAACCATAAAGACACAGCCTAGCAGTGTGCATTATTCCTCCTGCACTGGTCTTATGTTGAATTTTCTTTGTGGTGTTCAGCCCTGTAAGTGTGAGTTCATCAAATGCATTCTTTGCCTCAGATATGAATGGAGATATCATTTGTCTTTAACATATTGAAGTCTGTGTGCCCAGCATCCATCAGGTATACAAGTCATGACACGTGCTTAAATGAGTATTTTGCTTTGAAACAATTGATTTTGAGAAACAGTGGATTTTGAAGTTGTTGCTTTCATCCTTGCAATTTGTCATCCTAAATCCTGGTGACAATGGAAAATGAAGCAAAAATACGGCCTGAGCCCAAGAATGTTTAGGAGTTTCTTGTTTAACCCAATGGCCTTTTGAAGTTACAAAGTCAAAACAGCAGCAATAGATTTTTTTGTTTGTTTTTCTGTTCTTAATGGTAAAAATGAAAAGAGAAAATAATTAAAAAAGCATACACTTCATGTCTATTCATGTCTACAATATTACTGATACTAGAGAATACTGAGTACTTTGTACCAATATAATCCTTTGATGGCTTAGAAATCACATCTAATTTTCTTTTCAAAGTGCTTTTCAGACTTGTTATGGAAAATGTTTTTCTGCCCTTTGCATCCATTTGTGGTAGTTACTTTATGGTTTTGAGGTACTGAGAGCAATCTTAGTTCCATTTGGTACTTTAATTAGAATTTATTTATAAGTAAAGGAATGGCTTTTACAGATCAGTGATTTTGAAGCTGATTGATAGATGCTACAGCAAACTGAATGCCTTTCCTTTTGCTTGCAAAATCAAATCCCTTGTGTAGCTGGAGTGAAAGAACTGTAAGTAATTGTGCAGGCACTTGTGAGTTCACTGGTGGCTGAGGAGCTGGTAAAGGGCAGATATGGGCAGCCATAAAGGTGATTGGTTAGAAGGGTAAATGACTGAGCAGAAGGATGTTTCTGCCAGCCTGGGAACTGTGAGCCTAGGGATCAGATGCATCCTTAAAAAATGCAGCTTTGAAGCACAGCTGTGCTCTGAGAAATGGGACATCTGGGACTGTGTTGATGATTGCAAAAATAAAAAAGTAGGAGAAAAGAGCTTGCAAAATTTAAATTGGAATTTAAGATGCTGCCTCTGACACAAAGCTTTAGGACTCAACTACCACACAATTAAATTAAGTGTCCCAGGCTGCCTGTGGTGATTCTGCCCTCCTATTATTTAATAATCTATATTTCTTTGTCTATGAAGAAAGCTTTTTATTCTTTTCAAATAATTGGACTACCTTTCAGCTACTCTAATAGAGTTCCTCCACTGCTTCCTACAGTGTCTGAATCTTTTATATCTCAATTTATAATTAGAAAAAGGTGGAAACAGCCTGGGAAATTGAAGTTGCTCTGAACAAACAGAGCAGGTGAGTTTATTGAGCAGGGCAACCTGACCTTGTTGAGAATGTTCCTGCTCATTGCAACTTAATTGGACTAGATAATTTCAAATGTCCCTTCTATTCCTAATCATTCTGTGATTTAATGACTGTAATAAAGAGGGTAGCTTGCAGATATCCTTGTCACGTGAGTTTGGGTTGATTTTTTTAATCATCTGTCATGTCAATCTACAAAACTTCTGTGCAAACTTTTATCAAAACAGCAGCAAAACCTGTGAATTATTGAAATGTTTAAAGGCTGAGAAATTATGAGAGTTGGTGGTCCAGAAATTGGGGTTTTTTTGGACATGCCTCCAAACTAGCAGTTGGAAAGGAAGTCCTATTCCCTGTGAGAGCTGCAGAAGCACAGCACTTCTCTTCCTTGTCTGATTCACTCCGGTATGTCTTTGCTCCTCTGTTACATCTAGCCTTGTAAATACAAAATCATATAATGATATTCTGATTACTAATGTAAAGTCTTCATGATGTGCCTTTAATTCTTAATAGGAGTAGCAAGTAGCAGGTATCCATCCTACTTACAGGCTTAGGGACATTTCTCTAAAGATAGGATGAGTTACCTTTGCCCCCAGAAGGGCAAAGTTGAGTGTGCAAATGCAGTTAATTATGAAGGATTATTTCACAGAGGTCTTTCTGTCCCACTTATATTAAGAGAACAGGGATGAGGTTACATAAGGTGTCACCTGAATAAGAATATCTAAGATGGTAATTTTCACTGCCTTTCTTTCCTGTTCCATTTGGTTTCTTTTCTGGATAATAATTTTTCCCTGGTGTTGCCTCTTCCATTAAACTTCACTATGAAATGCTGCAGATGGAATTTCAAAATCATAGTGAATGATGGACTTGATTATCAGACTTGTTAACATGAAAGGGGAGGATCAACACCAGTAGAATACAACCCCTGAACTTTACTAATACACAACTTGCATTCTCTCTGCTAGGTCCACAGCTCTGATCTGTCCATCCCCTGGGCTATATTTTGTGGAGAGGTACTAGGACTGATAACTTGGGTGTCTATGTAAAAGAGAAAAAGCAGAATATTAACTGTGATGTTCATATTGCAGAATATGATGCACCATGGCTACAGCTGGCTACATCAGTCATCCTGTTCAGTGGGTGACTGACAATGTGTTATCTCTCCCTTGCAGTATGGGATAAAGAAGAAGGAAGAAAAGGAAGCAGAGGCTCAGGCTGCACTGGAAGCTAATGCTGAAGGGAGTCTGACTCGCCCCAAGAAGGCAATCCCTCCTGGCTGTGGAGATGAGGAGGAGGAGGAAGAAGAGAGCATTCTTGACACAGTCATCAAATACCTACCAGGGCCCCTGCAGGATATGTTCAAGAAGTAATACCTGCAGACTGTTAGATGGGCACAAACAGTACTGCAAAGGATTTCTCTTTTGCCCAATGGGGATTTACAATCTTGCCATCCATCATGCAGCTCTCCCCATGCCTCTCCCCTACTGCTCACTAGTGTTTTTGCTTCCCATTTCTTTCTGTCTCTTTCCCTTGCCTCCATCCCAAGATTCATCCATTCCATTTTTGTATATAGTCACCTCCAGTAGATGCCTCTCAATGGATGTGAAGATTTAAAAAGCTGCAGACTACACAAATTTTATTATAAGCCATAGTACTTTGTGTGTTAAACAAGGCAACTGTACATTAAGCGTAGGACAACCTCATGTGCATTTCCCTTGAAACCAGGAAATTATGCTCACCAAGTGTGAACAGTGGCCTCTTTAATTTTCCTAAATTACCTTCTTATTATTATTGACAATATTTATTACTAATCATTATTATTAATGTTCTTCTTATATGGCTCACATGAGCCAATTGTTGTGAGCACATCTGCCCTTGGAAGGGTTATCTCAGTTCTCCCACACAAGCAGAGCATTTTTGTTTTGATTCCATCACTGATATAATAACAGATCATTTGTAAGGTAAATCATGTGTGACTTACACAGATAACATACTTAGAGCTGTGGAAGGACTGAGTCATCTTTCCTCCAATGCTGGCAGAAGTTAAATGCCTCAGAATCTAGCCAAGATTTATGTTACTTTGGGAATTAGCCATAAACTTATCTTGAATGATCAGATTTTGTCAGACAGTTTCCATACAAGAGCTGAAAACACAGGAGAGTGGAAGGTGCTCCAGTAGAGGACTTCCCCAACCTATTTGAATCGAATGACTAAGGACACAGATTCTGATTAACTGAACTTTCTTCTTCTACCCAGTGCCATATTCATCTCTCTCAGTCCCAGCAACATTTGCACGATAGGTGTTTAGTTTCTAGTAAATTGTTGTGTCTGTATTACCCACCCCTTCCTGCTGTGTGGGAAGTGTGGTGGCCTGAATGTTTGCCATAGCCCTGGAGAAATTCTGAATATAGCTGCTATATACTGTGCTAAATTACTGCACTGCCTACTTCCTTCAGATGTGAAATATAGTTTTAAGGCTCTGCATAAAGTGAAGGTCCTTCTTCAGTGCTGTGCAGGAGCTAATTAGTGTTTAAACAGTGTGTGTGTCTTGATATTAGTAGACTGTAAACTCTCACTGTTGTCTTTGTTGTCTTTCCCAGACATGGGTACAGAGTGTTTTTCAATATAGCACTATATATTGAGTAAGTACATAACATAAGCCAAATTCTACTGGTGATGTTGACTTGCTAGTAGATACACAGACTGTCATACACAGACAGACTTACTCAGAACACAGGCTCTCATGGTCAGGTGTCTGGTGAATCATTTGATGAGCTGCTCCTGGAGTTTTTGTGTTTGGCTAGGTCTCTGCAGTTGCAGCTGTGACACTGTCATGCTCTCTCAGTCTTGCAGTTCCATAAAAAATTTAGGGTTTGTTTGGCAGAACTACTAGTGCTTGTCCCTGCTATGGGAATAACAAAAGTGTTCTAAGTATATGGAAGAGTTTTGGAAGCAAATAACTTGTTTTCTACTGACAATAGAAAGGAAGACAATCTCAGACACTTCATTAGGTATCCAAATTAAGCCTTTTGCTTCAAAGGAACTTCCTAGATGCTCTTGTTGAGTTGAACTGAGTTTAGGCAAATATCTCAATACTTTACCAAATAAGAAATTCTAAAATTTACTTACCATGTTTTCAGGTAAGCAGAAGAAATGGTGATGGCAGTGAGCTTGGGAGCTCTGTAACTTCTAGTTGTATCTCTCATTGTAGGAGAAATCCTCATTTCAGTGAGGAGAAATATATTTATTTTGTCCTCCTCATCCAATTATTATTCGGTTCCAAATTACTATCCTTGCTTTTCTCTATTCTCAATTGTGTCTACCAAATTCAAGGCAGAGGCTGAGGAAGTTTGACTGATCAACAAATCAGAATCAGCTACTAATCAGCTAGTATCTTATTTCATCCTGGATCTACAAAAAAGGTGTTCAATTAAATACAAGCTGCCAAGAGGTCTTTAGAAGAAAGAGAAAGATTTTAGATGGTATCAGTGGGTTTTGCCCTAACTTTTGTTTAAAGCAAGACTGGTGTCTCACCTCTAGAATGACAGAGCCCACTCTTTATTTCTGAATCAGTGCTTGGGTTTAGCATAGAAGTGCTCAGTAATTTACAGTTTTCTGGTGAGTATCCTAATCTTTCCATGGAAATTTAGCAACTACTAATTTGAACGCATTTAAATATACTGCAAAGAACTGTCTCTTTCTGTCACAAAGGCAGCAGTTGCTTTAGGAGCTCTGAAAGCTATCAGCCAGAGGCTGACTTTTTGATTCCATCACTCATTGCTATCAAAATAGTCCAGTCCAGATCATGGTGAAATACTAGCATCAATACTTTTGAAATTCTGTGATGAACCTCTGTGACTTGCATCCTCTCATATACAACTAGAACCAGCAGAACCCTTGCATCCGTTCATATTTTCTCCCATCCTTGTACTGGAGAAATCTGGAAACAAGAAAACGAATAGACGATGAGCTTATTCCCATTGGTTTTGTCCTTTCTTTATAATTTGTTGGTTGACCTTTCTCTAGCCCTCATTGTGAATCCAGTTCCTCATCCAGCCATTCTGTTCCTGACACAGAAACCAAATTGTCTGCCTTGCAGAAAGGTACTGCCAGTAGTTTGTTTATTTTCACAGTCTCTCTGGCAGCTTGATGTGCATGTGTTTGCCTGTATGTGTGGAAGATAAGGAAAAGAGAGAAGAGAGAGGAGGAAAGGATGTTTAGTATTATTTTTAGTGAAGGATTAAAAATACTCCTTTTGTGAGCTGAGCTCCTGTGGTCTTTGTAAAAATCTGGATGCAAACCCTGAAGAGAACACTGGAACAGGCTGCCCAGAGAGGCTGTGTAGTCTCCTTCTCTGGAGACATTCAAAACCCACCTGGATACCTTCCTGTGTGACCTGGTCTGGGTGTTCCTGCTCTGGGAGGTGGATTGGTTGAGATGATCTCTTGAGGTCCCTTCCAATCCCTGATATTCTGTGATTCCATGAAGAGGTCCATAAGTGTTCTTCACTGAGTTTGTTATGCCTCATGTCATAGTCACAGAGCAGAAGGGGAAGGGAAGCTGGCCAAAACTTTTGCGTTGGATGGATGTAAATTGGAAGAGGGTAGATTCAGGTTAGACTTAAGCAAGAAGTTCTTTATGGTGAGGGTAGTGAAAGAAGTTGCCCAGAGAGGTTCCCCCTCTCTGGAGATGTTTAAGGCCAGGCTGGACAAGGCACTGAGCAGCCTGATCTAGTGGTAGGTGTCCCTGTCTGTGCCAAGGGGGTTGGAACTAGATGATCTTTAAGATCCCTTCTAACCCAAACTATTCCATGATTATATGACTGTGGATTTCTCAGTCCAGTCATGTCATCACTTCTGTATCTCAGCTCTCTACCCCTGCAGTGGCCCTTCCTCTATGGATAGCTGAGAGTTCAGCCAGATCTGAGCTGTAAAGAAACAGGTACTGGTTTTGTCAGTTTTTGGCACCTGAGATGAGTTCTGGACCTCTCCTCAAGTCGTTATCCCTTAAGTGCCTAAGACACTTTGAATGACTTGAGAGCAGGCACTTTCCACTATCTTCTACCCATCTATTTCCCACACTGAACTGGAAAATTAGGACATAGACATCTTTGACTCATGTATGGATATGAGAAATAATGTCTCAGACACTTTTCCCCTCAACACTGAAGAAAGTGTTGAAGCATTTAAATAAGACCAAAGAAAAATGTGGTTCATTGTTTGGATTCTGAATATCTCTTTGTCTTTCCATGCCATTGTTTTGTTTCCATCACTGCTCTTTTCAATCTCAGGTAAATAAGGTATTTTGGGTTTTTTTATCTAGTTTATACTTACACAAAAAGGTTGGTGGCTAGACTCTGCAGCCATTTTCCTAGATAGCTTCAAGACCTTACTGGTTAGTCAAGAACAATCAAAGAAGATCCATGTTTGGAGGGTAAATTATTTACTTTGCCATTGCCCTTGCAAACTCAAATTTATATTTAGAGAAAGCCATATGAAATCAGACTGCAATATTAATTATGAATG
Organism: Turnix velox; assembly: GCA_013400935.1. Classification (NCBI taxonomy): domain Eukaryota; kingdom Metazoa; phylum Chordata; class Aves; order Charadriiformes; family Turnicidae; genus Turnix; species Turnix velox. The sequence continues at coordinate 11,520 of VZTY01034179.1, read as the reverse complement.
CTATTCTTGTATTTGAAATTAATAAAACAAAAAGTGAGATCACGTGCTAAATAATTTTGGAGTTCCTCTATCTATCTTTCTACTACCACACATTGTCTCAGGTTTCTCCCAGTTCCTCCCCTTCATCAAGAAAGACCATACCACTGCTGCTGAAAGACATCTTTTTGGCAAGTGCTAGAATAAGCATTGTTAGAAACTAGATGTTGTGATCTCAGTGTAGTGTCTCATGTATTTGAAAGTTGTCTGTATCTGTTCTGAAGATGTTACCAGATAATTGTGTCCTCATGCACAGAATTAGTAAAATGTTTCAGTACTGTCAATAAAAAGTTGCTTGTTTTCTCTCTCTCACACACACAGTGCAAAATTCAATTTAGCCATGCATTTTGTAATAGAAACACTCCCCAGCTTTCTTTCAGATGCATGCAGTACTCTGAGCAATTTGAAAATTACTTAAGACTTTGTGAATGTGAATTTCCTTTGTTACTTGCCAGCTGCTTTTTCCTGCATGATGTGGGTAAATGGTATGATGTTCTTTTAAAATGGAATCACAGCCAATAAAAGAAACTCAGTGATTTCATACATTTCTTGCAGTGCTTTTCTGTGAAACTCCTAACTACACCTGGAAATCAAAGTATGGATTCTGATACACCACTGATGATTACAGGTGGTTAAAAAAATTTAAATATGTTTTGCTACTGGGAATTTGTTTTCCTTAAGAAGATCAGAACAACATTCCTTTGAAAGAAACACTGGCATCTAACCATGGTTTAGGGAGAATATGCTGAGTTCTTTAAACAAAAAAGGTTAAAAGCTGATTTGCAATGACATAAAATACATCTGTGGATCCAGAATTTGTGATATTGATGACAAACTGCACACAGCTAAGCCTTGTTTTACTTGCTCAGGGACAAATCACTATTTGTTAAATTCAGTCAAAGAGCATGGCATCGTATTAGAAAAAGAAAGAAATGTTGGTACATCTCATAGGAAATGCTGATACCCTGTTGCCCAGGGAAGCTCTTCCTTAGGACCATTGTGATGTACTGACAGAAGCAGCCATAGAGAATCAACCCATATTATTTACATGTCGTAACACCTACTTGGACTTTGAGAGCAGCACTACTAGGGCCAAGTGAAAATGCTACTGTAGCCTGAGTTCAAGGGCAGGCTCTTCATTTACTCCCAGTTCCTGGTGAGATCTGTGTTTGAGGAAGTATTTTTAAACAGTTCTAAGAAACAGACAGCCTATGGGAAATACAATAAAAATTTCAGATTGTTATGGTCAAGGAAGATGGTTCAGATACCGAAGAAGTATAGCAGGTGATTTTGACAGGCTTAGATTTCTAAGAGAGGCAAATTATTCTTTGCAACCACCTTCAACCTCCTTACTGAAAAGATACAGACAGACTATTCCTGTCATTAAACTGATGCAAACTACAAGTTCCCTCTTTAAAAGTACACTTTGTGAGGGAAAACATTCTCCAGAGGAGAAAAAGACAAAAAAGAAATCAGCAGGCACATCATTAGTGGTTCTGGTGAAAAATCATTCCAGTAACAGAGGTGCTTTAGCAATTGGTTTCTCAGACACTGGTACTGCAAGTTCTCAGTCTTCACTAACAGCAATGGAGGCTGGGGTAGATATTAAACATTCTTAATTAAAAGCTACATGTAGTGATATAATTTCTTGTCCATGTTTTAATAGACCATGGATGACCGTGGCCTCACCAACCTGTCTTTGAAATGAGACTTGAATGAAGGCTGCTGGACAATGATGGCACAATGCTGACCTGTATATTGGTATCCCAAAAGGTCTGTGTCAAGCAGCAATAGCCACAGCTTAAAATTGTAACCAAGATTTTAAAATTATTCTTCTCCAGCTGTCCTTCCTGTCTTCAGCAAAAACAAGGTTACAAGTGCATTTGGATATTGTGTGTTACAGGCATCTCTGCTAAAACCTGTCTCTGGTGATTTTACAGATAGTTTGAGATAGGTAGTGAAAATGGAACTGAGAAAGTGGCTGGAAAATGCAATAGCAAAAGCCCCACGCCTTCTTAAGCCTTCAGTATTTAGAGGATAGCAGAATACTTATGGCTAGTGCTGTGGGGATAGAAAGGAAAAAAATTTGTTTTAAGATTTGTTTTTCTCCCCAAGAACTTCAGCAGCTGAGGGTATTTTGAATCAGAAAAGGAATTCTTTAAAACCTGTGTAGTGGACATTTCAGCTGGGTTATGAGAGGTTTAGACCATGTCAAGCAACAACTGCCTGACTGAAAATGTAATTTGATTCTTGGTTTTTACTAAAAAAAATTTTTAAATTTACAGAGAATTGAATAGCACCTCTCTGATTTTTCAGCTACCAGTCAAAGATGAAAAACCCTAGCAAAGGCCAATCTGCATGAGAAGGGACAACATCTACTGAAATGTAGTGGCCAAACTTCTCAATATAATGAGAGATAATTTAGATTACTGGTGGTTTTTGTCAGAGTTAGGCTGATGGTTAGAATGGATGATCTGAATGGTCGCTTCTAATCTAGGCAATTCTAGGTTTCAATGCTTCTGTAAAAGCAAGAAGCCTGGCATTATGTCCTTACCAGGACAGGGTTACAGGTTCTTCTGGAAGTAGGGTGAGAAAAAAACCTTTTATTGTTTCAAATAAACTGAATCTTACTGGAGGTGGTGTTATGATCCTGACCATTCAGGCTGTGTGTTAGATAGTCAGTTTTGTTTATTCCAGAATCTTCTTTCCTGGTTATACAAAAGTCAAAATTCCTTTGAAAACTTGCAATAAACTTTCTGCGACAGATCTGTCAACACACAGAGAAACCACACTAAAGTATGGAGTCTTCCTGCTCTTGTTTGGAGCTTGCAACTAGATCTGTAGTTTATGTATTTTTTATATGAAAGGAGATCACATGGGTAGTAAAGATAAAAGACTTGAAGATAAAAACCCTGAGAACCTGATTTAAGCCCCTTTTTTGTTCTGCTTTATGCATCATCACTTCCAGAAGTGCTTTATTCTTGTTATGTTTACCATCTATATTCCCATGGCAACTACGAGTATTTGTCAAGTACCATGCCCTCTGTGTCATTCTTTGAGAAGTGAATCACAAAGGTAGCCCCTATTCCAAGGAACTTACAGGTTACAGGAATTTGTCAGGAGAAACATGGAAATTAGTTACTTGAATCAACAGAAACATTACTGACTGTTAGTGTTGTGAATGCAGCCAGTAATGGATGTTCACTCTCAGGGGGGAGAGAAGCAAACTTCAGAAGTACAGAAGAATTAATGCCAGGGAAATGACAAACTGTGGCATGTTGTTAAGGCACAGGAGTCATTCATCAATAGGAAGAACTTCTTACTCTTTCTGAAGCTCTGTCAGTTATCAAACCTTTACTTCAACAATGGGAGTTCCTCCTGCTGTCAGCACCAAGGCTCCAAAATCCTGTAAAAGGTTTTGCAAGCAATGAGGCCACCCTGTAACCACTAGATCCAGCATTTCAGACCCAGAAGCATCCTATCAGTCTTAAAAACTGTTGAAGCTCCTTTACAGTGCTAGACAAAGTCACCTCTAACTTAAAAGTCTCAAGCTCTCTCTGGATCAATACAATGCAAGCCTCCAGTCAAAATATGTCCCAAATATTTAACTTATTCTTAAGAACTTTTCAGGTTTTTTTTTTCAGATACTCTAATACTTCTTATGCTTCAGCATACAACCACCAAAGGAGAACCCTTGAGATTCCCCCTTGACACTGTCTTGTCACTCGGTGGACAGCACTAGTAACTGAACACAACACTTATAACAGAAAATCAAAGAACAAAATCCTTAGACCCAAGCCTTTTATACCAGAATTTTGCCTGCTCTTAGTGCAGGCTTTTCCATCTTGGCATTGAGAAAAATACCTTTCTTTAAGTTTCTCACCCAGCTTTCTCACAGAATTTCATCCAGTGAGACCAGTTCCTTCCCTTAGATACCTTTAGAGCCCCACCCTGCAATGTTTTTGCCTCTTCTTATGGGCAAGCAGTCCTTAATGTTCCTTGGTTGTTTTTAGGGGAATGTGTAGGCTATCCCAAGATGTCAGCATTCTCCCTAAAGGGTTTTTCAGGGGTGTTTTGGGTTTATAATCCCAGTTTGCCCAAATTTCTCCCAATACTCACCAGTGAGGTTTCCAGCAGTCTCTCCCTGCAGAGCTCTTCATGGACGCCTGAGTCTGTTAATTATCTGTGTCCTTAACAGTTTCAGACACCCTATCAAGAGATGTTTAAGGAAACTGATTATGGAAGAAGTTTTAGTGAGGCACACCATCAGCTTCATCCATCTCCATCCCTGGAGGGTGAAAAGCTCCCAGAATGAACCCCGAATCCAAGAAAGTCCACCAAAACATTCCTCAGGTGAGGTCTTTCCAATTGCTGGAGGGCACAGACTTTTTTTTTAATCAAAGTTTTTCCTGGCTACAAATATCCTTTTTACCATTGGTTCCGGTTTAATTGGTAGTTACAGACTCATCAGATGTGCCTAACATTTATATCAAAGCCTAACATTTATATCAAAATCATGTTTGGAGTTTCAGTAACACATGTATGTAAATTGTCATTGTGAACTCTTCTCATTTTGGTTTTCTTACCAATAGGAATGCAATAACAATTTCCAGTCCTACTTTGGTACTTTTACAGAAAAAACATTATTAACAGTATATTGCCACTTTTTGATACTTCTGACTTGTTCTGAATTATTTTCCTCCTATGTGGTTCCTATTTAGCAAAAGTGAGCTCATGGTCAGTGGTAAGAGTGATTACATCAAAGGCAGATGGAAAAACAAGACTAATAAATGGGTACTCTTAAGGAAAAAATCTCATCTATCAGATGAATTCAAGGCAAAATGCAGTGGGAAAATTTCTTGTCTTGACTTCTCCTGTGTTGTTGCAGAAACCACTGAAGTCTGGAGTAAAGCCTTTCTAAATCTCTACTTTGATCACTGCTGTAGCAGGGCAAAGGAGCATTGTGGCGAGAGAATCTCACCTGACCAAGAAGTTTATACCCATCTGACCTGCAGCCAGGCTATAAATCAGGTCTTCCTTCACACACTGAGAAAAACCCCAGTGATGGAGAGGATCATCCAGATCTCTGAATAGGCACAAAAGAGAACTAACATATTATTTTAGGAATTATTCATTCCCCCATTATCCCACTAAGGAACAGTAAAATCTCTCTCAATAACCCTCTCTCTCTTCATGCATCCTGGGAGAAAAGAGCAACAAGATTAGTTAGTTACCTATAAAAGCACACCAAGATCTGAGACCTGCACCACTCCACACCTACTCCTTTCAATGCATACTTCAAAAGAAATACAGGATTTATCTAAAGTTTGACATCTACTACACCTCCTGCTATGATATTTGATAATTAATTGATTTTGGAAGCATAATATTACACATACTGTGATTGTCTATAAACAGAACAACTAGGCCAGTTCAGGTCCAAATAGACAGATAAAGCTCCTGGCACAGCACAGGTAGGGTGCATTAATTCACATTCCTTCAAGAACAGAAACTTTTCCAGCTCAGAGTATTCTGTTTCTTTTCTTAATCTTTCCTTTCATGTCAAATGAATACTGCTAAATGAAAGGACTTGGTTATCCACCACACATAAAATTAATCTTTTCGTTCTGTAACTGAAGATAGGAAGTTGTGGAGACCAGAAATCTCCACTCACACCTCTTTCTTTTGAAGCCCAGCTCTTTTGTTGTAATGCAGTTTTCTAAGACAGCCCATCAATAACTGCTTGCAAGGGGCAAAAATGAGTCAGACAAGCAGTAGAAATCAGCAGAATCTTTATGGTCATCAGGAGTATAACCCTGGATGAAAACAGCTCAGAAGCAGTTCAAGCAGCCAGAAAACAAAAGGGAAAAAAAATTATAGGGGAAAAAAAATTATAGGGGAAAAAAAAAATCAGATCTTTGCTGGAGACAAGATTTCACTGAGATAGGGCTCTTTCTCCTTCTAGACTGATTTCCAAAGTGCCATCAAGTATTGCTGGTGCCCAGGCATGTTTTCCCTCCTCATATAGTAAATACAGAAGCCATTCCAATATTCTTTACTCTGCTTACACCAGGACACAAGTATTCACAAATTCAGTAATATAAATAACTTTCAAATTCTACTTGTCTGGAGAAAAAATTTTCCTATGAGCACAAAAATTGCCAGTTGCAGGGGAAAGTTAAATTCTGCATCAGATCTAGCTCCTGTTCAGCCCTGAACAGCAAGCAAAAAACCCTGATATGGGTTAAAATATTAGATCTGAGTGCTAAAGAAGACAAAGAAAACTGTCAGGATATTTGAAGTATCAGAAAACCAGTTGTACACTTAATCATCCCTATTCTCTCTGGCCTATATGCTGATTTCAGTGGAGAAAAGTCAAGGAGGATTTCACATGTAACTCTCTGATTCAGATTCACATATCAGCAGGTCCTCAAGGCTTCCAGCACAAGGCTTAAGGCTGCCTAAGAGTAAGAGGAGATGATGCACTTGTCCAAATTTGTTGACTGCTTAAAGGAGCAAAGCAGAACAGGACTAGTCAAAGGAACATACAGGAAAATCATGTAATTACTACACAGAATGGTAGATAAGTAATAAGTAAGACTTTTTCTGGAGTAAATTAGTATTTTAAATATAGAATCTGAGGAAGGGCTAGAATCCCTCTGATCAGGATAAAGAGACTCTCCTTTTGGCTTTGTTTTTGTTTTGCATGAAAAGATGCTAAGTTTCTGGCTGACTTTTATTGGTACTTCCTTTCTGGTATGTCTGCTATTCCTAGCTAATGCTAAGTCACAGAACTGCAAAACAGACGTACATATCTAGCCCTTCCAGTTAGCTGACTATAGCCTAAATTTATGCTGTTAGCAGTATGTTGTCTACTTTAAATTGAAATTGTGATGATAATGAACAAATATCAAAGGCTGTGCATTTACTGTTTGTCTTACTCCATCTGCTGGGATGTGCAGCTCTCTGCAGCAGCAGCACAACACAAACTTTTTACAGAGTTTGTACTGCTCTGTTTATGAAGTGAAGCCAAACAAGGCCAACAAGAACTGATATGGTTCTTATATAACTATTCATTAGCAGATTGAAGATGCAGCCTCTCATAGCCAAATGGGAACCAAGGGAAGTATAGGCAGACTGAGATGAAATACAAAAAGAGGTGAAGGACTATTAAGATTTTTAAAAATAAGGCTATTTTTATTTTTGTAAACAGGTAGAAACAGTACTACTTAGAAAGTGAATCAAAAGAGGATTATGTGCATGCAGCAACAAAACCATCTAGCAGGCACAGCAAGGGAAAATAAAACGTACTTCTCTACCACTTATCACATGCTTAGAATTCTACAGTGGTAACCATGTTTTCAGTGGAGATTGTGCTTTATGTTGAGGATGCTGATTTTGTACAGAGAACTCTTCTTTCTGCTATTGCCCTGTCCTGCCCCAAATGTCAAAATACAGACAGTGCAGAAGCTATTAAAGAGGAATTTCACAAGTAACCATTTTCATCCAGTTTGCACAGGGTGCTGAAAGTGGCTTATGTAATATAAAATAGATGCTGTCACGATGGGCTTTTAGCTTGAAATGTCAAAAAGGGCAGAAGAAAGGAAAGATCATTCTTTCCATTTAACAGAAAAAAAGGCGAGCCTTGGTGTCTGAAGCCCAGAGTCTGTAGGTTTTGCATCAATACTCTTTAACCATCCACCTGAAAGGCTGCCAGCATAGTGGCAAGTACTGCGAGTCAGATTTATCTCTAGTGCTGGAAGTAAGGCACATCACCGCACACATTCCAACAAACTTTTTTACTCACAAAACTGTTGTGCAGTAGCACAGACAGCAAATACCTAGTACCATCAATGGGGTAGGATTCTTTCTCCTTCTAGACTTATTTCCAAAGTGCCACCAAGTATTGTTGGTGCCCAGGCATGTTTTCCCTCCTCATATAGTAAATACAGAAGCCACTCCAATATTCTTCACTCTGCTTACACCAGGACACGAGTATTCTCAAATTCAGTAATATAAATATCTTTTGAATTCTACTTTCTCATCAATGTTGCAGGAAATTCTCCCCAGTCATTTGAAAAATCTTCATACTGCATGAAAATGGAATACATACACATTCATACACACACAGACAATCCAGATTAGATTCCAGGTCTTATCTTCAGCTGGTGAATCAGAAGATCACAGTCAAACAAGGAGCTTTATAAATCTATTGAATTTGTATTCTCCTGAAGACTCTGGAAGAATCCTCAGGATTCAAAGTGCTAAGATAATTCAGTGAATTTAGGCAGACTATGTAGTGTACAGAGGTAATTTACCTCAAATGCATCTCAATAACCTAGAAAATTACCTGCAAAATATTCTACACAATTTCACATACAGGAGCCAGACAGCATGAGCTCCTACTTTGAAACCTGTATTTCTCTCACTTCAGCCAGCAGACAGGCCAGCTGGTCAAAGATTGTCTAATAAGTCCCAGGTTTTTACAACACATGTCTTATCTCAAAGCTGGAGGAAATAAAGGAAGGCTGAGGTTTTTTTCTGTGCTTAGTGAGATTGCTAGACTCCCCTAAAGAAATAAGAGGAATTGGAGACTTGTAAGAAAGAATGGAAAATACTTCTAATAGGGAATTAAGCAAAGGATAAAACATATCAGACAACATCTGATGTTGCTGTTTGGAGTGCTAAACCAGGCACTGAATTTGCTTGTTTCAAATTGCATCTCATTCTTCCTCCTTCTGAAACTTCAATGATTGGCCACTACTACAGAGGAAGCACCATTCATTAAAACAGGGCACTGGCATGATACATAGAATAATAGAATACTAGGGTCAGAAGGGACCTTCAAAGACCATCCAGTCCCACTCTTTTGCAGTAAGCAGGGACATCCTGCACTAGAGCAAGTTGCTAAGAGCCACATTAAGCCTGGCCTATGAATGTTTCCAGGGGTGGGGCCTCCATCACCTCTGTGGGCAACCTATTCCAGTGTCTCACCACCCTCATGGTGAAGGAATTTTTCCTAATGTGTAATCTAAACCTGTCCTGCTTTAGTTTGAGACCATTTTGCCACTTTTCCTCTATGTAGTTTCGTAAGTTCAAGAAGGAATCCAAGCTTTCCTCCAGGTACCAGGTACTGGTGGGCAGCAGTGAGATGTCCCCAGAGATTTCTCCAGGCTGAACAGCCCCAACAATCACAGAATCACAGAATCACAGAATGACCCGGGTT
>VZTY01034177.1:5535-28586 GCA_013400935.1 Turnix velox | reverse complement strand
CACCATAAAGAATTTCTTTATATGTATCTTTTCTGTGGAAAGAAGGAGTCCAGCCTTCAAGAATTCTGTGTAGATTAGCCCAACTTTTCTTCTTCTTCTGGTATGATGTATATAATATCTTAGATTCAGACAAAACATTGAAGAAACTTTTTCTTTATATTATTTACTCTTTCTGACCTCTGACACTAGAATTCACCCTTAGCCTTTTGATAACTGGTATCCAAGTCTTTCCAGTAAGGGATGAATCGGTGACAGAAAACTTAAGGATAATCATATATTTGATGTGCCAGTAAGCAAATTAGACACAACTTCCAAGAAAAAAACAGAAAAACATTTTGGCATGTAATTAACTTAAGTGTACTCATGTCTTAAGAAAGGGTAACTAATTCAGTCTTTATGAAGAACCTACTTCTAACTTTGCCTTTTCATTGGATCTAAGCCTTCAATCTTTATGAATTTTTTGTAGATTTTGATATGCAGCTCCCTAGGCATCTCTGAAAAAAAAGAAAGAAATCTCCTCTTAAAGTATCATACTGATACCCTCATGGCTTACAAGCAACTTTGGGATCTTATTACAGCAGTCTGGAAAATATCTGCTTGGTCATTTGGTGGGAATGTGGAAAGACATCCTTGTTCCACAGCTGTCAACTCGCTGCAGGGAAGGGATGTAAGGGGTGTTAAGATTTAGAAATCTTGATTCGATTTCAATTAGACAACCCTGTCATTGTCTCCACAAGCCCAAACTCCTGCCTGTGTCTTCACCTTCATCCAGATCCAAGGCTTTCTCTAGTCCTGCCAGCAACATTTCTATTTAGCTCCAAGTGTCTATCTCACAGTGGCTTAAGAACAGTTTGTAATTAGTCTCACACATAAATCTGGATGTGGATGTGCTCCCAGCAGGACTGTTAGAGCTGAGCATCTACATGACTGCTCTTCCATGGAGTGAATAAGGCACATGTCACAACAGAACTAGCAGGGGAGAAGATTTAGAGCTTCTTTTACTGGACCTTCTCCTATTTCTTAACCTAATGCTGAGAGGGCAATTTTGGTGTTATTATCTTCTATTGGATAAGAAATGCAAGTAATTTTAGCATTTTCATTAGTATGTTTAACCACTGTGGTATTTAATAGTAACAGTGAGCATGAGCTGCAGCCACACAAAAGCTGGAAAATCAAGACAGTAGAAAAATTACTTAAAAATTCAAATGCAGCTTTGCAGGAGTGATATTTAGTGAACAGATAGAGCTTAGCTTCAATTCATTCTAGAGTTTCTGTATGTGATTTATTTCTATTTTACAATGTGCTTCTCTCTGGCAAGAACTTCTAAGTTGGTCTATTTGCCCCACTTTATTACTGAATTTGTTCCAGAAAAAAAATTGACCAGGAAGAAGATAATTTCTTGTTGGATTGTGAGGCAATCTCTGAGTTTCCTGTCTTTGCTACATGGCCTCATTCACATTTACAAATATATTATTACTATATTATTATTCTAAGTTGATGGAGAAACAGAGGGTGATTTTGGCTGTGCTCTTAGATCTAGAAAGACAAAAAACATTCAATGACATGGATTTGTGGTTTAGCTGTGCTTGTTTTCATTACAGTTGTTTGTATATTTTCCTGCTGAAAGAAATATTCCAAAGAGCAAGCTGAATTGTACTTGACATAGTGGGAGGACACTAATTCACCCCAGTTGATGTTCTGACACAATACCAGAAGTGGTGCAGATGTGACCACCAGGCCAGGAAGTACCAATAGCATCATGCACAAGCAATCATATTTTCTCTGACTGTGTGGTGTAGAGAGCAATTGCCTACTTAGTGTAAATCTTTTCCTGTCCCACTAATCCTGCTGCATGTTCACAAGGACTGAATCAATTGCTTATTCATCATGAAGATTAATTTCAGCTGGTGCTACTTTGCTGTCTGAAGAGGGAAAAAAAAAACCAAACCAAAACAAAATACAACAGTCTTTGACTGAAAGCGAAGTCTCAGCTCTCTTGTTCCATGCAGATGGTGCTATTTACCAGCTATCCATCAGTGCAGGAAAGACACCAAAGCCTAGATAGTTTACAGCTGGTTCAAACTAATCCAGGCAGAGGCTGAAGTTAATGAGGAGAAGAAGAAGAATTTGTTGAATTCTGTGATTGCCATGATCTCACAGCTAGTAAAACTATATTCTGAGTAATAGTATGCAAAAAATGCATCTTTGATACCCAAATCATAGTATTGCCAAGAATGTTTTCTTGGCATTAAGTGATTACGGACTAACCTGTCCAATTTCTGGTTGAAAAAGAAAGCTGCTATCTTTCCCCTTAAGAATAAACCTCCCTTTTCTCTCTTTTAGGTAGGACATTGCATAATATCTGAGCTGGCAGGACAGGTCATGCAGGAGCTGAAGCTGATCTGTGTCATGGATAAACAGCAATCTGCCTGTAGAGTTAGTCATCAAGGTTGGGAAGATCATTTTCATAGCTACCTGTGTAAACAATTGTTATTAAATAAAATTATTATTGCTTTGTTTGTATGGTTTTTTTCCACAATGGTTTGTTGCAAGCCTGTGCTGAATGTCTTTAGGCAAAGCAAGTCCTCAAGGAGAGGATTGGAATTCTTACTGGATTGGTGCATAATTTCAGAGTATTTTGTGGCCAGCAGATGAGAGTAAACTTTAGGAGCCTGGAAGTGATAGGAAGCATGGATCCTATTTACAGTGAGACCTGTCTTTTACTGCAGAGAATCCATACTGCATTATAGGACAACCTGATTTTAATTTCTTATTTCAGTGAAAACAAAACATCCAATTACATACAGCTCTTCATTTGTCCAAAAGGATGTCTTTAGAAAAGAAACACACAAAAAAAAAATCCCAACAACCTATAAAAGGCTAGAGTTTCCTGCAAAATGTAATTTTACATCCCCAATTTGAGTTCCTTTGTAAAGAATTAAAATGTTGGCATTTCTTGGCAGGCAGAGTGATTACTTGATAAGATTACACAGATAAAATGACATTCATAGTTTTTCACACATAATTAAATACAACAAAAGTAATATCTTAAATAGATAAGCAAGCACACAATGGGTAATTATTTGTATGGAGCTTTCTGTCTTACAGTGTACAATGCTTAATTAGACCTTAAGGGACAGTGCAAATTTGTTAATTGTATGTGCCAGTCACAGGCAACATTTCATACCATAGTTCCAGACTCCCATCTACATCTGCACATAATTTGCTTATTAGTTTAAATGCACAATTTCAACTCTTTGACACTCAGTTTTGATTGGTTTTGCTATATTAATAGGATAATAACGTTATTCATAATCAATGTTCTCCAAATGTAAATTATTTTAATTGTTCCCACATAATAGTATTCTCCATTAAAAACACACACTGATGCCTAGTTGAGAAAATTAATTTGCTGTGTTTGTTACTATAATGAAATAAAAGTTGTTCCAATTTAATGAATTCAGCAGTAGATTTCATAACTTCATTATGAACACAAACTCAATTTTCTGGGGGTAACTTACCATCAGTTCAATTGAAAAGATCCATTCTCTGGAAAATTCAGGAGTCACTGGTTCTATTTCTTGGGGTCATTCCAATTAATAAAATGAGAAATATTTAATAATGCCATCGAGTGTATATAGTGACATGCAATTGAAATAATTCTTCCTGCATCTTGAATTTCAGAGTTTCCCTGGATGAATTGCTTTTTATTAAAAAAAGTTTCTCAAAGGAGGAGCAGAAAAAAAATAGTGACAACATCATTTAACCATTTTAACACTAAATTATTTACAGTCCTTTTGTATTTTCTCTCATGGAGTTGAAATCAATGGCCTTGGTTTTGTTCAACAAATCAACAGACTCACAGAGCTTATCACCATTCAGCTTGAAGAAAATTAATTATCATACTATAAAACTGTATCCTTCCAGTGCACAGATGTGGGAAACATCAGCTCTGAGACTTAATGAGTAGCAGACTTGGTTACTTCACCACTGCTGGGTGTAAAGCTCTGCCTGTTAGTAACAAGCTCTTGCTCAGTAGTACAAAAAAGATTATGGTAAACCAAAACTGACAATAAATTTAGTCTGATAACTGAAATCTGACATATAGCTTTGGGGCCTTCTTTTGCTAGGTATTAAAATGAAGTTACTAATCTTTGGCACTCAGGCAATGAAGTCTTGGGGCTAAATGAGAAAAGCTTCTTGAATCCTGATATCCCAAACTTTCTTCAACTATTCTGTATGTCTCATTTCCCATTAGCTTTTTAATTTTTTAAAAATTTATCTAAAGAGTAATTTGCACATGTTTCTGGGCATCCTAAAATATCTCTTGGAAAATAAGTCCCAGTCCAAAAGAGACTGTACATCTCTAGAAGTCAACTGTTCTATATGTGGGTTTTAGTTATGTTAGCATTTCTGCTCACACTATGCCTAAAAAAATTCAGTTAAGCACTAGATTCAAAGCACAGATATTAAAAAGTTTATATAATAGGTCAGGATTAATCACATAATGCTGTCTTCAGATCTCCACACAGAACTACAGCATTCACAACCTTTATTAGTTTTAATATTTTAAAAGTGGGGCCTCTATCTCATAGCTATTTAAAGCATATGGATCATTCCTTCAAAATTAAGATATACGAAATTCTACCCAATTAAATTAAATTCCCAAACTCAAAGGCAGTTTACTATAACGNCCTTCAAAATTAAGATATACGAAATTCTACCCAATTAAATTAAATTCCCAAACTCAAAGGCAGTTTACTATAACGAGTCATTCCTGTGATTCAAGAAAGACCTAAACTCCCTTGTATTTAGTGGAGCACACTGAATATCAACATTATAGGGCTGAATTATATACATGTTGGACAAGCAGATGGATAGATTCAAAGGAGGAAAATAAGAGATTGTCTTCAGTCCTGCATGTGATATTGGTTAGTTCACAAGGCACCTAATTCTCATTCATCTTGCTGAAATCTGTGGTCAGTTTTGTAAATCTAGTGAGTTAGGGCAGTTCAAAAAATTATCCTGACTTTTTAGCATTTAACCAGTGTGAATGGAAGTTTCAGATTTATTTTTTTTTAATACTGCTTCAGAAGAATGACACACTCTTGGACACCATCCAGTTCTTGGGTAAGTGGCAGAATGTTTTTATTTATAGAAAAGTGATACCATTTCTTAGACTACCATAAATGCATGAGTTATGTTCAGATAATTGCATCAAGAGGCCATCTTCAAGTAGCTGCTACTTTTTCATATAACTCCAGTTTTCCATAGAATCCAGTTATTAGCACTGAAGCAATGTATTCTTTAGCTACATATGAATTTTATCTCACAGTAATCAAATTTACTAGCTACATGGTTAAATGGAAAACAATTATCTCCTGAGCATAGTCCAAAGGGATTACTTTGAAAGTTACATTTGCATTGATAACTAATTCTAACTTTAATGTATAAGAACATCAAATAAACAAGCAAACTTATTGAGCTCCTACACTGAGTTTCCTTTGCTCTTGTTTCTTCCCCCAAGGCATAAAGAAAATTTACTTCAACTTATTATATTACCATCCTTTTCACCCCTCCCCAAACCCAACCATGAATGGCTCTTTCTCTTTTCAATCGTTGCAATTCCATAAACAGCCGTTTGCTTCTCTTTATCCCATAACAAGAATCTAGTATATGAAAAGTATTGAAAGGAATGGTTTTCATTCATTTTAATTGGAGAAGTGTGAGATGGAAAATGCCTGCATAACCAAACTGCCTGTGTTACAAATTGCATGTTGGACCAGAGGATGATTTCTGGCAGGATTTATATTTTCTTTCCCTCCCAAACACCCCGAGTTTTTGTTCTTAAAAATAACAAAATGTCTTGGTGATGACAAGGAAAAGAAAGTTGCTCATAAAGGTTTCCTGTTAGTGTTACTTGTATACAGTTAGCAGGCAGGGGCAAGGGTAAGTAAGATCACAAATGGTGCCATAAATAAACAAAGTCAGTTCCATGATGAAAACTTTAATGAAATCGCTAGAGTTTCAGAAGAGAGCAGAAATATATTTCAGTCCTTCTTAGAGCAGGATTAGAAAATAATCTTTTACATAAGCAAAAGCCACTCTTTCACGAGCCATCTTTTGTCATATTGCACTTCCAGGGATTGATTTACACACAGAGGTGGAAGGAAATTTAGATTTCATTCTTTGCATGCTCCTTTGTCTTTTGTGTTTTGGGGAGAAGGAATCTGTCTCCAGGCTCCAGTGGATTTGCAGTTAAACTCTAAAAAACTTTGAAGTATGTTTTAAAAGTAAGTTTTGTGTAGGATCTATAATAAGGCATTTCAGGTCAATTCATTAATCAGTTCTCTTAGGAATGCTTTAATTACATGTTCTGAAACCAGAGGGAAAAATGGTAAATACTGTAGAACCTACAAGACCAATATTGCTAATTAATATGGATTGCAGCAAAAAGTGTTGACTAAAAATCCTTGGATGAATTCTCAGAGGGATGACAAATTATAATCAAGGGGGATTTATTAAAAATAGACCTGCTAACAATACTAAAATTCTGTGCACTTTCTAACACCCTTAACTCCATTACAAACTTTTAACAAACATTAATTTATTCTCCAAACAGTTTAATAGTTTAAGTAATTACTGTTATTCTAGCTAAACAGACTGACACTTTTTCAAACTGAGATACTTGATTAAAATGCAATACTATTTCCATGCTAGACTTGAGAACAAATATTGTCTGTGTTTTTGCTTGGTTTTAGTATACCAGACTGCTTTCCTTCAGGGCCTAATCCAAAACCTACCAGAATTAGCCAGAGCCATTCAGCTGATCTCATGGGGCTTTGCACTGCACACAGAAAGACCTATCAGACTGTTAATCAGGGCTACTGCCAGTAAAAATCTAGCATTGAATGATGCAGAAATGTCATGGTATTGTGGGCAAGCAACAACTGTGCTTTCTCCTACTTCAGAGCAGTATTTAAAGGGCAAAAGAAAACCATAGTGGGAGGAGGTAGGGTTTATGGTGGTTTCCCCATGAAGTACTGGAGCAGTACCTCAATGTGACGTGACAATATGCCATGTTCCTTTGATTAAATAATCAAATGATGAAATAGAAAACTAGATTCTTCTTTCTCAATAGTAACTTCTGCAAAAGTATTGATGACAACTCAAACTATCTAGCTAAATTCTAATACTTTGTGCCTCCTCAGTATACCTGAAAATTTTTTAATTTCTACATTATCTTATTAATTTTATCACTGGTTTTATGCATGTGCCTTTTTACATGTCATTAAAAATTTGATTTGTTGACTACTTTCAACTGTTTCTGCTGAAATGTACAATCAGTTGCTTTCATTTTCACTCTAGTGATGTCTTTAAACATAAGACACCGTAGAAATCCCATATAAGAGAGGAAACTACTTGTTTGGGTTCTTGTCGGTGAAAAGTATATTGAATACAAAGTCTTCAATGAGCTTTAATATTTAAATCATCTTACTTACTGTATGATAAGATATGCTAGTAGTATCATATGTGCTTTATACATCCATAAAGTTCTTTTTGCATTGAGGGGTAGTTCAGTAATATAAAAAAGCGCACAGTGATCTTTCACAATTTTGACTTATGTGATGACTTCCAGATGCTTTGAATATCCTATCAAAATAGAATTAGGAAATCCAGCATGTCACAGATGAAAATCTGTCAAATGCATGTGGTATTTCATGCACAAAAGAGCATATAAAGAGCTAATAGTGTTATTTACTTTTTAAAAATAAACTATAAGTAGAAAATCTTATCAAAATTTCTGGTAGAATCTGTCATCAAAAATGTTTGAACTAATCTTGCAAATGGAGCTGTAAATGGTCACCAGAGGGCACAAAATGCCTTTGAATAAATGTAAGTTGGAGATGTACACCAACATCTTCATATTTGATCCCTGAAACTATACATAAAATCCCATTTTTTCTTTTGTAAATGGCACTCTGTTGTGCTCGGAAGTAAATAGCACAACCTAATGTCATGTCCTGTGTCTCATTTGAAATTAGACAACCCATATTTGCCTTAGTGAATAAATCTAAACCAACATACAGAGAGATTTTTATTCTGTTCCTTTGTTTGAGAACTAGCCCCAAGCTTATGAAGGTGTATCTGTAGCTTTGAGGTCATCATAGAACAATTTTTAGTAAATAATTTCACCCTGTGAAGGCTGCATTCATTTCAAAGGTTCTCTCATTGTCTCTGTACTTGTGGGGCCTTCATGAAAGAGTCCACATGGTATTTGTAGAGTGTGTACTACCAGTGCTAATGAGTATTTTGCTGTCTGTTGTTGGCATCAATGACATTAAGAGGCAATCAGTTGAAAAGTTTCCCTTCAGTATAGTTGAGGCTTTAGCTTTTGGTGCTTCAGTCAGTCCATGGCTCAGTCTGGTTATTGCAGACACTGCAATGTGTGCTAACATCAACACTTTTAGGTAAAAAAAGGAAGATTCTGATGACACCTTTTTTTAGATTTCAGTATCAAATACTGCAATGAACTGCAAGGCAATTCCCTGAGGCATCTAAGAAAGTCTTCCAAATTAAACAAGCTCCTAAACCAGATTTAAATTAACAAAAACCAGATAAGTCAGATTAAAGTCTGATCCTACTCCAACCTTAATTCACACTGCTGTAAAATTATATCATTACAGTATGCAGAACAGAGAATTAAAGATGAAATTCCAGCTTTAAATTTTATTTCCTCACATTTGCCAGTTTCAGATTATCTACTGCTAACAGAATGGCTGACACTTTACAGGCTTGCCTGAAAAAAACTTTCTCTAATCTAGGACCTCTCTTGCCAACATCTCAGTTGTCTCATGGGTAGATTTAAATCCCGGTGATACAGAGGGATGTTGGAATCTAACACTAAAACTGAGGACCATTAAGGCAGACACAGATTAAAGATGGAGAATTAGACAAACTCAGATTAGCTGTGATGTGGGTAGCTAAAATGTCCCTTTGCTTTTTTGGCTTAGGAAGTGCCTGGGAGAGAACCCTCCTCAATAGAGCCAGAAATCTGGGCTTGTAATACTGTAACAGGTTGAAAACCATGATAAGGCATTTCATCACACATGAAAGGATGTCCAGTCATGTTTTCCTCTCACTGTAAATAAGTCATATGTATAGAAAAAGAGGAGGATGTTTCTCTACTGCCAAGTACATGTATTTGAGGCATTAACTATGCTTATTCCTCTGCTTCACAGATGTGCTATGATACAATACTTTTATTGCTAGGTCACCTACAGCATACTCAAAAGTACAGACTTCAGAGCTCATTACATTCTCATGCCTTCCCAGTTTCAACTAAATCAGGTGCCACAGAAATGAATGAGGAGAGATTATTCAAAAGTAGAGTAACATTGGAACTAAAAAACCCCAAAAACTCAAGCAAACACCAGCATGGAAAATATTCATTCTTAAACTGAAATGCATTCAAGTTTTGTTCTTCTTAGTAGATAATTAAGTGTAGACATATCAGTTCCTGTACAGAACACAGAACTGTATTTTTTAGGAGAGACACTTTTGAAATCAAATGGAAAACTGGAAAATGCCATTTCTGCACCTTTTTTCTTCTATTAAAATAAGAGGCAATCAGTTGGGTGGGATATTTTTTTGGAAGCGGATAGAGTAAGAGGAAAGGATTTGAAAGCAGCCTTGTCCACGATGAATTGCCATCTCCCTACCACCTTATGAACAACAGTGTCCCTATTCTTCTGCTTCCTGAACAGGGAACAAGAAAAGCCAGAAGTATTCAAAGTGAAATTGTTATTGGATCCTATGGTAGTTCAAAAAACAATGAGAGCTAGAAGTGGAACATAATGATTCATGTTGGCTACCTTGTTCTTCCTTGGCTCTATAAACTGCATAATGACTTTTAGAAATAAAGGAAAGTCAGAAACAGAGACCAGATGCTCAGAACTCATAACACCTTTCCCTTATTTCCTCTTAGTTTGGAAAAAAAAAAGCATTTGTGAATGTAACTTTCTAACATTAAGATGAAATTATGTCTTCTAGTAGCTGATTGTGGTGCTAACTCTTCATTTCCCCTCTTCTGTTCTCAAGTAGCAAATTGATATGACACAACACAAAACCATTTTCAAACACAAGTCCTGACAAGCTTATACTGTATCTGTAACACATTAGTTTCTGATGTCCATATAATGTGTCCATAACTGTAAAATCCTGCAAGAAAACTAATCTGAGAAGATTAGAGAGAACATCTGTAACCTATATCAGCTACTTAATTCAATGCATTGGTCAAGACTGTATCTAGGGAATAAACTGACAAAGACACTAAATCAAAATGAATAATAGTTACAGCATATCATATAGAAAATTTGTTTCTTGTCTTTAAATGTACAGTAAGGCTTTTGTTTCTACTACTATCTTTTCTACTGAAAAGTTACAATAAAAACAAAGATTGAACAATTTTGTTTTGTAGACATGTTCGAAATGTTACATCTTGTCCTTGTGAATACAATGTATAAATACAGATTGGCTGAAATAATTAACATCAGGAGGCTACAGCACCTCTAAACTACAGTAAATCAGTAAGGTTAAGCCCAAAACACCTCTCTCTTCCTTTGTAGATCTATGCATCTTTTAAGGGAGTTCACATGATAAACAGAGCATCATTAATAAAATGTGGACTGTTGACACAGCAGACCACAGAGCCATTATGGTCTTCCCTGTCAATGAAAGTTAGCTTATTTAAAAAATAATATTCTGTCTGTGAAGCATATGATCCAGTGGCTGAGCAAAATAAAGACAGATGGGAATGGATTAAATCTGGTATGTTTCATCCCAAGGCAGATTTTACAGTTAGAAAATCATGTAATGCATACACTGACAACAGTTTGTCAGGTTTTATTAAATGTAAAATAGATTATATGATATATAATGGAGAGGATCAGAAGGTCAATGGATATAAATGCATATCTCTATCAATTTCAATACCAATCTGATTCATATAAAGAAGACATTGGAAGCATTACCTAAATATATGATGGATTCATTCAGTGTAATATATCCTCCAAATATTGTCACTTCATTTTGACTTTGCTGCTATTAAAAATATATATAATTGAGCACATGAATAAACAGGGTGTTTTTTTTTTTGAGATTAGCCCTATCATGTTTCTTGTAAATAAAGCAAGGAGAGACTCCCCATTATTCTGGCAAAAAGGACAGAGATTGATTTCAGGGTGTTTCAAAAGATCTCTTTTGAATCTCATTGCAGTTCTCCTGCAATGAGAGATCCTATATGTACAGCAAGTGAGAAAAATGCCAGTTTTCTTCCTTTCTTTTGAAGAATACAGAGAATCTACTTTCTCTGCCCATGTTAATAAGACATCACTGAAAACTTTAGAACAAATATGTCAATACTGAATTGAAAAACCTAATTGTTAAAACCATGCATGATCTTGATGCAATCCTGTGTATGATTTTCTTTTCTGTGCACTAACATTCTAACCTGTAAATAGAAAACAGATAGAAGACATGCAAGTCAAACATCTGACTGGATTGGAATAACTTTTCCAGTATAACTTAAACACTCATGCCAGCCCAGCTAAGCAAAACCAAGTCTATAACTCTGAAGGGAGACCTTAAGAGGGAGTATAAAAATACCACTGCAGCCATCCAGTCTCTCAAAATATCATTGCTGTAATTGCCAGAATTATAGCTTGTGGTTACCTGCCACATTCTTTGGTGCTCAACTCATGGTTATTGTGCTGCCACTCTTTAAAACACTGGCTCAGAGTTATTTTGCAATTCACATAGTGCTGTATCTACTGCATAAGGTACTGTATCAAACAATAAAATAAAAATAAAATAAAAATAAAATAAAATAAAATAAAAACAGGCCTCCAGACAAAGTGCATTGATACATACCCACATAACAACTTACATTCCAGATAAGTAAAAAAAACCCTGTAAACAGGATGTCATCCAAGATTAAGATGTCATCTTAATCTTTGTTTCTTAACTGAAATATAGCAAAAATAAACTATGCCATCCATCTTTTTTTTGAATCTCATCAATATGCAGCTAGTTTCTCTCAAGAACTTTCCCCTGATTTCCTCACACTGATAATTAATCAACTTAGTAAAAGTGATGATAGGGAATATCTTAATACACAGGCCAAATCTGTCACACTGTTAATCCCATTAAATGGCTTTGTAATAGCAGGGGTATTAAAAGAATTAAACATTTCCTGATAAGAAATTTATTTCTAGTGTCCTACTGCATCCATTTTTAAATTCCTTTTTTTCTAATAAATAAACTAATCAGGGCAGACAGAAATCATGGTTTTGTGAGGATTTGGGTTTGTTTATTAAACTGTTATTATTAACTGCATCAAACTTACTTTTAATAACACAGAATTAAAATCACACTACTGATGTCTTCTGATTTAGGACAAAAAAAAAAAGGTCATTTAAGGAAGAAAAACTACTCATCCCAGAAAGACACACCTGAGGCTGAAGTGAAGGATAAAATTTATAGAATATCCACTGAGCTCTATGGTGTGAGTATTGATAATGAGGCATAACATTTCTCAAATGAGAGTGCCTCAGCACAGGATGTAACAGAGCTGAAATAAGTACTGTGGCTTTATGTAAATCAGTTTAAAATTGAATTTGAAAAACTTCCAAATATACTAAAATAGAAAACATAAACTCAAAACAACATAAGCTCTGCTGTTTTACAATGTAATGACCCCATGAAATAATCATGCAACCATGAAGGATGGATATGAATGTTTGTAATCCCAGATTCAGTTGACCTATTTTTTTCAATCTTATTTGGTTTTTTTTCTTCTCTTTTCACACAGGGTATTTTAGCAAAGTAGAACTTTGAAACTCAGAAATTAATCTCATGTTCCACTGCATAATTTCTATTGTTTATTTAGGCTTCAGCCCTAATGATAGATATGTGTACTTTTAGATTTGTATCAAACCCAACTACTCTTGCATTTGTCCTGGGGATTTGTGTCGAAAGATAAAGATTTGCTAAAATGAACCCATAAGGAGAAATGCTGGCAAGAGGAATAGCTAGAATACCCTTCAGACTTTAATGAGATTCTTTCATTGTTCAAGTCTAGATGCTTAAATTATTAAAATCCATTTGTTTCTTTCTACAATGCTAAAATTAGGACAGAGTTTCAATTTTCTTTTGAGACAATAGCATCTCACTGTACCCTCTTAATGCGACATAAAGATAAGAAACACACAATAACAGAGTTTTCATTTAAATCCATTACACTAAGATTTTGCTTCTTAAATTAAAACCTAATTTGAAGGAGGTTTCTTTTCCTTTTGTAAATGCAATTTAAGAAGTTAGCATACTGAGGATTCCAGTTTGCACTGGTGGAAGAATCTAATCAAAATGCTGCCTCTCCTGAAGCTCCACTCACTGCTGAAAATATTGAGTAATTGATCTTGTCATTCAGAATCTTCTCCACAGCACATAAACTTTAAGTGTTTTTCATTATTCTCCCTCTTAAAAACACAGACATTTCTCATCATCAATGTACCTTTCTCTATTTATTCTACAATATAAGTCCTTTCACAATGAAAATCTTGCCTAAGCATATACAAAATTCACTCATTGAATGCATTCAGTGCAATTAAAGAGCATCATGAAACTGCTACAGGACAAGATGCATTGCTGAAAGTACTATGGTTTTTCTTCTGCATAAAGCATGTGTTACCAAATACTTAATCAACATAAGAGTGCTATCAAGGTTTAGAAAGTTCTACTAACAGATAGTAAAGACTGTTTTAAAATAATACACTCTATCTACAAATTATTCTGACAATAGAGAGTGATGCAGTCTATAAGGAAGAAAGCTTTGTCTCAGCAGAAGTACTGTGAAATTACAGTTTTATTCCATTAAGAGATGACATGCATTCCTTTTTCACTTGAAAACTTATTCTGATGGAGGATTAATGTAAATAGCTGAGTTAATCACTTAGTCTGTCATTTGTCTATATAAACTAACATCAGAATTTTCCCAAAGAAGACACTAGGAAATACTTGAGTCTACCATCTGATAAGCTGTTGAATTAACTACCTACTCTTCATTAAGATTCATCCAAATTGGGGATTTAAAGATTTTTCAGAATTTCAAGGGAAATCTCAAAGTAATATTGTAACATAGTGAGATATGGATGTCACTAACATGTTTAATATATTACTCATACTTGTAGGAAGTAAAACTCTCAGCAAAATAGCATTTGGAGCCAAACATATGCCAAAGGCAAGTCTTCTAAATATTAGAAAAAAGCCCTTTCACACACAGCAGCCAGCAACATCAAGAGCAAGATCCATGAAACAAGGAATATCTTGGGATCAACAAGTACTTCAGTTTTCCTGAAGAAATAAAGGCAACTATCAGGGACAAAACCACACTCTGTCTGGTGGAGAAGAACCAAGTTAATAAAACTCACTGTTTTAAATATGCACTTCTTTTAGCAGATTTGGCAAAGGAAGAGTGATGGTAGGCATCCAGGCAAAATGAGTATCTGCAGAAGGACCAAATCTTTATTCTTCATGTAATTCAGAGGGCCTCAGGAGACAGGGGAAAATGGAGAAAGACCTTTGCCTCCAAGTCCTATCCTACATTAGTTTTCTGATGATTTCTAGGGCATTCTAGTTAGATAATTTTCACAAAAGTAGACTTTTTCTACCTTCCCATACAACTGAAGGGGAAATCAAATCAAGTTCCTTAAGCTCCTATAAAGATAAGGACTCTCTCTTGTATCTAAATATCACAACAGCTTCTTGCAGAATTAGTGGGCGGAAATCTGAAATAAAGGTTTGGCATACACAAGAGAGAAGACTAAGAACTGTTTCCTTTATAACAGCAGTAATAAATAGGCAAAATTCACACACCTGTAAAAATGTATTTTAAGTTGTTATGAAAAAATTTTGAGAAAAAAAATCACCTTAAAAATCTTTAAAACAAATATTTTCTAAGGTATTTAAAGCTCTTTCTCCTTTTAGTCTATTCTTAGTTTGAAAAGCACTCAGCAAAATCTGATTTTTCTTGTAGTTCTTAAAAAAAACCTATGCAGAGGAAAAACATACAGAAATTGCCCACAGGAAGCATATATCAGATAAACACAGGAAGTAATTATTCAGCAGGAAAGTTTGGAGGAAATGGGTTGTTTTCCTGTCAGTTCTGGTGTTCTCTGAGTTTCAGGACATCAGCAGTAATGAAGGAAATAGATTAGCAATTGCAGGGCAGCTATTGTTTATACAGTGTTGACACCAAATGTCACTCTCCTAGAATTTACCTGGTAAAAATAATTTAATATTGCCCAGAAGTAAAGCAGCCTTTCTTTTTTTTCTATTAATATCACAGCAATTAGTCTTCACATCTGCTCTGCACTGAGGTTTGAAGAGGAAATAATTCATCTGGTAAAGAAATAAAATAAAAGGAAAATATATTAAAAGTTTTCAAGTATTTATTAACAATGCATTTTTTCTTTTTTTTTTTTTTTTAACATGATAAACTTCTATTTTGGAATGGACCGGCAATATAGAAGTACCACAAATACAACCTATTAAAATATGAGGTTTTAAGATGTTGCTGTAGTATAATAAAATTCTGAAAATGAAAAAATGAAATGAAAAAATCTCTTCCAAAGTAAAGATTCTCTTGAAGTCTTTAGGGGATTCTCATTCCTGAATCAGCTTATTATGCATTAGGCAAAGATGTAAACCAGCTTGCCATTTCTCTCAATCAGTTCAATTGCAGATCAAATTCTAGCCAACCACGTTTGTGCCTTTGAAAATTTCCTAAGAAAACTTCCACAGAATTAAAAGCCTTCAAGACTGACAAATCAGTATTTTCCTTGTCAGACCATGTCCAGCCTACTGTATTCCTAAATTCTCCCTAAGGTGGAGAAAGGTGATTATAGAATCATAGAATAGTTTGGGTTGGAAGGGACTTTAAAGATCTTCGAGTTCCAACCTCCCTGCCATAGGCAGGGACACCTCCCACTAGATCAGGCTGCCCAGTGCCCTGTCCAGCCTGGTCTTTCACACCTCCAGAGAGGGGGCATCCACAACCACTCTGGGCAACCTGTTCCAGTGTCTNAGTGCCAAGTAGAGGGGCAAAGCAAATTGTAGAAAGCAAATTCAGCTCTGAAAGATGCTCGGGCCTGTGCAGGTGAGGAGATGGCCCACATTATCCCCTGACGATACAGCTGATGGGAAGCTATGTAGAAAAACAGACAACACGAGTAGCGAAAGAAATATCCAGAAGGAGCAGCTGTTTTCCCCTTCACATTTCTCTTTTACATATGCACAAAAGTTTGCTCAGGGAAGTGGGACTGCAGCAACATCTCTTCTCCCTGGCATCCCATATAATGATTACAGACATTTTCAGCAGCCCTACTGGGCTACAGGCAGATCTGAGGCAGCTGTTCCTCAGCAGCTCCCTATATGGCTTCTTAAACTCATGCTTATTCTAGCTGTCATCAGTCCTGTGGGTTTCTGCATTTTACTTGTTTAATATGGTTTTAATTCTTCTGTGCTTCCTGCCCTTCTGTTTGTTTAACTCAAAGATTTGGGTTACTCTTTCACGTAATGGATTAATATGTTTTTAAGAATATTTCAGTTTTAATTACTAAGAACAATTTCATCTGAGGATTTAAACATCTTATTTTTATTTTAGACATTCATAATCATAATACTATATTATAAGCAACTTATCTGTAAATGTAAGACTTTGTTTCCCTTAGCAAAATATCATTAAAAATCTTCCAAAACTTTAAATAGTTTTTCAAATGTTATCAGTTGATAAATTAGCCAAAGCTGGCCCGTTTATATAAAGACTGTTAGTTATAATAAAAGGATTTTTCCACATAAAAAATGGAAAGTGGTGCAAAGCTGCTCAGTAAAAAAATCTTGTGAGTTTCTGATTAATTTTGGTTTTGAGAGTTGAAACACATTTTTCAGATAGTAATATATTCTACTAGATATCCAAATAAGTTTTCTTATTACTCATTTGGATTGCTTCTTATGTGTACTTGGTGTCACAACACCTTTCCTTTGAAGCACAATTTGCCTTTATTTTCAAAAGCAAGAGAAAGATAGTCTAGATAGGAAGGTTCTTGTCAAAATTTCACAGGTGGAAATAGGAAAGCAAGATACATGCCAGAATTGTTTTACAAGATTTGCCTCCAGATGAATACCCGTCAGCCTTTTGCTGAGTATTTCAGTAGGAAGGCTGATGCAATGACCATTCATTCCATCAGACTTGAAAGGGCAGCACTTTTTGATGGACATGTTGAGAAGTCAGTGATGCTCACTGGCATTAAGGTTGCACTTGCAGTGCTTTTCTAGCAGGTTGAGATTTACTTCTGAAATGTGACATTCTTTGAAACAAGGTCTTTACAAGTTAAAAACCACTTTCTGTTATAATTTAATACAACACTTCAGTCTCTGGAACAATCATAATACAAGGAACTAATATTAGGAATAATATACAGTAAATTTAATTATTATATTTTTCAGACATAGAATTAGTTGGTTTTGTGTCTATCCCCTGAAATTAGTCAGACTACAGCTTTTGGTTATCAGATTCCACAGCTTTAGCTGTAGCCTCTAGCTACCTTTCAAAGATTCTACAGACCTCTTGCCTCTGGCTGTTCTGTGCATGTTTCTGAAAATTTTCTTTAAGAAAATGTGTTTGTTCTTATTGAAACTCAAAATAATAGCTTATTAAGTAAGAGGGCTGAATAAGCAACTCAAATCTTTTAAATTGGTAAGAGAAAATAACTGAAAACAAATAATATGACCCAAAAATACCATTTGTCTTTAGCATTTGATTTTTGTTAAAATATCAATATGGTTTAATCAGTTCTTTCATTTGTGTTGTGATCCCTTGGAAAATTCATGATATTTGTGAACATGTGCTGAAAAATTACTGAAAGAAGCAACATTTTCAGGGTAAAAAGTATTTGTTTCACTACTTTTTGTTCAAAATATAGGCCATGAAGTCCCTTGGTACAATTTCTTTACAGGAAGCAGCTTCCATTTATAGCATTTATTGAAGGAGGTAGTTTCACTACCAGTATTATAGATGAGGAGGATGTGTACACTGAATAGAAAGTATCCTGGACATCTGAGTCAAAATATAAACAAGACAGAATGATTTTATAGTAATAGATTTATGAGAATTAGGATTGTGAGTCTCCCTGGAAAGCCTAGATCACATGACTTTTTCAACCTTTTCCTTCACACAACATGCACTAACTATAGTAAAAACTAAATTTATAGCTACCAGCTACCTTTTATAAGTTCTGTGTGTCCCTGCATTTGTTTCAGACTCCAGGACATTTTCTAGGACATTTTGTGTTGACAGGGAGATGTAGGAGAATAAAAAACATGAGAAGACTATCTTGATAAGAGGGTTAGCAACACACTTAAAATACTGTTTGGACCTTAAATGTAGAATTATATTACTTGTCCTGATGGGATGCTGTTTATATTCTGTGTAGAATAACCTTTCTCAAATCTTGGCACTGTTAAGAAACCAAACACTTTGAAAGCAAAACCATCACTTTAAGGCTTAATATTCCTTGAAGGTGTTTGGCAAAATGATCTGTCCTGGCTTGTCATAGAAGTATGACAAGACCAGAGAGCCAAAAGTGTTTCCACAGTTGCCAGATTTTTCCCACAATGTTCCAAGTTTCTGTCCAGCTTTTCCCCTGAGGTGCTTCTTGCTTATGGATACCACATCTCTAACATTTGCACGTGGAGTTTCCTACCAGACCAGGGAAGACTCAGTCCTTCTGTCTCTCACATGCCTGTACACCCTTCTTAACTGAATTTATTCCTGCTCCACCTCTTCTTTTACTGATCTGCATTTGAGAGAGGGATAATGAGTGAACCAGACCTTTAATCTGTTCTAATGCAACCATTGTCATACTCATGAGTGTGATGAAATATTCCAAGAAGACTGTAAGAAGTCTGAGCAGATTGAACTTACATACTTGTCCTTTTACTGGTGTTAATCAATCTTCTGTCTTCTTGGCAAATTAGCTGGTTATGTTTTGATTAGATATGGAAAAAAGGTGAATGACTATAAAATACATCCAGTTCCTTCTTTATGCATTTTAATTTTCTGTGCCTCTTGTTTTCTAATTTGATTAAAAAAATATGCTTTTCCATTTACTTTTCTATTCATCAAGAAAGCTGGTTCAGGGAGTAGTATATTAATCAATATGAGTAAAGATCCATAATCTTGAATACTAAGCATTTTATTCACCTACTACAATATTAGAAAATTTTCTTCTGTATGCTGACAGAAAGTATCACACCATCTAATTTTCTACAAAATATTCTTCAAGAAATATTTTTAATTAGGTCAGAGAAGAAATAGTAGTCTTTATTGATAGGCAAGACCAAGCAAGTTAAAAGAGCATCACTGGATGACTGGATGCCAAGAGATATTAGACATGTCTTCATTGCAGCTTGAATTCTCTGACCCTAATGTGATATGTTACAGCTCACAAAGAATTACCTGTTCTCTCAGAAATGAAAGGTGGTTGGAAGGCAAAGGCCTTTGCACCACTGATTTTTAACATAAGGTGAGAAGAAACTTTAGCTGAAATGACTGATCATATGATATACTGTGTTATATTTATGGGACTGCTTTATAGACAATGGCATAAGAACAAAATCCTGATGGTCAGTTATAACCAACACAGAACAAGTGTATGCAGGAAAGGGTTACATCATTATTTGGCAACAGAGGTGTGAACTCTATGAAACTCTATGAAACATAAGAAGAAGTGGTCCTAGAGGCCAAATAAATCCATATATATATATGAGATAAAGCCTTTTTCTTTCCTCCATCAGAAGAAACATTAAATAAAGTTAAAAAAGAGTAAACAGGTTTCTTGAGAGAACAAAAAGATATCTGATCAGGTTTTCAGAAGATCTTTTGATTACCTGTGATTAACATAAGTAGTTGAAAAGAAAAGCTCTTCTCACGCTATTTTAATCTCTGAATTTACTTGGATTCTAAGCAATTTGTTTTTGTCTACATTTGAATATGGAAAGGTAATCCTAGAGTTGTCCGGGACTGTCATTTACAAATTACTACCTGTTACACACACAAAAGAAGTTATTTATAACCTAGTCACGATTGGAATACAGAAATTTACAACCTGTTTATTTTAGACTTGGTAAATTGCCTTTGGGTTGATGAGCTGATAATTACTTGTTTCTTTCTTCAACTGATGGCTCAGGAGGTAGACATAACATTAGCTATTTGCTTTAACGATCAGGAAATTGTTCAATTTGTGCTCTAATTGTCTAAATTACACCTGTGGAGGTCTAAAGAATTTTCATTATCACCTGTGTGAAAGGAGAATGTGTCCTATTACCCACTTCTTTGGTGCTTTTTTTCTATTTTAACCCCCTAATTACTGGTTCTGTGTATATCACTACAATGAAGTGACAATAATTTCTAAGCTTTGAATATATTTCATATTTGGTTGCATCCCAGTGACTGCAACACTCATTCAATCCTGCTTTATTCTGTTTAGGTCAATTTTCTTTTCAGAGTTGTAGTTCCATAAAATTCACAAACATAATTCAAAACCTAGAGTGAACCCCCTGAAATAGCAGCAAAATAAAAATGTTTCCTTAGAAAGATGTAAAATGTACGAAGTATTTTCTCTGAACAAAATGTTAAACTTCATTTTTAGAGCATAAGTGTGTTGTATCTAGGAATAGATGGACCTCTTAAAGTTACCTCATGACATAGATTTTATGGTAACAGGGGTCATTGGTCTAAAAATAACAAGGATTCAACAGCTTACACAACTTATGTCCCAGGTCCACATTCTGGTGCATGTATTTTGTATTTAAACACTTTCTGCTACTGATGTGAGTGTGTTTTTCAGGGTGTACAGACTAAGAAGGGAGACTAATAGTCAGAAAAACATAAAAGATATGTCAGGTGCTTATGCTGCCTTTTGGAGTAGCTTGGAAGAGAGGACTGGAGGGAGCACATTACTTCTCTTCTTCCTGTCTCATGGTCAATTAAAATTTTGCTGTTTTCTTGCCTGAACTATGTGAGCTCTCAAGTTTTCATTTTCACTAGTTGTGGATAACTGGAAATGGTAATTTCCCCAGTGTTTAACTGACCATGTTATTTTCTGGTATAACACTACATATTTTCATAGGAATTCTGCTCAAGGTTCTGCAGACTAACTGTTCAACTGTAGTAAACATGACTTAAATTTCACTGAAATACAAGATAAATTTAATCTGTATATTTTAGCTATTAGAAAGTAGGAATAATACTTTAGAATGAGTAACAATGTTGTGTTTATTTGTACTGTTTTCTATACTGGTGAAATGATTCTTTCAGTGGTGTCCTAACCTTACATTGTATTTTGTATTTGCATATGCTAAAAGACGTTGAGCATAATGTCTCCTTCACAATGCTCCTCTTTGCAATGATCTTTTGGTTCCCAGTCAGGATCTTTAAGTATTGCAGCATCGTGACTTGACATAGAGGTGCACTGTTCAGAAAACTATCAAGAAAGCAAGTCATTCCAAAGACTGTGTTGAATTAAGTTGATTTTCTTAGTAACTCTGCCACCTGCAGCACTAAAGAACAAATGTCTTCATGATGGACAGGTCAAACATAGTTTTTCATAAGCTGCCCACAGCTGTTCTTTCTTTTCCTAGTGAATTAACCACTTCATTGCTGTTCACTCATGCATGTGCCATTGTAGTTTTAAGGAGAATGTGTATTCATTGAATGGAAAATGTAGCTTGAAGGTCTAGTCTTACTGAATCAGCCTCATTATCCTGAATCTACTGTTTTAGTACTGAAGGAGCTACTCATGCCTTTCACTATATGTATATGCAAGAACTCAGGGAAAAAAAAATCTGAATTTTGAATAATCAGTGATGGAAAGATCATCAAGAAATGGTAACAACATTTTGGGTTTTATCATAATTAAGCAATATGTTCTACAAAAAAAAAATCTGACACCAAAATATTCAGTTGCAAAAGGTTGTTTAGTTTTCTTCAAAAGTAAATAATCCATTAGAATACAAAAGTAAAAGAAGCAAGGTTTGAAGATTCTTCAATTCTTGGTTTACAGTTTACAAGAGAGATCAGGTAGTTCTCATAAATGTAGTTTTTTCTTCAGGATTTCCTTCTGCAAAGATTGGAAGTTTTCCATGAAATTTATGTGAAACACCTCAATTAAGGCAAAATACATCCATCCACTTACCTATTCTGGCCAACTGAAAATGTTAGACAAAGTATTAATCTCTTCATCTG
Source organism: Turnix velox (assembly GCA_013400935.1). Taxonomy (NCBI): domain Eukaryota; kingdom Metazoa; phylum Chordata; class Aves; order Charadriiformes; family Turnicidae; genus Turnix; species Turnix velox. The sequence continues at coordinate 6,223 of VZTY01034177.1, read as the reverse complement.
TTCTCTGAGCTTCCTGGCTCAATCACAGTTGCCCTCGTGCCCCTGCTTTTAATTATTTCTGCCAAAGACCTGCTGGTCATTCCTCATTCTCTTTGCAGAATCTGCATGCAACCACTGGCAGGTCATGATATCCTGATAGCAACTGATGAACAAAACCTCAGATTGTATACCTGAGCTCCCTTTCATAGATACAGGCAAATATTTATTCCATCTATAGTATAGAAAACTTATGTTTTCAAACCTTCAATTCTCTGCATGATGTAACAGTTCATTTTTTATTAGGAGCGTGAGCAATGTGATATTGCTAGTGGTGGCTGAAGAACAGAAGAGAAGCTACCCAGTAATTCTCTCTTCATTTTTCTGCTGAGGAGCTGGTACCCTGTGGATTACTGAAATGCTCAAAAGAGACAATGAAATTATGTCTGATTGAGAAGTACTTGACCAAAGCAAAATGTTTTGGTTGAATTTGTGAATTCTCTTCTCCTCCTAATGGAAGACAATAAGGTTAGTTCCTAGATTCCATTCAGATTTCAGAGTCCTTTCCTATCAGCAGATAGGTGTCTCTATAACTCTTCAAAAAACTCTCACAAATAAAGTGAAATTATATGATTCTCAATGAATGAAGAAGTGGCTTGAGTTCAAGCTGTAATTAAAAAGTTTCTTTTATCACATTTTGCATCGCTCATGG
>VZTY01034174.1:8555-20311 GCA_013400935.1 Turnix velox | reverse complement strand
TATGAGGACAGGCTGAAGGAGTTGGGGTTGTTCAGCCTGGAGAAGAGAAGGCTCAGAGGGGACCTCAGAGTGACTTCTCAGTACCTGAGGGGGTCCTACAGAAAGGCAGGGGAAGGAATTTTTAACATAATATCGGATGGGAGGACTAGAAACAATGGATATAAATTAGAGGGGGATAGATTTAGACTAGACATAAGAAGGAAATTCTTTACAGTGAGGGTGGTGAAGCACTGGAACAGGTTGCCCAGGGAGGTTGTGGATGCCCCATCTCTGGAGGTGTTCAAGACTAGGCTGGACAAGGCACTGAGCAGCCTGGTCTAGTGGGAGGTGTCCCTGCCTATGGCAGGGGGGTTGGAACTCGATGATCTTTAAGGTCCCTTCCAACCCAAACTATTGTATGATTCTATGATTCTATGATTCCAGGCTGAACAACCCCAAGTCCTTCAGCCTGTCCTCATAAGGGAAGTGCTCCAGCCCTCTCATCATCTTTGTGGCCTCCTCTGGACCTGCTCCAACAGCTCAATGTCCTTTTTCTGTTGAAAATGGAAAATAAATCTCCTTTGTGTGCCTTCTCAGAGGGATTTAATCTGTTTAGGATTGAGCCATCTCATCTGTAAGACTGGAGATGGTTTCATTAAATGATACAGATGCTGGGACATCTCTGTGAGAGAGATGCAGAGCAAGGACAATAAGATGACACCATGAATAGGAAGCCAGATGTACCAGCATCATCCCCAGTGATTTAATCCAAGGGAATGACATCATTCACTTGGAGAAAAGGTAGAAACAGAGTTTCTATTTCAAGGTTTGAGCATTTCCATGGAGATAAAAATGCCACTCACTCACAAATTGTTCCAAAACTTTGGGTGACTTGTGGAGCAGGGTTGAAAGCAGCATCCTGTGAGGTTCTTCTCACCTTGTAGGAGAAGGTTATCCCTGCTGGGAGCTGGGATAAATGGAGCAGGAAGGGGATGGAATGATATCCCACATCCTCCAAATCTTTTCACCTCTTCAGGGAATGATGGAGACAAACACCATTTGAAGATGGGACATGGCCATCAGACACCCAGTATGACCATCTTCACCTCTTTCCTGCACTAGCTGAGAGCTATTTTTTAAAAATGAGAGAAATAAACCCAAAACATCTCAGGTTTGCAAGACAAAAATCTGAAAAAAAAAGCAAACCCAAACATGGAATCATAGGAAAATCTTACAAATCTGCAAGAAGCCTCTGAGTATTTTAGTGGCTGAAGACGACCAGAGGAGTTGCCAGACTGGAAAAAAAACTCTACCCAGGGATAGGTCAGCTTTGTCAAGCATCAGGAGAATTGGTTTGGCCTCTCTGAAGCTGAGGGTGGAGCTGGGAATGAAGCCTGGTTCCTGGTCAAGCTCTGTCTTTGATCTCCACTACGGAGAGACTAACACCTCTCACCATAACTTAGGAGCTGCCACAAATATTTAAGGTTCAGACTTATATTTTCCCCCTCCCTGCCCTTTTTTTTCCATGCTTTAGTTTTATTTTTTAACTTTTTCCTTCTCCTCTTGGACTCTCTTGTCACTTTGGGAGCTTGACCTCTGAGCAATGTTGGCAGCTGTGTGTGCCAATGTTGACATCCCAGCCATTCTCCAGCTGCACAGCCCACAAACCTCTGTAGTCAGAAGGTACAAATCACCTCAGGGAAAAAAAAATTAAGAACTAATAATTGGCCAATCATCAACACCTTCCTTTTGAAAGCCTTGATGCATTTAAGAGCACAAATGATACCTCTGTAAGGGTTCCCCAGCCCTTTCCTGGGCTCCACACTGCCTCTTGTCACCTTGAGTGGGCAAATTAGGAGGGACAAAACCTTGGCTCAGTTCTCCAAAGTACTGGTTGGCTTCAGAAGATACATCAAGGCAAGGGAGGTGGCTCAGGGTAATTCCTCTTAGAGCCAAGATGTCATTTAAATCAGGAGGGAGATCCCAGTTCTTGCCCTGTTGAGCATGTTCTGCAGCCGTGTGCTTGGTGAGGGGACAACCCAGTTCTTGGTCAACTTCAGAGCTACAGTCAAGTATGTTCTTACCCCAGCACCAAGCCCTGGTCCTCCTCAAAGGTGAGTCAAGTATGTTCTTGCCCCAACTCCAAGCCCTTGGTCAGCCTGTTGAGGATGTTCTACAGCTGAGGGCTTGGTGAGGGGACAACCCAACCCTTGGTCAGCCTCATAGGTGAGTCAAGTATGTTCTTGCCCCAACTCCAAGCCCTTGGTCAGCCTGTTGAGGATGTTCTACAGCTGTGGGCTTGGTGAGGGGACAACCCAACCCTTGGTCGGCCTCATAGGTGAGTCAAGTATGTTCTTACCCCAACACCAAGCCTTTGGTCAGCCTGTTGAGGATGTTCTACAGCTGTGAGCTTGGTGAGGAGACAACCCAACCCTTGGTCAGCCTCATAGGTGAGTCAAGCATGTTCTTACCCCAACACCAAGCCCTTGGTCAACCTCAGAGGTGAGTCAAATATGTTCTTACCCAAACACCAAGCCCTGGAAGGCAGTAAGTCCTATAGACTTCATATCTAGAAAATTATTTTAGGATTAAATCCAGGAAAGAACTTTCTACTCCATTTCAGTTTCCACTTGGAAATCAATGCATTGTCCCAAGCTGCATATTTGGGGGATATTGATGCAGGAGAGATTGATGTTTGTTGAACCACACTGCTGCTGCAGCACCTTTATTTCTTTTAAGCTGTTCCACCAAGAATTCAGGGTTATGGAACACCAGAGAAATCTGCAGCATGATATTGAAATAATTGGATAATTTCAGCAGCAGCACCCTGTGCTGATATTGCAGTTTTCTTTACATTCCTATTAGAGCAGCACATTTCAGTGCCTCCTTTTATTCACCTGGGGATGCTTTTCTACTCCAGGTCTCCCCCAGAGACTTCCATAAAACTTCCTCTTCCAGCCCAGGGGCGTCCTTTGAGCATAAGAAGCTGCCAAAAGTTAAACCATGCAAGTGATGGATATAACACAGCCCATGTAGAGTTACAGAGTCATAGAGTTGGAAGAAACCTTCAAAGACCATCTAGTCCAACCCCCTGCAGTGAGCAGGGACATCCTGCACTAGATCAGGTTGCTCAGAGCTTCAGCAAGCCTGGTCTCCATGGATGGTGCCTCCACCACCTCTCTGGGCAACCTCTTCTAGTGTCTCCCTACCCTCCTGGTGAAGAACTTCCTCCTCATGTCTCATCTAACCTTGCCCTGCTCTAGTTTCAATCCATTTCTCCTCATCCTTTCACCCCATTCCCAGCAAACATCCCCTCCCCAGCTCTCTTATAAGCCCTTCAGGTTGTGGGACACACATGGTGGAGGGCAGATGGACAAAAATGGGCTCTACAGCACCACAGAAAGCTGACATTCTCTGAACTTTAAAGCATTGGGAACTAAGTGTCTCCAAATCTTTCATAAATTGTCCCTCAATTCAGGTTGAAGAGGAGAGGTCAAAGCGTTCTTGGAAGTGAAGGGCTGCAAACAAGCTCAGGCTTTTCAAGGTTTGTGCTGGAGCTGATGTGATGCAAGACAGGCTCTTTGGATCCACTCCAAGGAAGTTTCCTCTTGTTTATGCTGATGTAGATCATCAACATCCATCCAAAGATGAGAGGTTCACCCACTCAAGGTCTTCACCAGTATCTAGCGCAGCGCTTATCGCTGTTCATTAAAACATAACGAGGAGCCAAAAAGGCAGAGCACAGTTTGTTCCTTTCCTCCTCTAATGAGCTGCACTTGGTTGTTTTCTGGATCATTCCCCCTTGGTTCAAGCTAAGTTTATTTTAAGCCAGGCTAATCAGCCTGTTAACTAGAGAATCCTCAGCCTCCCACTGCTCGCTAGGGCAGAAGGAGCATTTCTGCTTCATGTAAAGGCAAGGCTGATGCTGACCTGAAGAAGTGACCTGCCAATAAGTTATAGAATCAAAGAATGTGTTCATAGAAGCAAAGAATATGTTGAGTTGGAAGGGACTTTCAATCCCAGTCCCCCACAAATCAACACTGTGGGCTGCCAGGATGCACTCAGGGATGTGGCACAAACCCACTGAGCCATTAGAAATCATAGAATGGTTTGGGTTGGAAGGGACCATCAAGATCATCTAGTTCCAACCCCTCTGCCATGGGTAGAAACACCTCCCACTACACCAGGTTGCTCAGTGCCTCATCCAGCCTGGCCTTAAACCCCTCCAGGGATTGAGGGGGCATCCACAACCTCTCTGGGCAACCTCTTCCAGTGTCTCACCACCCTCACAGTAAAAAACTTCCTTCTTCTCTCCAGCCTAAATCTCCCCTTCTCCAATTTGCATCCATTACTCCTAATCCTGCCATCCTGCTCCCTTTTAAAAAGTCCCACCCAAATCTTTCTTGCTTTTCATCTTTATTTTCTGGCCTTTCATAGATGGGGATGGAAATGGAGAGATGATGCAGGGATGATGGTTAGTGGGATTCTGCACTGGAGCCTGAGGAGTGAGGCAAATTCTTTGGCTATTTAACTGTGCTCACATCACCAGGGATGTCTCTGCCTTGCAGAGCTATTGTCTGGGTATATTATGTCTTAATATTTCTCTGAATGGGCTATTTATGTAGCTCCTATGAAAGTTCTTCATCAGCTGGAAAACAATAAGGAGGGATGAGGATGTGCTCCACAGCGTTAGAGACCTGACATTGGAGGGTCCCATGAGAGATAAAGTCCATTGTATTTAGATTTGAATAGAGGGAATGTTCAGATTTTGAAGAAAAAAAGCCATGGCTTGATACCACCAAGCAGCTTTCCCCATGTTTTCTTTGCAGGTGAGAAGAAGACAGGTAGTTGTATTTCCTCTTCCTGGGATTTCTGCCCACCCAAATGAATAATTGGAGGAAACCAAGCTATTAACTTCTTCCAAGATCTTCTTGCAAGGTTTTCCATGAGCTTGGCTCACTTTCTTATAATAGGACTATGTCTTACCAGAGTAGGACCTCACCTCTCATCCTCCTCACCTCCATATTGAAAATTTTCTATGGGATTCAAGGGCATTTTCCTTCTGAATGGAAACATTAATAGCATCAAGATGTTGATGTGCTCACCAGGAGATCTGGCATGGGTTAAAACTATGTGTAGTCCTCTTCTTAATTGCCCTCAAATAAGTTTTGCACTTGGAAAGCAGCCATTTCCCCCCTCCCTGCTATTTCCCTTTTGTTTGTGTGGTACTTTTTTACCATCTTGGGTGGCAAACCATGGTTGTCAATGTTGAATTTGTGACATCAGCATCAGCCACGTTCCTAGAAGACAATTCTGAACACCTTCTTTGATGTTCTGAACAGCCCAGTCTAAAGAAACCAAGCCAATAATTCTGTCTTCAGCTCATAAAATGCAGTTGAAGTATAGTCTGTCTCTCAGGGTGTTATTGTCTCGATGCATTGAGACACAGACCTCAAAAAATGGGGACTTGACCACATTTTCCTTTCTCATGGACATCAAATAAAAGAAAAACTTGGTGTGCCATCTTCCCCCTGAGCCTAATTTGCTCTGCTTACAGCACTGGTGTAAACAACAAGTGGGAAAATAATGCCAACATGACACAAAAAGGATGATTTTAAAGCCACATGAGTGGTTGGGGTTGGAAGGGACCACAAAGATCATCTGGTTCCAATCCCCTGCCACGGGCAGGGACACCTCCCTCTAGATTAAATTAAATCAAGAATGTCTCATGCAGCATGATAAAGTGACCCTTGGCTTGTAACAAGTCTCTCTGCTTAAACCTAGTGGTTAGAAGAGTGCCCTCACATCACCTTTTGGACTTGTTGACATCTCTGCTTGCCATCTGGGGTTTGAGTGAAGGACCTCACAGCAGGAGCAAAATCTGGTGGCCTCAGCCCATCATGGTCTGTGGTCACAGCATGTGACAAAACAACTTTGCATCACTTTCTGCAGCTGGGATGTGGGGTAATGAAGGGAATAGAAATAAAGGAATGAAGACAACATTTTCCATCCTTGGGAAGAGCCATCTGCAACCAGAGTCCCCTCCCAGCTATAAGCCTTCGTCCTGGAGAAGGACAGAGCATCCCCTTTCCCCTGGAAGAAGGAGGATGAAGGAGTAAAGTCCATCCTGGGCTTTTCTGCCCTTCAAAAGGAGGTAAAAACATTGTTACATCAATTACCAAGGGTGAAAATAAATGCTTTGTGAAGATGGGTCTCCTCTATCCAATCATGATGGGCTCCATCCACCTCCAGCATGGTCCAGACTGAGCCATGGTGCCACCTCCTTGTGCAGGTACCTCACTTTTCATGGTCTCAAGAAGGGAACAGAGATCTCTGGGCTCCTAGGCAAGAATGTGCCATGCCCTAGGAGTAATGGATGCAAAATTGAAGGAGGGGAGATTCAGGCTGGTGAGAAGAAAGAAGTTCTTTGCTGTGAGGGTGGTGGAAGAGGTTGCCCAGAGAGGTTGTGGATGCCCCCTCAGTTCCTGGAGGAGTTTAAGGCCAGGCTGGATGAGGCATTGAGCAACCTGGTGTGGTGGGAGGTGTCCATGGCAGAGGGGTTGGAACTAGATGATCTTCAATGTCTTTTCCACCCCAAAATGTTCTATGATTTTATGCCTGTGCTCAGCCCTTCTTCTGGCTGGTAGACAACAAGGCTTCTCTGAGGCAGGAGAACCATCCCCCTTGGTGGTAGCTACTCCTTGGACATGAGGCTCTGCTCATCCTACTCCCTGACCTGCTGGAGAAAGCATGAAGCCTCCCAAGATGATTCATCCATGAAAACTATGAGCAAGAACAGGTGAAACCATGAATCTCAGGTTGCCCAGAGAGGTGGTGGAAGCCCCATCAATGCCTGGAGACATCCAAGGCCAGGCTTGCTGAGACTGAGCAACCTGATCTAGTGCAGGATGTCCCTGCTCACTGCAGGGGGGTTGAACTAAGTGGCCTTTGAAGAAAAATACTCCAAACTCCGTGATTCTGTGGTTCTGTGATACCTGAGCTATGAAGTAGAACCACATCTCCACGTGATGCAACAGGAATCCTCTTGTTTCTGATAGATTCAGCCTTATCAGCACTGAGTACAACATTGTTCCTGATTATTTTGGGGTTTTTTTCACCACTATAGGTGTGTAGCTGTCTGTTAAAATTAATGAGAATAATTAGACCAGTGGATTTAGGGGAACAAAATAAGACAAGCTGTTGGTTTAGCACCAGGCTACTCTCTAGGGACACTCTTCTGGTGGCTGAGAGACTGGAAGGCAGCATCTTGAACAATGGAAAAAAAGGAGCTGGTGAGTCATCCTGGCTACCAGAAGGGATTAAAATATTTTTAAACAGAAGAGTAGTTATTAATAAAGTGCAGGAAATAAAAGGGAGTTATTGCACTTCGAGCAAAAAGACCAACACGACTTCCTCCCACGTAGTCCTTTACTTTGATGATAACTCTCCCTCCCTCTTAAATCTTATTTTTATTCCTTCTTAGTGTTCTTTTAAAATTTGTTTACCATCTCCCTGGGTGGATACTCACTTGCAATCAGCCCTTGCTACTTCACAGCCTTTGCAACCAGCCAAACATGGAAAAACAACCCCACTGGGGGCTTTCTTGGAAATTCCCACTTCTTGGGAACACCATCCAAAATGCCCAGAGAGAGTGGCTTGGCCCTTCCAAATCATTTCAGGGCTCTTTTCTTCCCAAATATCTTACTAATACACAAATCTGAAGCTGTGCCATGTATTTATGTCAGAAATCTGCCTGTAATTTCAATCTCAGCAGGTAGGAAGGGTGCAGAGCTGCAGAAGAACTTCTCAAAACCTGAAGGTGGCTACAGAAAGGCTGGGGTAGGACTTTTTAATAGGGTCCAGGATGGCAGGACTAGGAGGAATGGATGCAAATGGGAAGAGGGGAGATTTAGGCTGGAGAGAAGAAAGAATTTCTTCCCTTTGAGGGTGGTGAGACAGTGGAACAGGTTGCCCACAGGTTGTGATCCCACTGCTTCCAGGCAAAAATCCTATATGCAGGACGTGGTCATGATGTTTTTCTGCCAAATTCTAGCTGGGAAAAGAAGAGCAATCAACACAGATCCAAAATCCTCCACCAGCCAAACCCTGTTCTCACACCTCTGTCACCTTCAGAGATATCACCTGGCAGAGAGGGCATAATGTTTTCCCCACACTCACTTCTCACCTTTCTTTGGAAGATAAATCTAATGTATTAAGAAGGTATTTAAAAAAATATTTTTAAATTATGATTTCAGGGGTCAGGGCTGTAAATGTCATAACACACCTCATTTTTCCTCATGGTAAGTTTAGGAATTTAGCTCCTTGGGAAGTATTTTGGCTGCTTGCCAGAGAAATTCAAAACAATCCACCCAAGTTAAGCAAAGCTAGAGCTGAAAGGCAGAGTCTCCTCACTTTGTTTTTTCTTTTTTTTTTTCAGCTGGAAAGTTATTTTCCTCAGAAACTCTGCATTGTCACCCCCTTTTTAACCCATTGGTGCTTCCAAAAGGAAAAGGTGAAGCTGCCCCCATCTCACCCAGGAGGTTTTGCCTGGATTTTGAAGCCCTGTGGATAACTTTTGTACTGATTTAATGTTCTCTGCTTCCTTCTTTTCATCCCTGCTGCTGGAAATAAGCCCAAACCTCAAGTTTCATTACAGCTTGTGATGCTTCACTTTTTTTGTGACAGTCACCTCACAAATCCCAATTCCCCTCAGCCACCAGCTCGTGTTTATTGATATAAAGCACATAAAGCAGCAGAACACAGGGAAGAAATGTCCTTTTTCATCTCAAAAAAAAGGGCTGGAATGAGAGAAAATGGAAAAAGCAATTATTTAGGGATGTATTTGATCCACATCTGAAGAGGCAACACTATCCAGGAAGTTATGACCCACAAATTGGAAGCTGCAAGAGGAAATAAAATCAAATTATTATTCCTTTTTATTTATTTATTTAAACTGTTGCTGGCATCACTGTAACACCTGTATAAGAAAAGCAGAAAATCAAACTCTAGCCTGTTGCATAACAAGTTTTGCTTTGAAAAAATGAGCCTCTGGGCTATGGAGTTTAATATCCCAATTTAATATCTCTTTAATCTATCCCTGCTTCTCTGTTCAAACATTTGTGGCTCAGGCTGATGTTTCCTCTTTGGATTTTTTCTGAGGATGAGATGGATCATGGTTTAATTTTGGCTTCTCCCCCCCAAAAAAAACTGCTGAGAATGTTTTATTCCTCCATCAGCTGTTAGAGCAAAGAATTTTCTGCTGTGTTTCTCTTTCTTCTTGTGGAAACTCTACATCTGCTCTTGGCATCTGCTCCATATTCTTTATGAACAGTGAAGCAGAGAATTTATTTCATTTTTCCTTGCAGAGGATGAATCTATTGTCTAGAAGTTGTTGTCTTTGCCTTAGATACCCCACAGTCTCCTTCACTGAAGTTTTTCTTTTCTCAGATTGGAAAACTTTGTCCTATCATAGAATGGTTTGGGTTGTAAGGGACCATCAAGATCATCTAGTTCTAACCTCCTGCCATGGGCAGGGACACCTCCCACTACACCAGGTTGCTCAATGCCTCATCCAGCCTGGCCTTAAACACCTCCAGGGATTGAGGGGGCATCCACAACCTCCCTGGGAAACCTCTTCCAGTGTCTCACCATCCTCACAGCAAAGAATTTCTTTCTTCTCTCCATCCTAAATCTCCCCTCTTCCAATTTGCATCTTGTCTTGCTCATCATCTGGTGATTATGTTTAATTGCCTTCACTTTCCTTGTAATTTCTTGAGAATTTAATTGCATTCATGGACCTTTACATCCCTGCTGCATCATCTACATCTTTATTGCTCTTTCCTACATTTTGCACCCCCAAATTTTCTTTTTCATGCTCCTAGTACACATTTAATCACATCCCCAGCCTTTGAGCTTGTTAGATTGTGGGTTTGAGATTGTGTCTTTGCTATTTTGAGACAGGTCTGTGCACTTGCAGCCCAGAAGCCAACCCAGTCCTGGGCTGCATCAAGAGGAGTGTGGCCAGCAGGGCAAGGGAGGGGATTTTGCCCCTCTACTTGGCTCTAGTGAGACCTCAATTGCAGTTACTGTGTCCAGTTCTGGAGCCCTCAACATCAGAAGGACATTGAGCTGTTGGAGCAGGTCCAGAGGAGGCCACCAAGATGATGAGAGGGCTGGAGCAACTGCCTTCTGAGGACAGGGTGGAGGAGTTGGGGTTGTTCAGCCTGGAGAAGAGAAGGCTCAGGGAGGACCTCAGAGCAACTTCTCAATACCTGAAGGGGGTTACAGAAAGGTTGTGGTAGGACTTTTTAATAGGATATATGGTGGCAGGACTAGGAGTAATGGAAATAAACTGAAAGAGGGGTTGGATTCAGGCTGGAGATAAGAAAGAAATTCTTAAAGGTGGGGGTGGTTAGACAGTGGAAGAGGTTTCCCAGAGAGGTTGTGGATGCCCCCCTAATCCCTGGAGATGTTTAAGCCAGGCTGAATGAGGCATTGAGCAACCTGGTCTAGAGGGAGAGGTCCTTCCCATGGCAGGGGTGTTGGAACTAGATGATCTTCAAAGTCCCTTCCAACCCAAACCATTCTTTGATTCTATGATTTCTGCCTCTTCATTCAACAGAATTCCACTGTAATTCTTCTGCATCAATGCAAAAACCTTCCTTTTGCCATTTCTCCTCCCCCACACTATGGGGATAAAAGCTCTTCTGCAGAAAAGTCTCCATTGAAATATTTTCCTCCCTGTAGCTCCGAATCCAGCAGAGAATCCCTCTCTCTTTGTAGCTTTTACTTCAGATGTTGCATTTAAAAAAACCCTCAAAAATACCTCAAACCAAAACCAACCCTACAACTCTTCCAGCACCTCAGCAAAGTGCTTGACTAATGCATTTCCTGCCCCAGCTTGTTTGTAAGGGTGAAGTCAACATCTTTCATCTTGAAGTATTATTGCAGAGCGTTGGCCAGTGAAGTGAAAATGGACAAACACGGCGTCTGGTTTATAATAGATCTTTATACAGACATTTTTATGCCTCACTGCAGCATCACCCACAGAGACTTTGCTCTCTGGAGAGAGCCAAGAACTTGTAAAGCTCAACAATTATAATACAGACGCAGAGGGAATGCTAATAGAAAGCAGGGCAAGCATTTTGTTTGACCTCCAAGGATTGTGGGAGGCAGAGCTTCCCTGCAGATCAGCTTGAGAAAGGAGTGATGGGTCTCTACTCTGCAATCTGGTGAGCAAAACATCACCCAGCCACCTGGAGAATCAACTACAAGAGGAGCATCAACACATCTGCATAAAATCTCCAAGGTTGGAAGGGATCTTTCAGATCATCAAGTCCAACCATCAACCCAACTTGGACAAAAACCAGCCCTAAAACATCTCTCTAAGCTCTGTGTGTGCTCATCTCTTAAATCCCTCCAGGGATGGTCCCTCAATCTCTGTATGTTCCAATGCTTGACAACCCTTTCAGTGTGACCCTTTCAGACCCTGCAGAGTCTTGGAGGAAGAAGAGCAATTCCCTCTTCCATTATCTCCTCTAAAAAGTCAAGTGAAGTAGATTTTATCTCCTCTGAGTAAACCAAGAGAGGAACTGAAGCAGGAGATTAGTGCAACACAAGTGTGATGCAAACTCTCATCAACAGCAAACACAAGAGGAATTTATCAACAGTTGAGACACACATGGATTTGTCTGAACAGCAAAAGGCAAGGTCCAAGATCAGACATAAGGAAGAAATTCTTTGTTGTGAGGGTGGTGAGATGCTGGCCCAGGCTGCCC
>VZTY01034172.1:28241-49389 GCA_013400935.1 Turnix velox | reverse complement strand
TTTTTTTATAATTTGTCCTCTCTATTTTGTCTTCCACAATGTTAATGCAAATATAAATGTAAAAACACACATCTAGCACAGTTTAACAGGTAAAGACTCAGCAGCTCTTGCACTGAAGGAAGTTGCTTCCTGGCTCTTAGCAAGATTTTGCAGACCATTAATTTGCCCCTCTGGAAATTGTAGAGGTGCTTAAGAGTTGCCTCTTGGGCACCCTTGGAAACACCAGTGAACTTCATTACGCTTTTTATTTTAAAATCTAATCTGTGCTTTTAAATTTTTTACATTTTTTTCTCAGAGATGTTAAGCAGCAGTTAGCAATTGTTCTGCACCTTAGCTAGGAATCACATGGTGTGGATCAAAAGGTGTCACTCAGTTTAAATAACCTGAAATACACAATCATAGAATACAATCATGGAATTATAGAATAGTGTGGGTTGGAAGGGACCTTCAAGATCATCTAGTCCCAACCCCCCTGCCATGGGTAGGGACACCTCCCACTACACCAGGTTGCTTAGTGCCTCATCCAGCCTGGCCTTAAACACCTCCAGTGATTGAGGGGGCATCCACAGCCTCTCTGGGCAACCTCTTCCAGTGTCTCACCACCTTCATCTTAAAGAATTCCTTTCTTATATCTAGCCCAAATCTCCCCTCTTCCAATTTGCGTCCATTCCTCCTAGCCCTGCCATCACATATCCTACTGAAAAGTCCTACCCCAACCTTTCTGTAGCCCCCTGAAGGGGGTATTGAGAAGCTCCTCTGAGGTCCCCCCTGAGCCTTCTCCAGGCTGAGCAACACCAACTCCTTCAGCCTGTCCTCAGAAGGGAGGTGCTCCAGCCCTTTGATCATCATCATGGCCTCCTCTGGACCTGTTCCATATATACAGTAATGCTCACTCAGTTCAGCTGGGGCTGTCTGACTTCTCTGGAAGTGTAATTCTGACCTGCTTAAATCCTGCACTTAATGGGCCTCTCTCCAAAATAGCACTCCCTGATATAATTTGGCTTTATCCTCCTTTAGTCGTAAGGAGGTTGATTAAGGGAACAATTAGAAAAACTCATTAAAACTGCATTCGAGTTCAGTGGGATGGAAAGTGATTCTTCCTGTGACAAGATGTGACTCACAAGTTGTGCTTTTCTGACTCCTTGTTGACACGGTGCCCTGCTGGTGGATCTGAAGCAGTGTCTTGGGTTGGGCTGTTGTCACCCTTTGCATCACTTAGGTGCTTGTATTAGGGACAGGAACAAAAGCCTTTAATCCCTGGCACCTGAGGGAGGGGAGGAGTTCTGCAGGAATTTACCAACTACTTTCCCTTGCCTTTCTATTTCTTGGGTCTCAGGTTTTTACAGCAGTAAAAGCCTGGATTTGGATAAACTACTCCTCCTTTGACTTTTTGGGCTGTGCATCCTTGCACATACACACTCTCTGATTTTCACAGAATGTCAGGGATTGGAAGGGACCCCAAGTGATCATCTAGTCCAATCCCCCTGCTGGAGCAGGAACACCCAAATGAGGTCACACAGGAAGGTGTCCAGGTGAGGTCTGAATGTCTCCAGAGAAGGAGACCCCAAACCCTGTCTGAGCAGCCTGTGCCACTGTTCTGTCACCCTCACAAATTTTTTTCTCCTGTTTCTGTGGAACCTCCTGCGTTCCAGCTTGCACCCACTGCCCCTTGTCCTATCTATCAACTGTATCAAAATTAGCTGTATGTACAACTGTTCCATTTTTGTGGCTTTTGGGAAGCCTGTCCTTCCTAAAAATGAAATCACAACAACCCACAAACATTGTGCCTGTGTAATCAGCCCAACCTCTCTTATTCTCTTCCCTTGTTCTAGTCTGAGATTGCAAGTCCTGTGGCTGAATGGGAGAGCTTTTGGGAACCTCTCCAGGAAAAGCTAAGTTAGATGAACATTTTCAGCATGCTTGACTGTCTTGGTGAGACTTCCATGTTTCAGATTGACTCAAAATTTTGGAAAAGTAACAGGTTTTAAGATTGCTTATACTTGCAGACTGATGTTTCTGCCTCCCAGTGTTGGTATCAACTTGTTATCTATGATTGTTGCAGCATCAGATAGTTCAGGAAGGCTGAGGAGACAGTCACCTGAAGCAGGAACATGTAGGAGATGTGAATCCAGGTCCTTGTGAAAAGGAGGATGTGACTTACTAGGTCCTTGTGAAAATTGAGATGGGTTGGAGGTCCTGACTGGTGTGGAGCTGCAGCTGTGGGGGAATCTTCTGTCCCCAAAAGTGCTGCAAATCTGCCCTAAGGCTCTGTTCAGCCAGGGCTGTTGAGATCAGCAGCAGGCTGGGATGGAGCTGAGCACTAATTAAACAAGGACTGATTTGTCCTTGACTCATAGGTTGAAAAATGCTGAGCACCTGGTGTTAGAGCAGAGAATTCCATCCCTCAGTGAAAGAAAGCTCAGCTTTTTTTCCCAGTAAGGGCTTGAGAAAGGATGAAACTTTGCTCGTACTGGTATTGATCCTTAGCCCATGTGTGATGCTTGTTGCAAAATTATGCATTCTCAGCTTTTTGGGTTTTGGTTTTGTTTTTTTTTCCTATGAGGAAATCTACATAGCAAAATAAAAGCTTGAAATCCAGGGGAGTATCTCCCCATCTTTGTTTCAGATGCATCTCAGTGAGCTGCCACAGGCATGAAGGGCATCCTTGTGCATCTGCATTTCAGCCTGCAGGGACCCATGGAGAAAAGGGTCAGATAAACACAATTAGGCTGCCCTGCCAGCAGTGATGCTCTTATTTAATGCATTAATGAGTGCAGGGGAATTAATTGCAGTGCAAACTCCTGCTCTGTGGTAGCAGAGCCACTGTGAATCCAAGTCTCTGATAGCTGAGAGATGAGGTAGGAGATGGGAACGAGCTTTCCCTGTGCCCAGATGATGATTTTACACCCTTCATGGCCACATTCTCAACATTCAATACCTGAAGGGGCCTGCAGAAAGGTTGGGGTAAGACTTTTTAATAGGGTACAGGGTGGCAGGACTAGGAGTAATGGATGCAAATTGGAAGAGGGGAGATTTAGGCTGGATCTAAGAAAGAAATTCTTTGCTGTGAGGGTGGTGAGACGCTGGAAGAGGTTGCCCAGAGAGGTTGTGGACGCCCCCTCAAGCCCTGGAGATGTTTAAGGTCAGGCTGGATGAGGCATTGAACAACCTGGTGGGAGGTGTCACCATGGGCAGGGGAGTTGCAACTAGATGATCTTTAAGGTCCCTTCCAACCCAAACCATTCTATGAAAGATTACCTGGGATCCTGCACATAATTGTTCACCTGACATTTTCCTAAAGAGGAAAAATCCCATCTCCTCAACATTGTAGTCTGAAAAATGCCTCAGTGCACATCTCTGGTGTGGGTACAAAAGACAGAGCAGGGGTAACAGCTACAACCTTGGCCACACTGCCAAGATCAAATTCCTTTCTGAACTGACATTTCTTTTCAGCACTTTATTAGAGTATAAAGTAAGGATCCCTATTTCTTAACATTATCTCTCCCAGTTTCCTCCTTGAATTTGAACTGGAGGTGCATCACAAGAACTATGGCTAGAGAAATGCCACAAATCTTAGACTGCCCCTATATTTTGATTTCAAAAATGTGTTTAAGGCCAGGCTGGATGAAGCTCTGAGCAACCTGGTGTAGTGGGAGGTGTTCCTGCCCATGGGCATGGGGAACTAGATGATCTTGAAGGTCCCTTCCAACCCAAACCATTCTATAATTCTATGATTAGAAGCAGCCTGTGTGGGAGAACTGAGGGCAAAATGATGTTTTCAACTGTTTCTCTGCATTTCTACTGATAGTAGCATTGAGATTAAGTTCCAAATATAAATTTGCTTGCCTGCTGCCTGGCAGGATTCAATAATCACTGGTTTAAGGAATTATGATCAGCTTACACCAGCACATACAGCACAGGAACAACAGCCCTGAGTCCCTTCCTTTCCTTCTCTAGGCAAGATGCTGGAGTGCAGCACAATTCCTGTGCTCTGCTGGCCTTTCCCACGCTGAAACCTGGCTTTTATTTCCTGCTGCTCTAACCCTTGCTATCAGTGAAATGATCCCTGGAAAGCTTGTATTGATTGCCCATTATTGTCTAATTAAAGTGCAGCAAGAATTGCAGCACACTTGCTCTTTCAGCCCCTGTGCCTGCTCTAGACACTATAAATTAAAAAACTTTCTGCTGGAATATGGAAAATGTCAGTGCTTATTTCCTTTTGAATTTCCCAGCATCTCCTGAAGGAATGTGTGATTTTTTTTTCCTATATAACAATTGAAAAGAAGTGTTATTTAGAGAAGAAATGAGGCCCTGTAGGCTCGTGGGGGGCTCTGCTAGCTATAACCTGGCACTTCTAAATGGATGTATTTTAATCTGAAACCTGCTGGATGATCCTTTAGCATGGTAGAAATGGGTATTAGGTATACAATATGTAATGGGCACTCTTTAAATAGTGCCTACCAGCCTTACCTGGAGGCTGTTGTTGGTCTCCCTGGACTTTATGGCTCTTTGCTCCGTGTTGCTTGGGGTTTGATAGTATCTAGTAACTCATATCTTCCTGAGTTATGTTCTGGAAGCTAATAGAAGACAAATCCTATTCCTTGACACAGCAGGGAACCCAAGGGTTTGTCATGGTAGTTCTGCATCTTGTTTAGTCTTAGATTGAATGTGTGGCCTTGGGGAAATCACTTGACTTAGCCAAACCTTCAGCCTGCACCTAATCACTAAGTGATACATGATACAATAGGATACCAACCCAAAGAGTTATGAATGAGAACTAATTCTACACAAGGACACCAGGCAGAAAGATGTGACAGAGAATGGTGAACTTCTCTGCTGTGAATGAATGAAAGGTTCCCCAGAGGCATACAAAGGCCATGAAGATGATGAGAGGGCTGGAGCACCTCCCTTATGAGGACAGGGTGAAGGAGTTGGGGCTGTTCAGCCTGGAGAAGAGAAGACTCAGGGGGAAACCTCAGAGCTTCTCAGTACCTGAAGGGGGCTACAGAAAGACTGGGGTAGGACTTTTCAATAGGATATGTGATGGCAGGACTAGGAGTAATGAATGTAAATTGGAAGAGGTCAGATTAAGGATGGTTCTAAGAAAGAAATTTTTTCTGTGAGGGTGGTGAGACGCTGGAAGAGGTTGCCCAGAGAGGTTGTGGATGTCCCCTCAGTCCCTGGAGGTGTTTAAGGCCAGGCTGGATGAGGCATTGAGCAACCTGGTGTAATGGGAGATGTCCCTGCCCATGGCAGGGGGGATGGAAGTACGATGATCTTTAATGTCCCTTCCAACCCAAACCATTCTTATGATTCTGTGTTTTGTGTCACATGTGAAAACTGACTTTCTCCCTTTCTCTTGCAGATGTACTTTCCGATTCCCCAGCACAGTTATAAAGATCCAGTTCACATCTTTATACCATAAAGAGGAAGTGAAAGAGGAAGCCTCATCACCTCCCCTTCGGCCGCTTTACCCTCAAATATCGCCACTGAAGATCCACATCCCGGAGCCGGATCTCCGGAGCGTGGTCAGTCCCCTCCCATCCCCCACAGGCACTATCAGGTAAGTTGTTAACCATCTAAAGTATGCTTTCTGGAAACTCTTGGGTTATCCAACACCAGTTATGTTTGGTATATTCAAAAGAATTAATTAAATGATCAAAGGGATGCAGCAACTCCCTTATGAGGGCAGCCTGAAGGAGTTGGGGTTGTTCACCCTGGAGAAGAGAAAGCTCAGGGGGGACCTCAGAGTAACTTCTCAGTTCCTGAAGGGGGCTACAGAAAGGCTGGGGTAGGACTTTTTAATAGGATATGCGATGGAAGGACTAGGAGGAACAGTTGTTAATTGGCAGAAGGGAAATTCAGGCTAGATATAAGAAAGAAATTCTTTATGGTGAGAGTGGAATGACACTAGAACAGGTTGCCCAGAGAGGTTGTGGATGCTCCTTCTCTGGAGGTGTTTAAGGCCAGGCTGGATGAGGCAGTGAGCAACCTGATCTAGTGGGAGGAGTCCCAGCCTATGGCAGGGGGTTGGAACTAGATGATCCCTTCCAACCCAAACCATTCTATGATTCTAAATATCACATGTTTAAAATGAAGGAAGGCTGCTAAAACCTTTGTTACACTGGCTGGAAGAAGGGTAGAGAGCTCAAAGGAGTTGTGGGGAGGATCTAGAGTGTTTGTTTGACATTATGGACTTACTGCTCTATCTTTGGCAGTGGAATTGAAAGTATCTACCAAGAGCTACCTATAGTCATGGAGGAAAAAAAAAAGCAGACAAATATTTTCTATGTTGGGACTGTTTTATTTTTATCTCTATAATATTCTGTTGTTGCTGGGTGGTGCCAGTGTTATCTGAAGTTTGGGACAAGGGTGGCCACTGGTTTCCTGGGAACAGAAGGAAATGGGGGTAGGATGCTGACCATGAGGGGCTGTAACAATCTGGATGTCCATCTGTGTGAATATCCTGTTTTGTAAAGGATCTGATTTGTGAGTGTGCAGTAGAAATAACCTGAAAATGGTGTTACTTGTGGAGTATTTTCTTCCTTCTCATGGTAGTGATGTTATTGTAATTGTTTTTTACATAAAAGCTGTTACTGGGAATATAATAAATTCTATAAAGTAAAGCAAACTTGTGCTATAGGCTGATGTATTATAGAGTTTTAAAACACCTCCGAGAATTCACCTGCTAATAATAACAACTTTTGGTTTGCTTTCTTGCCTGTAAGTTTGGAAAAAGGTAAAATACCCAAACATCACCTGACTAATAAACCGAGCAGGATTCAAATTGACGTGGCTGAAGGTTTTGCATAGCCCTGGAGGTGTTTGCTTGTTTGGGTTTTTCCCCTACCAAGTCCCACAGAGGCACACATATCTTTTTGAAAGAGGGGGCTGGAGGTGGCTGTGGTTTTTTAAGTCCTCTGTTGAGGCACTGCTTTTAGTTTATATTTAACCTTCTCTTTTTAGCCCAAGCTTGTTGCTGGGAGGGGAGGGAGAGAAGGAGGGGGATGGTTTCTTTTGCCAACATATGGTAGTTAGTTTCCATTCAGTCATCTTGCGCAAAGCAGCTCGGTGTGGTTTGTGTTACTGACAGAGCCTGGATCTTCTTTCTGACTCTGGCAAATGCCTGTGCCTGTTATTTGACTCCCCGAGAGTGTTTCTTTCACATGAAGGAGAAAGTGGAAATAGTAGTGTTGAATTGTGCTCAGCCCCTCACCGAGTGTTTACTAAGGGGATGATTAATGATTGCATCCGTTTGTCTTGAGCAGAAGCTCGAACCCAGCCAAGTTTTCAGAAAAACCTCAAAAGACATCTGAGGTTTCGCTTGCCAAACCCCTTTCAGTTTCCCAGTTCCTCTTGCAGAGGGGAGGGGCTGACACGTTTGTAAACATCCCTGCTGGGCTCCTTCCACCTTCCCAAACCCCTCCACAGGCTCTCATAGCTTTCCTACCCTGTGGACCCCGCTTTAAGGAATTATCTGGGTGTTTCTGCCTGAGAAAGGGAATGATTTTTGGGGAGCATTGTGGCTTTTTCTGGGTAGTTTTGGTGGCTTCACAGTGGTGGGAGAGGCTGGGACAGAGTTCTTTATCTCCTCTGTCCCAAGAGCATGTCTGGGGAAGGCTGGTGGGGGCTCAGCATGGGACCCACACCCCTCTCCCACGGCTGGTTTTGGGAGGTGGTTACATGAGCTGGGTTCTTCTCCTCCTCCTCCTCCTCTTCCTTCTCCTCCTTCTTCCTCTCTCCCTTCCAGTATTTACTTTCCTAATTTGGTTCGTTTGCCTCGCTCCTCCCTGATTGGCCCATGGAAAATTATTGCACTTTGGAAATCCTGGGCACGGTGAAATTTCCTTTTTGGAAAAGCAGCTCCTGCCCCCTTTTCCTGCCTCCACCCCATTGCCGGACAGTGGGTCAGTACCTGTGCTCCCGCCACCATCTCCAGCCTTGCTTTTCTGACCCTCAGCCTCCCTCTTTACTTGATTCCCTGCAGCTTCCCCTCCCACCCCAAACTTCTGGATTGGGTTTTGGTTTTTTTTTTTCCCCTCAGCCTATTTATTTTCCCGTTGCAGAGAGAGGGAATGAGTTTTAGCTGAACAAAACCAAACCTGCCACCCTCAGCAGCTTTGCAAAGCAAGATTCATGCTTACTCCTGGGATGGGGGTTGGGAGGGGAGGAGGAATGTGCCTGCTGTTTTCTTAGCGAGGTGGTGTATCTCCAGGAGGGGCCGTTTGTAGATGTCTTTTGAAGGCTGTTGTACAGCTTTAAGGGAAAATTGTTGCTTGGCAGCATGCTGTGAGGCTCACACACAGGCAGGTCTTCTTTCTTCCTGCTTGGAGTTCAAAAATTCCCTTTCAAAAAAGTCAGACTTCAATGTTGCAGAAAGGAAAGGGCCTCTGTGCTTGTAAGAAATCATTAGAACCAGCCTTTTTACACACTGTAGAAAGAGCAGAGCAGCTCCACATCTTTTTCTCAGTAGATTCAAGGCATTTAAAAGTTTGTGTGAAATCTTTGTAGTTTGCTTAAATTCAGCTTTGCCTCTTGGGAGATAGAAATGATTGGCAATTTGGGGAGTGTGGAGGGGCAATCTTTGGACACGTGGGTTTAAGGTTCTGCAGCTTGCACTGGGAGGAGGTGACATGCTTACTGGTGAGTGTGAAGTTCCTCACTTGTGCTATAAAAAATTTAGCCTTGCCTCATTTTACTCTACATCAGTGATATCTACACCAATGTGACTCCACACACGTGTTGTAATCTTCAAGAGTGGCTTGTGTTTGGATTCTAAACAGATCCCCAGAAGACAAGGTGTGATGTAGGAGCCTATTCCTGGTCTCAGAGTTGTGCTGAGTTGGGATTTTGGTTTTTCCTTTTATTATCATCCACTTGGTCTTTATAAACCTGTAGTGGGATCTTAAGTGCTTTCTAAATAGCATCTTGCCCCGGCACTGTCACTTGGGGTTGGATTTTTTTAATTTTACATAAGAAAATGAAATTATTTGTCTCTCTATGCTTCCATATTCTACACAGCAGTCGTGTTCTCACTGATAGTTTTTTTTAATGAAAAAGCTGCCATAAAGAAATATTAAATATAGAGGTCAGTATTATTATGAGGACAGGCTGAAGGAGTTGGGGTTGTTCAGCCTGGTGAAGAGAAGGCTCAGGGGGAACCTCATAGGAGCTTCTCAATACCTGAAGGGGGCTACAGAAAGAGTGGAGTAGGTGTTTTTAATATGATCCAGGATGGCAGGACTAGGAATAATGGATGCAAATTGGAAGAGGGGAGATTTAGTGTGGATCTAAGCAAGTTCTTTGCTGTGAGGGTGGTGAGACTCTGGAACAAATTGCCCAGAGATGTGATAGAGGGAGGCTCCATCCCTTGAGACACTCAAGACCAGGCTTGCTGAGGCTCTGAGCAACCTGATCTAGCATAGAATGTCCCTGCTTTCTGCAGGGGGTTGCACTAGATGGGCTTTGAAGGTCCCTTCCAACTCTGTGATTCTGTGGCTCCCTTTTTCCAAGCCAAGTCTGAACCCAGCACTTCCACATCTGCTACAACATGGCTCACACGTGCTCTTCAGTCCTGCTTTATGGAGTAAGAGCTCAATACATAATTTATCCACTACACGCTCCTGGAAAGTAGTAATTACACTGTACATGCATAGAAATCAGACAGTGAATTTTAATGACCTGTTAAAGGCCACAAAACAAGTTGGTGGCTAAGCCAAGATAACAGCAGTTCCTGGAGTGCAGGCTTCTGAGTAATCCACTATGAGCACATGTAACCTGTTGCTGAGCTCTTTTTGCTTAGAAAAATAGGAGAATAAAGGAAATAAAATTTAAAAATCTTATTTAAAATATTCTAAACCCCTAGCAATTCAGTGTGCATCTTCTGGTTTACTAACCTGTCTTATAAAACAAGAGATGCTGAAGGATTGAAGCCAATCTTCCATTATTCTTATCATTAATTTCATTGTAAAGTAGATATTGACCCTTCTAGCAATCGCTGAACATGGACAGGCTCATTAATTACCAGCAATTCTCTGAAGCACAGGTCTGTACCAGTTCAGCAGACACTTTTCAAGCAGTGTTTCTTACAGGGCTCTAAAGACTTTCCCCCCTCCTCCTCCATGTCAAAGAATTTTTCTCCTGATAAAGGCTGTGTCTGCAACCTCACTATCCCAAGCCTTTTTGGTGAAAAAATAAACAAAGTGATCAAGCCCACAGGCATCTGGAGCAGAGATAAGCCAGAAGTAGAAGCTGTAAATTATGAATAATCATAGAATCACAGAATGGCTTGGGTTGGAAGGGACCGTAGAGATAATTTAGTTCCAAACACCCCTGCCATGGGTAGGGACACCTCCCACTACACCAGGTTACTCAATGCCTCATCCAGCCTGGCCTTAAACACCTCCAGGGATTGAGGGGGCATCCACAACCTCTCTGGGCAACCTCTTCCAGTGTCTCACCACCTTCACAGGAAAGAACTTCTTTCTTAGATCCAGCCTAAATCTTCCCTCTCCCAATTTGCATCATGGGGCAGAACTTCCCTAATGTCTAACCCTGTCCTGCCTTAGTTTCAGACCTTTGCTCCTCACCCTATCCTATCATTTGAGGCCAGGAAGGGAATGCTTTCTACAAAGTTCTGTCTGGGATGGCTGCACAGCACTGTTTCAGAACACTCCTGATTTAATCTGAACTTGAACCTTTCCTCTAAGGTATACAGTGGGAAGCTGAATGAACCCTGACGTGGGTGGCCTCATTGCCTCGCTGGAACAGGCTGCATAAATATTACCTGCTCCCTTTCAGTCAGGATTTCCCCTCTTCTTAGGAGGGTTGAACTAGTTGAGAAGCTGCTGAAGAGCTCTGAGGCTGTTTTTTCACAGGTTTTTGTTTGCATTGTCTTTTTTATCTGTGACTTCCTGCATTGGGGCAGAACATAGAGCTCAGCTCTACTTCCACAGTTGGACAGACAGGTGATTGTTTTTAATCACCCTTGTCTCCAAACCACAAGCTGATGAGTGTGATGCATATGGATCATGTAAGAGCAACAATCACAGATTCACAGAGTGTCGGGGATTGGAAGGAAGGACCTCAAGACATCATCTAGTCCAAGATGGTCAAAGGGCTGGAGCAACTGCCCTATGAAGACAGGCTGAGGGAACTGGGGATTGTTCAGCCTGGAGAAGAGAAGGCTCAGGGGGGACCTTATAGTAACTTATCAATACCTGAGGGGGTCCTACAGAAAGGCAGGGGAAGGACTTTTTAATAAGACCTTAATGTCCCTTCCAACCCAAACTATTCTATGATTCTATGGGAGGTAGGAAGAAAATTGGAGTAGAATCAAAGTTTCTTTGATGAAAGGAGCAGGATCTGCAGCATACGGTTTGTGCAAGGGTGCACACTCTTTGATTTTCACAGAATGGCAGGAATTGGAAGGGACCACAAGAGAGCATTGAGTCCCATCTCCCTGCTGGAGCAGTAACACCCAGATCAGGTCACACAGGAAGGTATCCAAGTGGGGTTTGAATGTCTCCAGAGAAGGAGACCCCACACCCTCTCTGGGTACCCTGTGACACTGTCCTCTCATCCTGACATAGTTTTTTCTCCTATTTCTGTGGAGCCTCCTGTGTTCCAGCTTGCACCCATTGCCCCTTGTCCTATCATTGGAGGTCACTGAGAAGAGCCTGGCTCCATCCTCCTGCCACTTTTCCTTTCCATATTTATCAACATGAATGAGGTCACCCCTGAGTCTTCTCCAAGCTGAAGAGACACACGAGCTCAGGAGCTCCTGGGCATGTTTAATTCAGATAATGGACCATGTGCTGGAGGGAGATGCTCCAAGCCATGTGCTGGGGGAATGTTGTAGATGTCACCATCTACACCAGCACTTCCTCTTACCATCATCAACATCAGACCTTTCTCTGGGTCCATGGTTGGAGTCAGCTCACTTCCTTCCAGCAAAGGGGAACCACTGGAGGAGGGACAAGCAGTAAGAATTTAAACCAGCTGACCTCTCACTGCATCTTTTGTTGCTCTTCACCTCAAGCAGGCACAGTAGCTCTCCCATTTCTCCTTTCACATCAAAACCCAGCTCAGTTTGGCAGCCTCACCACTCGAGATCCTTTCCAAAACCTGCCTGAAACAACATGACATGCAAGGGCTTGCCTTCCTCTGAGTTGAGTTTTTGGGGCTAGGCAGAGGATTCTCACCCATTAGTGCTGATTGGTGTATGGTGGGAATGCCCATTTCGCAAGCCCAGGTGCTGTACTTTGACCTGATTCTTGCTTTTATTTCACATCCCTTTGTATTTATTCCTTTTTGGTGCCCCTTTTTGAAAAGAAATTTAGAGACAATATAAGATTTGTGGCATTTCTCTAGCCATAGTTCTTGTGATGCAGCTCCAGTTTGAATTCAAGGAGGAAACTGGGAGTGATAATGTTAAGAAATAGGGATTCTTGCTTTATGCTCAATAGAGGGCTGAAAAGAATTGCCTGTTTAGACAGGATTTTTTTTCTTGGCAGCATGGCCAAGGTTGTAGCTTTTACCCCTGTTCTGTCTTTTGTACCCACACCACAGATGTGCACTGAGGCATTTTTCAGACCACAATATTGAGGAGATGGGATTTTTCATCTTTAGTAATGCAGATTCCAAGTCAGGTGAACAATTATATGTAGGATCCCAGGTAATCTTTCATAGAATCATAGAATGGCTCTGGTTGGAAGGGACCTTAGAAATAATTTAGTTCCAAACCGACTGCCATGGGCTGGGACACCTCCCACTACACCAGGTTGCTCAGTGCCTCATCCAGCCTGGCCTTAAACACCTCCAGGGATTGAGGGGGCATCCACAGCCTCTCTGGGCAACCTGTTCAGTGTCTCACCACCCTTATAGTGAAAAAATTCTTTCTTCTTTCCAGCCTAGATCTCCCCTCTTTCAGTTTGCATCCATTACTCCTAGTCTTGCCCTATTCAAAAAGTCTTACCCCAGCCTTTCTGCAACCCCCTTCAGGTATTGAGAAGCTACTATGAGGTCCCCCCAGAGCCTTCTCCAGGCTGAACAACCCCAGCTCCTTTAGCCTGTCCTCATAAGAGAGAATAGAGGCTTTTATCTAAACCTGCTTTAAGTTAAGCCTCTGCAGTTTGATCTTTGTTACAGGAAAGAAGAAAATTAAGAAACAGGGCAGCTTTCCTGCATTCTCCTGCTGCTGCTCCTTCTGGGGAAATTGGCAGTGGAGTTTGGGAGTGTTCCTGTTCCCAGCTTGTTCATAGACTTGTTAATAGAGTCATAAATAAATCGTTTAACCACTTGTTGCTTCGATTTTTATGGAGTTTTTCCCCCTTGGTCTGTAAAACATGGCTGGTATTAGGAAAGTCTGGGGATTTTAATGTAAGAATTGCTGTGTCTGCTCAGGCAACAAACCCCTCTAGCCCCGTGTTCTGGGAGTAACATAAGAACATAGAGAATATACAGTAAGTCTGACTTACCTACAGTCTGCTTCCACCCTTTGCTTGGATCAGAGGCTGCCTCAGAGCAGGGACTTCCTGTCCATCTGTGTAATAAAGCCCCTGATGGATTCCTTTTCTTTCTCCTTTTCCCCAAGAACTTGTGTAATGGCCTTTTGCATTCACAGAGATGTTTATCAGAGTGTAACTGCAAACACACAAGCACTTTGTCTTGTTTTAGATGTGCTGCTAACTTTTGGGTTGTGTTCACTAGATCCACTATTGGAGGAAGCCATGAGCTGGATTTCTACTTCTCTTACCTTTGTTTTTATAGGCTCTGCCATTTTGCATCTCAGATTCTGTCATTAAACTGTTTCTGGTCCAAAATCCATTCCCTGTTGCTTCTCCATCCCAGTTATCCCCATTTGCAACCTGGTCTAGTGGGAGGTGTCCTGCCCATGATATGGGGGTTGGAACTAGATGATCTTTAAAGACCCTTCCAACCCAAACCATTCTATGATTAGTTCCTTCTCTGGATTTGCTGTACCTTTTTTTTTCTTTTTTTCCTTTTTTTGAGTTGAGAAGAGCAAAACTTAGTGGCCAGGCTTTGGACATACCATGTATGTGGTGACACATCCTATTTTGACTCTCCGATTCTTTAAAGCAAACTGATTGTGGATGACCCAGCAGAAATGGAGTAAGTTATCCATCCCCCATAGCTGGTGTTTGAAGATTTAATTGTTGCTAGAAAGCACCGTGAACTGAAGAGGCTGGGTTCTTGTTGGCAGGAGTTGAAAGCAAATTCTGATGCTACAATACCTCTTGTGTTCTTAACAGTCAGGGAGAGAGCTCTGTGTTCTAAAGGCAGTTCTGCCATTATACCAAGCTGAAGGAGTTGGGGTTGTTCAGCCTGGAGAGGAGAAGGCTCAGGGAGGACCTCGGAGTAGCTTCTCAATACCTGAAGGGGGCTACAGAATGGCTGGGGGTGGACTTTGAAATAGGATATGTGATGGCAGGACTAGGAGTCATGGATGCAAATTAGAAGAGGAGAGATTTAGGCTGGATGTAAGAAAGAAATTCTTTGCTGTGAGGGTGGTGAGACACTGGAAGAGGTTGCCCAGAGAGGTTGTGGATGCCCCCTCAATCCCTGGAGGTGTTTAAGGCCAGGCTGGATGAGGCACTGAGCAACCTGGTGTAGTGGGAGGTGTCCCTGCCCATGGCAGGGAGATTGGAATTACATGATCTTTGAGGTCTCTTCCAACCCAAACCATTCTATGATTCTATGAATGTGCTGCAAGTGCTGTGTTCAGCCCTCACCTTTCTGCCCTTCCAGCTGAAAAGAAGGTTAAGTATTAAATGGAAAATATGCTACAAAGGCCTGGTGTGATTCAGCACATGGTTGTAGTCTGGTTTTTAAAGCTGTGTCTCAGCGTGGGATTTGGGGAACTGCAGCTCAATGGCTGACTACAGTCACTGTTTCAAGTTGAGATGCTGAATCCTCAGTGGATACCCAACATCTCTGGGATTTGAGGCTGTGCCACAGGATTTTGTCTGGTTGCAGCTGCAGCTGGATTACTGAGGTGCTTCTGTGTGTCTTTTAGGGGTCTGAAACACTTGGTTCTTCCCCACAACTTTCTCCTCTGTAACAGATGAGCTTAGCTCTAATTAGCTTGAACTCCTTGTGATTTATGTTGCCTGGACTAAGCACTGATAACAGCAGTAAGATGACCCAGAGCTGGATGAAATTAGAAACTTAGAGGTGCTTTTCCCAGTAAAGTTAAGAGTTTGAAAATGAATCAAGTTATCTTCAAGTATCCATTCAGTATTAGCATCTAAAAAAATCATAATCACTGTTTGCCCTCCTGATTTTTCTTTTGGAGTACAAACAGGTGTTTGTAGGGTGAAGTCTTTTTGTTCTGTGATGTTATTCAAGGGGGTGTGAGTGCCTGCAAGCATCCCCAGCCAGCCCCTGGCTCTGGGTGGTGAGGAGAATTCCAGGAACTACAGGAAACTGATGTCACTGCATTGTGTTTGCTTGTTTTCTTTTGACTGCACTGATGTTTAATTAACCCTCAGAGGGGTATTTTTAGCAAAACTCTTTACTTCTTCTCTCCCTCCATTCCTTGTTGGGTGGGGGGAACAGATTGTGGCTCTTCTTGGTTTTTCCATCACTCAGCTCTTTCTCTCTTCCTTCTGAAGAGCTGTGATGATTGACTGAGAGTTTGAACACTTCAGCAGCACGTGTCACTCTTGTCTCCTGGCATGGAGCAGCCAAAAGTCTGTTTTGATGGCTCTGTACCCATGTCTGCTTGATTTTATCATCGATCCAGGCTAAATAAAAGCAGGTCTGCCTGTGCTTAAGTGTTATATTCTGGTAAAAGGGTAATAACTCTGCCAAATCTTTGGCTGCTGCTGGGGCTGTCCCATAGATTGGCTCCTTCTCATGGGTGACAATCTGCTGGGAGAGGTTGGTTTTTCTAGAAGTTATCAGCACTTGAGGTTGGAGGGGCTTTGTCAACAATCACAGCCTGGCAAGGTAAGGGTCTGTGCCTCTTTTATTTGTTTAATTAAAATAAAAAAGGCAAAGAGATGATACTTAAGTCATTATCGGCCTGGGGAGCTAAAATTTGAGCAGCACAAACTGGACTATGTCTGCTGATCTTGAAGAAAGAAATCAGCTTTTGTGTCTGAACTGCATCAGGCAATATTTGGAGCCATAAGTTGGTTTATTTCTTTAAAACCCGAAACNAAACCCAAACAAATACAAAAAATAAAATAAAATAAACCTCTGCAAAATAAATCTCTGTGCAGAGAATTGGACAACTTTTCCCTATCTTTGACCTGCATTTTGGCTGCTGTCTCTGTGATTTGCTGCTTGTGTATTTCTGCAGACAAAAGAGCAAATTCAGAAAACTATATTTCATCTTATTCCATTTTCCTGGTCCGTGCTTTACAGTAATTGCTCGGGTGCCAGACACAGAGATAAAAAGGATTGCTGTATTTGGGGTTTGTCATTGTTTCATGTATGAAAATGGCTTTAATTTGTAATTATCTACACATTAGAAGAAGTGTTGTGTGTGGAGAAGCCGCTGAGAAATGACAGCGGAATAATTAAATTCCCAGCAGCTCCCCTTGTGAATACTAAGACATCAAGACTTGGCTTCTGTGGTTTAGCATCACCCACTTCCCAGGCAGGCTCAAAGTGGGGAAAAGCCAACTTTAGATGCAATTTTCCTGTACAAACAGGTCTCAGCTCTTGGAAAAAACTGGGTAAGAAACACCTTCCTCTCTGGCTAAGGGAGATTCATACCCATGAATTGTGTTGCAGCTCCTGAGAAGCTTTACCTCCTGCTGCATCATGAAATAGCATCACCCATTGATACAGAGGGCTTTTGGTGGGTGCAGAAAATCATAGAATAGTTTGGGTTAGAAGGGACCTTAAAGATCATCGAGTTCCAACCCCCTGCCATACGCAGGGACACCTCCCACTAGATCAGGCTGCTCAGTGCCCTGTCCAGCCTGGTCTTGAACACCTCCAGAGAGGGGGCATCCACAACCTCTCTGAGCAACCTGTTCCAGTGTTTCACCACCCTCACTGTAAAGTCTTTCTTTCTTAAGTCTAAATCTACTCCCTTCCAATTTACATCCATTGTTTCTGGTCCTCTTTTTATATTATTTTACCGAGCACCCAGCAATGCTCTGAGTAGCTTCTTTATGAAAAACTAGTGAATTTAGGGTTTTGCATGCTAGAATTTGTTGTAGCTGGGTATTTCTGTTGCCTCTCCCCCTTCTCCCTGGGGCCCCTCCATCCTGTAATTCATTTTTTCAAAGCAGCCAGCCTGGCTTGTGCTGAGCTCAGCACTGCAGCCACAAGGAGAAGCAGCACTTGTTGGTTTACAGGCAGGGCTGTGGTAGG
Organism: Turnix velox; assembly: GCA_013400935.1. Lineage (NCBI taxonomy): Eukaryota > Metazoa > Chordata > Aves > Charadriiformes > Turnicidae > Turnix > Turnix velox. The sequence continues at coordinate 32,037 of VZTY01034172.1, read as the reverse complement.
AAATGATCATTCTTTAGGCTGTCAGATGGTTTATGCACCAAAGGTATTGCCCATTGAGCAAATAAAGCTGCTCTCAGCCTTTCCTCCTTGTCCACACGTGCAAATGCACAAGGGGGAAGTTAATTTGACAGCCACCTTCTTGAGAAAGGGACTGGGCTTTGATTTTTGGCACATCATTTAGCACAGTGCTGTAATGAGCATTAGTTGCTGCATTTATTTGTGTGAGGGTTATGTGCTGTTGGGTATTTGACCTGTAGGGGATTGTTTAAATCGGGTTTTGTGAATTCTAGTTGTTAGCTGTGGCCTTCAGTTTGTGTCTTCATACCATTTGAACTGGTTATTTAAGCCATGTGAATCCTCTCAGTATTGTTTTCCTTTCTTTTTTTTCATTCAGTTTGTGTCTTCATACCATTTGAACTGGTTATTTAAGCCATGTGAATCCTCTCAGTATTGTTTTCCTTTCTTTTTTTTCATTCAGTTTGTGTCTTCATACCATTTGAACTGGTTATTTAAGCCTTGTGAATCCTCTCAGTGTTATTATCCTTTTTTTTTCATCATTCTCACCTAGAATAATGAAACCCTGGGGTTTGCACCCCTCGATGCTGGGCAGCACCGAGCAAAGGAGAGGCAGAAAAAGGAAACTCGAGTTTCTCAGGCGCATCCCTCTCATCCTATCCTTCCAACCCTGCAAATCAAAGATGTGTGATCACTAGACAAGCCTCCCTGATTAGTTCTCATCATGTAGCACTCAACTCTGTGTGCCTGAGTGGTGCTGCAAATTATAGTCACCTTTTATTTGTTTGTAGCTTTTAATCAGCATTAGCGTGGCTCTCCTGCTCACTGCTTGTTCCTGTGATGCCATCTTGTGGCGACTTTGGGACTCCCAAGTGTCTCTTTTCCCCGTGAAAACCGAATGTTTAATCAAATATTACCTGTGTTACAAAGAGATGGTGTTCATTCATTCACCAGTTGTAATAACAAGCTGCTTATTTCCCTTATGAGGATGGGTTGAAGGGCTTGGGGTTGTTCAGCCTGGAGAGGAGAAGGTTCAGGGGGGACTTCAGAGGAGCTTCTCAATACCTAAAGGGGGCTAGAGAAAGGCAGGGGTAGGACTTTTTAATAGGGTACAGGGGGCAGGACTGGGAGTAAAGGATGTAAGTTGGAAAAGGGGAGATTTAGGCTGGGTCTAAGAAAGAAGTTCTTTGCTGTGAGGGTGGTGAGACACTGGAAGAGGTTGCCCAGAGAGGTTGTGGATGTCCCCTTCAATCCCTGGAGGTGTTTAAGGCCAGGCTGGATGAGGCACTGAGCAACCTGGTGTGGTAGGAGATGTCCCTGTTCTTGGCAGGGAGGTTGGAACTAGATGATCTTGAAGGTCCCTTCCAACCCAAACCATTCTATGATTCTATAAAGAGGGAATGACAACATGCTGCCCATCTCCTCATGGACCCTTGATCAGCTGCAGTAAATATCTGAGTTCATGGGATACCAAATGGATGCAGGAGAGCAGCAAGCAGCTCCCCAGACTCCCTCCCTGACCCCAAGCAGCTCTAGTGGGAGGTGTCCCTGCCCATGGCAGATGATCTTGAAGGTCCCTTCCAACCCAAACCATTCCAAGAGTCTGTTCATCCCAGATCCACTGTGCATTGATTTAAGTCACACATTATTTTAAGTGCTTCTCTATTCACAGAGCTGTTTAATAATTTGAGACTTTACTGCCTTGTGATTGTGGATACTAGAAGGCATGTCAGGATTTTCTAGAAATTCCCTTTTTACCTCTGCTGGGATTTTTATTCCTCAATCTCTCTGGGCTTCGGATAAACCACAGAGAGGGCGAAAACAAGTCCAGCTCATTTCTTCTCCTCAGTGAGCTTTACTGTGCTGTAAAGAATGATGTGTCTTGTTAATAAATGAAGTAAGGAATAACCCACTTTCCTTTTTTTGCCTTTGCAGTGTTCCCAACTCTTGCCCGGCCAGTCCACGTGGTGCTGGATCCTCAGGATATCGTTTTGTTCACAACATTACCTCGGATCTGCAGCTGGCAGCAGAATATGCTGCAAAAGCAGCATCAGAACAGCAGGCAGATGCATCTGGCGGGGACAGCCCAAAGGTTCAGAGAAACATTTCACTTTCCCAGCAGTGCAATTTGGGAGGTTTAATAAGACCTGGTTGTTTATAGCCAGTGCTGGATTTAGTTAAAAGGGATGTAAGAATACCCTGGCCATAAGGGCGTTGGGTACAGGCTCCAGGATTTTGAGACCGTGCCTTAAAAGCATCACCTTATTAGCAGTAGGTGACAAATCAGCTGGCTTGGCTGTTCAAAATGTACCCAAGTTTATTCACTGCAAGGAGAGTTTTTCTTCTTGTTTTGCAAACCTGTCAGCACAGGCTAAAGGAGTTGGGGTTGTTCAGCCTGGTGAAGAGAAGGGCTCAGGGGGGACCTCAGAGGAGCTTCTCAATGCCTGAAGGGGGCTACAGAAAGGCTGGGGGTGGACTTTTGAATAGGATATGTGATGGCAGGACTAGGAATAATGGATGTAAATTGGAAAAGGGGAGATTTAGGATAGATATAAGAAAGAAATTTGTTACAGTGGAATCCTGAACAATGGAATAAACTTGCTCTCCACTAAAACAGCACACAGAAAAAGTCTGGGATTGGATATGGGAAGCGGAATAACAGCTCATTGAGCTGCAAAGACTGAACAGTATATAAGTGCAAAAGCCAGTCACCTTCTCAGCTGTCCCTTNTTTAAGGCCAGGCTGGATGAGGCATTGAGCAACTGGTGTAGTGGGAGGTGTCCCTGCCCATGGCAGGGGGGTTGGAACTAGATGAACTTTAAGGTCCCTTCCAAGCCAAACTATTCTAAGATTCTATAGGTGCATTAAAATTCAGAGCCTTGTTTTCTCCTTTGAATTAATGGTATTTTGCAAAACACAGTTGGAGAAAGGGGAAGAAACCAGATCTTTGCCATGAGAAATCTTGAGTCTTGACTTGAAAACACAAAGGCCTGTCAAGCGAGTGTTAAATGAGGAGAGTAGCAAGGGGGAATGTAGATTAAAAAAATAACTTGGTTATAATGATAACATTTAATTCTGGTGAGCTGATCTTCAGATGAAAGTTGAAAGTCTAGATTCAAAACCACTTGATTTGGGATTGGGTGGAGGAGCACAATATACTGGGTGGCTTCTTCTTGAATTTAATTCTCCTTTGAGACAAGAAGGGCTGTTCTTGCTGGAGTGATCTGAAGAGCTGGGAATATGAGACCTGGCAAACAAAAGTTCCTAGAATGAAACAAATCCTGCTGGAGAGGGGAAGGAACAGGATCAGGTTTCATATTGGGCTTGTTGCTGGGAGAGCTGGTAGCATACTTGCATGAAAGCTTTCTAACAAAGTTTAGCTGTAGCTGGGCAGGATTGAGGGCTTGAGTTTCATGAAGACTGAAAGCAGTGAGTGCAACCTACATCCCCTCTTTGCTTCCAGTTGCTTGTCCTAAATCTTTTTCCCCATACTGGTATTTAGCACATGTGGCCAAATTTGGTGGTGAATGGTACCAGATTGAAGTTAGCTGTTTTGTGTGTGTTTGTGGGGAGAAGGAAGGGGGTATTTTAATCTGGCTCAGTCCTGTGGTCCTGTTTGTGCATAAATTCTTGGGAGGTGGGACGATTAAACAGGAGTGAAAGGGATAAGGGTGATGCTGCTCTTAGGACCTGCAAAACTACAGCCCAATTTCCTTGTAGTACACTTTAATGTAGGATTTCTCTGTTAGTCATTAAATTTCTGTTTCTTTTTTTTTTTTTT
>VZTY01034172.1:8395-19844 GCA_013400935.1 Turnix velox | reverse complement strand
TGGAGGTGTTCAAGACCAGGCTGGACAAGGCACTGAGCAGCCTGATCTAGGCAGGGGGGTTGGAAATTGATGATCTTTAAGGTCCCTTCCAACCCGAACTATTCTATGATTCTATGATCATAAAGCCATAAGGGTTTTCTCTTCTTAATCATATATCAAATAATTCCATGCATCCAGTTCCAAAGCTGTTTGAATTCTCTCTAGCTTGGGGAAGAGGAGACTGAAGGGTGACCTCATTCATGTTGATGAATATGTAAAGGATGAGTGTCAGGAGGATGGAGCCAGGCTCTTCTCAGTGACCTCCAATGGTAGGACAAAGGACAGTGGGTGCAAGCTGGAACAGAAATAGGAAAAAAAAGTATGTCAGGATGAGAGAACACTGTCCCAGGCTGCCCAGAGAGGGTGTGGGGTCTCCTTCTCTGGAGACATTCAAACCCCACCTGGACACCTTCCTGTGGGACCTGATCTGGGTGTTCCTTCTCCAGCAGTGGGATTGGACACAGTGATCTCTTGAGGTCCCTTGCAGTCCCTGCCATTCTGTGATTCTGTGAGTTCTCCCAGCTTCTGTGGCTGTAAAAGTCAGTGCCTGACCACGTCTGTTGGACTAGATGATCTTTTGAGGTCCCTTCTAATCTCTGATATTCTGTGATTTTATGCTCTCCTCCCTTCCTCCAGTAGAAACATTTTGATTTCTCCCATTGCTTCTGAAAAAATTAAAAAAAATAAATATCCATAGTCTTTCCTTTGTCCTTGACTGTGCATTTATTACTTGTTATTTCCATTGTTTACCTTTTGTTATTTGTTGAAAGTGTCAGTGATTCTTGCATTGAGTTTTTTCTTCTGACAAACAGCCTTTGCATTCAGCATGCCAAATAACCACATTTCCATGGTGCTCTTTAGATCTTGTGAAATATGGCTCCGTGGAATATTAAAAAAAATAAATAACATACTTCCCCATCTTAGAGCCTGAGAGGAATAAGATCTATTTCATCAGGTGAGAGAATGGAGGATTCTTTTTATATACAGGAAGTGTTGGAGTCATTTGTCAAGTCTGACTTGTAAAATCCCATAAGAGCTGTGTCTTGGCAGCTTTCACTTGCTGCTTGCTCAGCACCTCAGGTTTTGTCCAGTTAATGATGACAACGTGATGGAAATGTCCAGGTTTCTCACTTCCCTTTTCAATGCAATTCTAACCCCCTCTGCTGTCCCAGACCAGTGCTTACTGGAATTTTGAAATTAATCCCAGAATGGCAGGGATTGGAAGGGACCTTGAGATCATCTAGTCCAACCCACCTGCTGGAGCAGGAACACCCAGATCAGGTCACACAGGAAGGTGTCCAGGTGGGGTTTTGAATGTCTCCAGAGAAGGAGACTCCACACCCTCCTTGGGCAGCCTGCTTCAGTGTTCTCACCCTCATTGATGGGGTTTTGATGGCTTTCCTGAAGTGAAATAGGAATATTTCTTCACATTTTTCTGCCCTGTCCATTCACAACATCACCTGCTTGCAGTTGAATAGGTGGAATACTTTTGGAGCAGTGAAAAAGTGATAGCAGTGAGTTTTTTAAGCAACTTAAGAAACAAATTACATCAGGTGAACCTGCTGCTACCCAACAATAGAATTTGTCTAATGAGACAGGTTCTTATTAAATATTTAATTGTTTAGATATTCTGATCTCACCATTTGCACCTGAGTTTGGATTTTTTTTAAGCACTAGTGAATTTTTGGGTTGTCAGAAAGGAGCCCAAGACTCTTCTCTGTATGATGTGAAGTTCTCTTCAGTTGCATGTTTTAGGTTCTCAGAGTCACTGAACTGTAGTTGGTGACTGCCCTCATCCTCACCCTATTTTTTTCCTTCATTCTCTTGAGACTCTACAACCTCCTTCCCATGCCTTGGTAGAAGCTTACTGGGCTTTGAAGGGGCTTTGTTGTCTTTGCTTTGTTTATTTATCCTAGGGCTCCTTTTTTTTTTATGGCCTTAGCAGTGAGCACAGCACTAACATTCTGTCCATCCTTTGCAAATGAGTCTGGAGGGCAGAGGATGTGCTGTCTCCTGGGTCCCCTTTGGCTGCCTCTCTGATTGATGCTGAGTCCAGAAACAGCATGTGTTTTGTTTTCCAACCACTTGTGTGTGCCAAAGCCAGTGTGTAAGCACATTCTCTGTCTGGAGCTACAAATTGGAGACATTTTTACAGATGTTTGCTACTTCAATTGCCTTTTTTCTCTCTGCTTTTTATTAATGGGAGGGTGGGAGTTTTTGTCAGTGCTGCAATATGAGTTTGGGAGCCAGAAATTCCTATGGTCTGATGACAGTTCTGATGGGAACACATTTTGGTTGTCTGGGATAAGCTTTTTCCTGCCCATTTTACAGTGCACTCAATATTTGGGTTTCAATCTAGTTTCCTAACAGGCTGTGCTTACTGTGCAAGCAGGAGTAAAGAGGGCTGTCTAACAGCAGTGGTTTTGGAGCTTCCAAGAAGTTCAAGAAGTTCCCTCAGTTGAAGAAGGACAGGGAACTGCTGGAGAGAGTCCAGCACAGAGCCACAGAGATGATGAAGGGGTTGGAGATCTCTCTTCTGAGGAAAGGATGAGGGAGCTGAGTCTCTTTAGCTTGGAGAAGAGGAGACTGAGGGGTGACCTCATTCATGTTGATGAATATGGAAAGGGTGAGTGTCAGGAGGATGGAGCCAGGCTCTTCTCAGGAACCTCCAGTGATAGGACAAGGGGCAGTGGGTGCAAGCTGGAACACAGGAGGTTCCACAGAAACAGAAGAAAAAACTTTGTCAGGATGAGGGTGAGAGAACAGTTTCCCAGGCTGCCCAAAGAGAGTGTGGGGTCTCCTTCTCTGGAGACATTCAAACCCCACATGAACACCTTCCTGTGTGACTTGATCTGGATGTTCCTGCTCCAGCAGGGGGATGGGACTAGATGATCTCTCAAGGTCCCCTCCAATCCCTGATATTCTGTGACTCTGTGAAGTTCTGGCTGTAGGTGGCCAGAGAACAACCATGTCTCACTCCCAGCAATCTTGGCTTTGTTCCAACTTCACAGAATGGACTTGAAAGCCACACTTGAATATGTGTCATTTATAATTTTTTACTGTTTTCTGGAACAGTCTGTTCTGTTTGTGCTGCTCCATCACCTTAATCCTCTTTCTCTCTCTTGTCCTACCTCTCCAGCTCTCACAAATCCATTGCAGCTTCTTGCAGCCCAGGCCAGCTCGTCCACTCCTGTTGTAGTCAGCCGGGTGTGTGAGACAGGGACCGAGGAGACAGCAGCAGCTTCTTCCACTGAACCTGAAGTCAAAAGACCCCGGGTGGAAGAGCCCAGTAGAGCAGTTCCAGCCCAAACTGGAGTCATCACATCTACCATGCCACAAGGACAGGCAACCAGTGAATGAAGAACCAGTGGGGAGGAGCTGGAATTGTTACAGGGTGGGCATTGGGATATGGATGGCAGGAGCCCTTAAAGCAACTTTCAAAGAAAACAAACCACAACTGTAACAGCTCAAAAAATAGCAGAGAAATCTTTCAAGTCAGATTTTTAAACGGGAGGTCAACAGCTGATAAAATCACAAGGTGCCAAAAAAACAATGGGAACCCCCTCCCATCCTAACAACTCATACCTGGAACTTTTTACCTTTGGGATATTTTTTTTTCCTCTTTCTTTTTTTTTTTTTTAAAATATTCAAAAAAAAAAATACAGACAACTGATTGTATGACTGTTGGGATATTTTTAACCGTCTCTTCCCCTTTTGGCTCCAAGGGGATTTGCAGTTTCAGCATCTAAAGGAATGTAACACAAATACATTCTGCTCCCTGGAAAGAAAAACTCCTCATTTTCTATGCCTTAATACTGTGCTTTTCACAGCTTTGAAACCCCAGGACCAGTTTAAAAAAAAGGCCACCTAAAGCAATCAAATGCTGAAAAGTATTGGGTGCAGTATCTAACAGCAGCAGCATTAAAGAAACATGGTACCAAGCTGAAAAGAAAAAGGCAAATGATTTTGTTTGGGTTTTTTGTTGGTTGTTTTTTTTTTTAATAGAAAAAATTCTGAATATGAACGAATGTTTATTTATGTGGGGATTCAGGAGGAAGAGTTTGCAGGGCTCAGCCACCTGGATTTCCAGATGCAATTTCTCTCCATTTCCCTCTGAGGGAGGATAAGATGACAGAGGAACGGTATTAATTTGGGTTCCTGTAAAGATATTAAAAACAAAAGGTTTTGTACCTTCCACTGATTTCTTACAGTTATTCATCACTTGATCTGGACAACAGCCAAAGTATCTGGAGGACTGAGGATCACATGGGGAAGGGGTGTCTCCAAAAGGTTCTCTTTGCTTTTGATGGATCCCATCCTGTGCTGGAGCACTGGGGTTTGTTCACAATAGCACAGTGGGTGAAGATATTGCCACTGCCTCCATGAACTTGAGAAAGCACTGGTTGGTGTTCTGCACTAAAGCTCTTTCCCTTCAACCTCTGCTTGGTGGTGGCTCTCCAGTAGATGAACCATGGTCAGAAGGCCTGGGTTGAGGCTCTCACTGAGCTTCTGCCATGGTCTGGTGGAGCTATTGTGGAGCAGGGAGGCAAACCCACTGCATGAGCATGTCAGAAGAGGATTTCCCCCTCTGTCAGTGTGTCCCTGGGGATGAAAGGGACAACCATAGAGTGGCTGCTGGAATTTGGGGAGGGGGAAGAAATGGGCAAGGCAACAGTTGGCATCACTTGTTCTCTTCCACTTTCCTTTTTTTCCCCTTCTAACTTCCCTTTCTCTTGGCCAAATCCTACTCAGTAGGCGAGTCCCAGTGCTCTCCTAAAAGCCAGCTGTGTTTTATTCTCCAACCAATTATTTGGGGAGAAATATTTCCCAAAGATGGAAAGAATTTCTCAGTCTCTAAAACCTCTAAAACACTTTGTGGTTCTGAGAGGCACACAAAGTAGCCAGACTTCATTTCTCTACAGCTGGGCTTTCATAATCCAGGGATGTCCCTTTGCTGACAAGTCACCAGGTTGGATTTTAAGTATTTGGAAATGATTTTGAGGAGGAGGATTGTGGCAGAGCATAAAGTAATTGAGGCAGGACGACCTCCAGCTATCACTTTTCCTTCTAGGTGCAGGAAAGTTCTCACATTAGCTCTGTTTTCTGTAGCCTTTTGGAAGCCCAGAACTCAAGAAAATGGACTTCAAAGGATGAAAGCACAAATGGGTTATCTGTTAGTCATACCTTTGGGGTGACTGGTGGTTCAGAGGCAGGCATGCCCCTGAAAACCCCAAGGCTACCAAGCTTTCTGAAGGTGAGGACTCAGTAAGTTTCCAGTAGGTGAGGTGAGTCAGTGCAAGATGAGCAACCAACCAATGGAATGTGCTGATCAAGGATGTGAAGGTGCTCAAGTTTTGTGGATTTTTTTTCTTTACTGCTGCTTTTCTCTGGGAAAGCCTAAACAAATGAGTCCCTAAACTTGTGTGAACTAATCCAGCATTGTCAAAATGACTCTGTTTTCATCCACCACTTGCTGCTTTGTAGGTACCCCTTGAAAGTCCATCCTCAGGTTGCACCTATAGAACTGCCTTCTTAGTGTTTAGAGCAGAATTATCCACTCTTCCTTTTGTGGCTCACCATGCCTGCTGGTTAAAATGTCAGCTGTGGATAAGCTGGTATCTTTGATCTCTTCCATCATTCTGCTTGAGGGATCTGGAACTTATTGGTTCATCCCAAAAGGATTTCTGCTTTGTCTCAGTCTGTAGGCAGCAGCCATGCCAGTGGAGGTTATTCTTATTTAGATTTGTCTTTAAATTATCTGGTATTAGGGAAAATAACATTTCTTAGGAAATCCTGCCCTCATCTGGAACCACCTGAGATGGGGAAGCCTTGTCTCAAGCTGCTTGGTGTGAAAGACAGTCCTTTCCCTCAGTCCCAATTCCCTTTGGGACTGATAATTAGTGTGATGGTAGGACTAAGCCTTCAACTGGAGAGAAAATACCACCTTAATGGTTATTTGCAGTGCTCAGATTGTTTTTTAATTGATCACCTGCCTTGTTTTGATTATTTAGGAAGTTGCATCTCCTGACTTTTAATTAGTTACATCAACAGAGAGAGGTTTGAGAGGGAGAAGAGGAGGAAGATGCTTCACTTCAGTCTGTACAACAAAGTTCAAGCCACATTCAATGTTTAACCTGCTGTAAGTTAGCCCTGGAAAACTTTAAGCTCTTGATGAGCTCTTTAAGCTCTCTTTTCACCATTCCCTGTTGATTTATTTTATTTTTTTTTAACCTTAGGCAATGACAAAGACTAGTTTTACTTTGATTGCACTCATTTTAGTGCAGCTTTTAGGGCCTCAGTTTGCAAAAGCTCTGGATGCAGTTATTCTTGGTTTTGTTCCACTGTAATTCCTGGCTTATTATTTTGTCTTGACTTTGGCTTTTGTGACACAGGAAGCTTTTGACAGTGAGATCAGTTTAATCTGATTTAGTAATAACACAGTGCCAGGACTGAAGTTCATTATTATCTCCTATATTTTTTTCCATCTCCTTTTTCTTCCCACATCCCTCCCTTCCCTGTGTTTTCCACTTTCTTCTGTGGTACACCCACTCATTTTTATCCACAGAAGGAGACAGCACCTTGTGATAAGCACTTCCCAGGGATTTAAGGATGAAAATACCTTCGAGAGACGTGGGGCTGCAGAGAAAATTAAGAAAGATCCATCTGGTTTCACTTATTTTCATGCTTTGTTTCAAACATGTCACCATTGGGCACACTTTGCTGAGGAGCATGTTTTCAGAAATACATTAAAGCTTTGTAAGAGGAAAGAAATAATTAAAAATTACTTCATTATTTAGCTGAAGCCTTTCTGGTTTTGGGGAGACCTAAACATGGTTTTGCATGTGCAAAATTGGGTCTTGCAGCTTTCCAGACCAGACTGAATGATGCTGGTGGCTTTTGAAACTCTGATTTGATTTGATAGAGAAAGCAGAAAGTTTGAATCCAGTATGGAGTTTATCTTGTTTCTTTCTCCATGTAAAAAAAAATATTTCAGGTTTCTTAGTCCTGCTGCTCTTCAGTTGGACTTGGCTGTTAGGAATCAGCCTCCAAAGGAGCAGAACTTTGCCTTCTGAGCTTCTAAGTTTGGAAAATCTTCCCTCACCAACACATCTCTCAGGCAGCTCCATCATGGGATTTTTTTCCTCCCTTCTGTAGCTGTTTCTCTCAACTCCAGAAGCCTTTAACCCAGCTCCTAACTTCAAGCCATTGCTGGAAACTCTGCATCTGGTGGGGATCTGCCTGTCAGTTGGAGTTCTTCAGCAGATTGTTCAGTTGTGGAGCTTTTTCCTTCCCTTCTGGAGGTAAAAAAAGCAATGCCAAAGCTACTACTACTATGGCACACACTACTTTTGGGAAGTGTTGCTTGCCATGGAGTCAGCTCTGCTTGTGCAAAGGAGGATGGAGAAGCTTTTTGAACAGATCACAACGTGACTGTGACTTCATGCTGGTGTGGGCTCCTCTCTGAGGTTGCTCTTAAGTAGATCTTCATCCCTCTGCTTCCCAGGTGAGTTATTTGCAGGACAGTGCAGATGTTTGTGCACACAGTTGTGGATAAATGTGTGTAAAATTAACTGATGGGCTTTGTCTTGGCTTTGGTCATCCCACAGCGAGCATTTAAACTTCAGAGTTGGAAAAGTACTTGCTTTTCTTATATTTCTCTATTTAAATTCCAACTTTTGAATCGGCTTAGGATCTTAGGAAAACTCTGTTGAGACCTTTTCAATCTGCCAACAAGGAATGAATGAAATCCCTGCAGAACTTGTGGCTGGTCCTCTCCTTATATATCATTTCAAGCCTGAAATGGGTGGTTTGTGCCAAATTCTACCCCTTTCCCCTCGAGGTAGAAGAAAGCCATTCACAATTCCTGGGTGGCAGTTAAGGAAGAAACTCCTTATCTTTTTTTCTTTGTTTTTTTCCCCAGAAAGTATTAAATTAGATCTGTGTGAACTTAAAATTTATATTTATTAATGTGTGTGAGTATAAATGTGAGTGTAAATATAGATATATAAATGGTCCATGGCTATTTCCTTCTCTTAAGTGGTACTTTACACAGACTTTTTTTATACAGTATGTTGGTAAATTCTCCCACCAGGCACTGATTCTGAGGGAGTGCTGAACCTTTTAGTTTTTCTAAGAAGCAGCTTTACTTGGGTGATGCTTTTCATTCCCCTGGTGGAGCAAAAGAGGAGTCTTGGTGCTTGTATTCCATGTGTTCGAAGTCTGGCTTCTGCTTTTGCTTTCAGCAGCCCCACTCTCTGCTGCTTTCTGGCCAGAAAATCCCCCAAATGAAAGCTAGAATCCTTTCTCGCCTCAAATTATCCCTAGATGTGCCACCAGGGAGTGCTTGAGAGGTTCTGTTCTGTAAGTAATGAGTCCTTCTAACAGAGGAAGCTGCTGGAGGGTCCCTGAGGATAGTGTGTGGTTGAAGAACTCTGTCCATCTGGTGGCACCATGAAGTAGTTTCTTTTCCTCCTTTTATGATGCTTCTGTCTCTTTATGGAGCTTGAGGTGTGTATGTGCCCTTAAAAAACAAATGCACAAGTGTTTTTTTATCTCATGTTCCCGTTACCAGGAGGTAAATTTTGCCAATCTGCCCAGGTTCCAGTCATAGTTGAACACCACAGGGATGACTAAATCCCCAGAAGTTTGTCTTTTGACCCACGTGGGCTTTTTGAGAGTTAAAAGCAGGTGATGCTCAGCTTCCTAATCCTAATTTTTCTTCCAGAAGATGCAGAAATTCCTTTTCCCATAAGGACCTGAGTGGAGGCTTCACTTACTGTCTGGTGGCCAGGCTTTGATGCTGAGGGGAGGAGAAAATTGGTGGGAAGAAGGGAAACCAGAGCAGGAGCAGTGAAAGGGAACAGCTTTCCTCCTCCCTTGTGAAAACCTCATTTCCCTTGAGACTTTGGTTGCCTGTTTTGTGTCTGAGTCAGGGATTCACCTTTCTATTCCAAACCCTACTACTTTGGCCACCATCCAGACCTTCTACCCCACCTTCCAGCAGCCCAAGAATGGAGCAAAGGACAACATTGAGGAGAAATGTCCATGTGAGCTGGGAAAAAAAGAAAAAATAGAGATTTCAATGGAGCAGAATAAGTGACATTTCCTTCTGTTTCACTGCCTTGCTGCTATAGATAAGTCTGATGCAGGACATCTTGATGTTCTGCTGATTTATGTGCTGCTCTTTGGGGGTGGACAGGCTGCTCTTGAGTAGGGAGGTTGGCTCTATAGGACATGAATTGATATAAAACTAAACTCTTTGTGTCTTTTTTTCTCACCTAACTGGGCTTGTAGGGGAGGGAGGGGACTAGAGTTGGTGGTGTCTGGATGATGTTTGGTCTTAATGGAAAAGAAAACAAAGGTTTTGGGGTTTTTTGTGGGTTGGGTTTTTTTTTTAAATCCCTTCAAATATACTGAGAAGGAGAATGGAGTGGCTTTAAAATATAAAAAAATATTGTAGAAAACTGTTTTGCATCTATACTGTCATGAATTCTGGTTGTCTATACCACGATGAGCATGGTTGTGTCCATGGAGCCTGTAGGATTCTGCAGCTTTCCAAAGGACTTTTACCCAAAAGGACTGTGCAGAGCTATTTAAGGGATAAATCAAAAGATTTCCTTGAGGGTAAAGCTGGAAATTCAGATAGAACTCTAAATGTTTGCTTTAAAAAGAAGAAGAAAATTCTGACTCTTCCCCCTGTTTTGTGTATAAATATTCCCAGAGTCCCTGGGAGAAAGCTGCAGAGAGATGAGGACCTGAAATACCTCAGAAGGGTTTTGCTGCAGAGATCTGGGGGAACCTTTACCCCTTTCACTCAGATTTGGCACTTAATTTAACAATGGGGATGAAGTGGGAGGGGGAGTGGGGTGGGTTTGTGGGGAAAACTAAAGCCATGCTTGCATTTCAGTTCCTGGTCTTGCCTGTAGCAGACACCTCCAGCCAGATGTTTTGAATTTTGTGGTTGGTTTCGTTTGGGCTTTTTTTTTATTAACAGGGATTTCAGAATTTTTTTTTTTCTTTCTTCTGTGACTCCTTTTTCATTATCAGTGCTTTCTAAAAAGGAGAGGGTTGTATCCCCATGGGGAAAAACTCCTGGGGGACAAGGATGGGATGTTCATCATCTCTCCCTGCCCATGTCACCACCCTGATCCTGCTCTGCACAGACACATCCCACAATGTCCTGGTCCCTCCTGGTCCTGCTCCACAGAGGGCACAAGCCAAAACCCAAGCATCCAAGGAGTAGGATCTTCATTTCCACATCAAAAGGGGTACAATAGCTTTGTTGTTTTGCTTTTTTTTTAAAAAAAAAAAAGGAGCCATACTTTTTGTTTTTAAAAAGTAATTCGAGGTCTGAATGTGATTCCTAATGTATCGAGAACATTAATATTTTAAAGCTATAACAAAAGTTTTAAATTTCTACCTTCTTTATTTTTTTCCTTTTATTTTAACTATTCTGTTACCTTCGTTTTGATGTATGTGGTTGGGGGAATGTTGCTTCTCCTTTTAGCATTTGTTTCTATAACCAGAAATAAAATTATATATGAAAGAGAAAAAGGCCCTGAAATCACTTGCTGCTTTGAAGGGACAGATTTGGTGTTTTTCAGCAGCATCTCATGGGGGAGGAAGTTAAATTAGTTAATTTTCCTGCAGAGTTTGTGTTGTACAGTTCACCCCCTTTTAATATGTGAGTGGTTTGGTGTCTTTTTCCTTGTTTTATTTTTATTAAGTTCTATAGGAGGGGAATATATACATCTGGGCACCTTGTTTGTTCTAGAGCTCACAAATAAATCCTATTTTTGATCCTTTGGCACTTATTTGGGAAGCAGAAGGCACATCTGTATCTGCATGAGAGCCATAACACCTCCCCTGGGCTATATAAATTCATCCAAATGGTGAAGAGCCAAGAATCCTGTAGCATCTTCTTCCTGCAGGTAGAGAGGTCTTCAGGAGGAGAGATATTTCTAATGGGGACATCTTAATTCCTTTTGAAGTGATGGAGATGATCATCCAAGCAGGTATTTCTTACATCTCTTGCCCTTTTGGTTTTGAACAGGAGAGGATAAGGGCATCTTCTATGAGGGAATCTTTCACCATGAGGGTAGGGTTGCCCAAAGAGGTGGTGGAGGCTCCATCCTTGGCGACATACATGGCCAGGCTGGATGAAGCTCTGAGCAACCTGATCTAGTGCAGGATGTCCCTGTCACTGCGGGAGATTGGACTGGATGGACTTTTAAAAAGTCCCATCCCTTCCAACCCCATGGGACCACCGCTCCCTGAGTGACACCAAGCTGTGTGGTGCAGTTGATACAGCAGAAGGAAGGGATGGCATCCAGAGGGACATTGACAGGCTTGAGAGGTGGGCCCATGGCAACCTCATGAAGTTCAACAAGGCCAAGTGCAAGGTCCTGCA
>VZTY01034171.1:0-27266 GCA_013400935.1 Turnix velox | reverse complement strand
GGATGGTGGGGACTTCAACGTTTTCTCGGCTGTTCTGGGTGAGCTTTGCGATGGTGGAGGGTCTCGTTCTATAGGGAGAAGAGGAACATCAGTGAAGCAGAAGCTTCTCGGAGCGATAATGCCTCTTGCTTGGCCGGTGGAATTCCTTCCTCGCGATTAGAAAGGTGAAGAAAAGTTGGAGAAGAACCTCTTGCTCCACTTGGGAAGAAGATGCCGAGACCAGGTGAGCTGCGCCCCAGACTTACAGAGACCCGGACTTGCAAAATGGCGAGCTTAAACAAATTTCTAAGTCTTTTAGAATGTAACGAAGTTTCTAAGGGTATTTTTTGTCGAAGTCCTTTATTTAGCTTTAAAAAACCTAAAACAACCCTAAAAAATTCTTGAGCGCTTCTTCTGTAGCATCTTTCGTGGCAACCAAACGGCCCCGGTGGCCAGGAGTGACCCATTCCCAGCGCCTCAAAGATCCTATAGAAGCTCCTCACCAAGGCGTTGTCATCGCCATTGTCTCTATAAGAAGCTGCTAATGGCCCTCTTAAGTGTGGGAGGTGGGGAAAAGGTTTTTAAGGCTTTATTTCCCCCTTTATTTAGCCCGCCGAGGAGATAGTCGGCTTGTTTTTAACAGTTGTTAAGTTCTTGGCTGGCTCTCTTGGCTTTTAATGATGTTGATCATCTCCTAGAATCTTCTAGATGTAACGTAGCAGCGATTTAGTGAAGATGGAAAATGCAGATGAGGTTTCAGGAGGAAACTTTGCTGTGAATGGGGTGAGCAGATGGTCCAGGTTGCTCAGAGATGCTCCTACAGGTGACCACCAGCTCTTTGGAGCCATCACCATTGTAACTATAAGCACCTGCGAATTACCCCTTAACAGTTTGGGGTTGGGGAAGAGGTATTTAAGGCTTTTTCTTTCTTGTAGTACGCCTGGAATTAGTTTTAGTCGTTGGTAGGTTCCTAATTGTTGTGCACAATAGAACATTCGAGTAAGCACATCTAAGAACTTTACTGAGTCATCTCTTCTAAATATGTTCATTAGCTCGTAAAACCTTCAAGTACTAACGTTTTCATGGTGACTAAGTTAAGAACCTCATCTTAATTTCCCTTCTTTCTTTTTTTTTTTACCCTTTCATCCAGGGGTATGAGCCTCAAGCCCNGACTAAGTTAAGAACCTCATCTTAATTTCCCTTTTTTTTACCCTCTCATCTAGGGGTATAAGCCTCAAGCCTAAGTTGCCCAGAGAAGCTCTGGCTACCCTAGATCAGAAGGGTTTCAAGGCTGGCTTGGATGGGGTTTGGGACAACCTGAGCTGGTGGGATGTGTCCTTGCCCATGTTGCTTCACAGCATTCACCTCAGTAATGCTCATGTCCCAGAAGAACTTGGGAAGAAAACTGTTGTAGCAAAGAAAGTCTGTTTAATTATCTTTAATGGGAAAAAAATGGTGAAAACTTTGCCTGTGGGTTTTTATCCCTCTTACTAATAGCTGGAAACTACTCCCAGATTGTTTACCATCCCAAGGATTACTGCTCCTCACCTTTACCCAGTGCTCCTTCACACCAGGAGATGATTCAGCCTTTGGTCATTTGAGTGCTGCCCACACTCGGAGCAGTTAATTAAGAATAAGAGAGTCACCCCTGAAAACAAAGGGGGTTCTGGTTCTTCAGCTCTTTGAGCAAACACTTCACTTCTGAAACCGGAGCTCTTGAACTGATTGGTGCTACAAGAGTAACTTTCCTTTATGATTAATTGATCGATTACTTAGTTAATTACCTAGCTATGTGACCCCTCGGGTGTATTATGGCGTTTGGGGGTGGGTTGATAATGATCTCTGGCTAAGTGCATGGTTTGTAGCTGCTGATGGAAGGGAGGGGATGTTTGGATGTAAAGGAGATGAGGCATAGAGGGAGGAGTTTCCCACACATCAGTGGTTTTCTTTTCATTGTCCCTCTCCATCTTCTCCCTCAGCTGCAGCTCATCCTCCCCTTCCAAGGAAGGACAGAGAGAATTTGAATTACTAAGGTTACTTCTTCCTAAAATAACTTTTGGATTTATTTTGTCTTTTAGCTAGCATTTTCATTAGGAAAAATATAATTGCAGCAAACACTTAGCTCATTAAAGTTTCAGTAGGGATATTTGTGTAGGATTAATAATTCCTTTTGGCCAGCTCGGTTCTTGATGATTCATTTCAGTTGATCATCAGAACGTGTCCATCTATAAGTAAAAATTTGCAAAAATAGTATTTTGAGTTGAGCCCTTCATCTCCTTAACAAAATAAAAGGATTTTTTTTTCCTAGTGAGCACCAACTACAGCATTTCTAAAATTTAATATACACAAATTGAAGTGCCCACCCTTAAAAAAAACAAACTTAATTTCCATTACAACCTGGAATGCACTCAGCTCCATTTCATAAAAGTCATCCTAATGGATTTTTCTTCTGAGGTCCATCTCTTGCCCTGTACAATGAGTTTGAATTAAGCACCATCTTTGGGTTTTTTCCATGTTTGGCTTATAATTTTGAAAAAGAATAAATAAAAATCATACTGCAACAAATTTCAATTTTCCAAAGGCTCATTTTGCAGCTAATTTTTAACAATTGTAACAAAACATTCAGGAGCTGGGAGCCAGTTCTCTATTTTTCAGGGCAAGTTTTCCTTTTAGTTTTTGAACATAACCTTTTCTCTTCACCTTTAACTAATCTCAACGTGGGATTATGAAGTGGAAGTACTTAGAGAAAAGCAAAGAAGTGTTACTTGAGTACCCAGCATGTTTGTTTCATGCTTGAGCAGCTCTCATTTTCATATATAAAATGTAATACAAACTACTTGTATCTTCTTTCTTTCTAGCTGTAACTGACCTGCATTAACCTGGCTACTCAATACTGTAGCTTTTATCTTCCTGACACAATAGACACAAGTCCTTTTTTTTTTTTCTCCCTTTTTTTTTCTCTTCCTTCTCCTCCTATTCAACTTCAGCACCGTTTGGGAGAATGGAAAAATTAATTGATTTTCCCTAATGATGTCTCAGTGAGAGGCTCAGGTTCACTGTGGGCAGCAGCTGGGGTTTAATTTGTGAAAATTATCCACTTGTTGGATCACTGCACCTGACCATGGGGCTGGCACACAGCCTGCTGGGTCCTCACAAAATAAAACTCCCCAAAAGTCTTTAAATACCCATGCAGAAGGAAAGGAGAAGGAGATCCACCCTTATTTGTTCAGGAAAAATTATGAAAGTTAAGAATTTTCTTAAGGAAATCTAGAAAAGTTGCAGCTGAGAGCTACTTTAAATGTCATTGTTGTATTAGGTGTTGTTCAAACCATCTGTCCTGTTCTGGAATTGTCTGGAGGGCCAGAAAAATTAAGCAAAAATGCTGAGGGGAAAATGTTAGCATTAATTTTAAGCTGCTCTGTACTCATTAATAACCTAAAGTGCCTGGAAAGTATCAAAGTATCATAAATCTTAGAAGCAGATTCTTAATTAAAAAAAGGCAGCTTCAACCTGCTGAGGATCCTGATCTATAGTTTTATCTTAAACCTGATGCTGTGTGTGAATATTGATGAGGTTTGGGTAGTTTTTATTCCTAATATTTGAGTTAGTTCACTTCCAGAATTTGCTTGATTTCCCTTAGAAAACAACAAAAAAGCATATTTTAGGTGTCCCATAAATAGAAAAGAGAAGCCAATGTTTGGGCTATTAGATTTTTCCATTTGAAATCATTAATATTTTGCAATCTGGATGAAGCCCTGGATATTTGTACTCTTGAAATGTCAGCCAGCATCTTACCATTTCACATACTTGTCATCATTTTACAGACTTCAGGTTCGTGTTACCAACTGGCAGCAATACTTTTCAGGTCATCTAAGCATTCCCTTTTTTCTCCTTCCCTTAAGCAAACCTTTACATCTCAAAGAAAATCAAGAGGCAAATCCTAGTTCCTAGCAAATACATCACCTGGGCACTGCCAGGGTGGGCTGGGCTTGATCCCATCACTTGAGTTGCAAAAAAAGGTGCCTGCAAATCACAAAGATGCCTAAAGGAAAGGATGTAGGGTCAAATTCTAGTATCTGGAGTGAAGAGTAGCTAATAAATTTGTGAAAGTTAGGAAGAAAAACCTATATGTGGCTGTGAGGATAGACTATCCACAGAAATCCATCTCAGCTTTTCCCAAAGTTGCCCCAGCTCCATGTTTTTCCCCAGTATTTTGGAAACCCTTTGCTTTTAATAAAAAATGTACTTTCTTGCATGTTGGAGGGAATGCCTGGGTTGGGTCTGAGAGCTGTGTGTGAGTTCTTGAGACAAATGTTGAAAGCACAGCTATGCCCAGATCCCCTAAACATCTCAAAGGGCTTTCTCTTCTAGGAGATGGAGCCATTTGTCAAGTACCTAGTATGAAAGTGCTTGAAATCAAGCATTCCTACAGCCCCCAACCCTACAAACCACAATTTCCATTTATTCTTTTGTTTTCTCACCTCACCTGGGATGTTTAAAGGTAGAAAATTCAACATTTAAGGCACTGTGATGGAAGAGGGGGGGATGGCTAATGGTGCTCACCTATTCTGCTCTGCTGGCAGAGTAAGATTTTATTTCTTTTCATCTGTACATCTTGAGCCAACATAAAAGCTTTCTCTGTCCAAGTACCCATCTTTTTGCTGCTTTGAGCTCAGAAAAACAGAGAATTTATAACTTTGCATTGCCCTGGGTTGGAGTGGAATGGACATACACTGGAGTCACTGTTGACATTCCTGGCGTGTGTGGCCAGTGCAAGAAGTTTGCATCCACAAGCCAAAAACATAAAGAACAACCTTTTTTGTAAGCTTTTGCTTTTATTGGGACATCTCAGCTGTGCAGCTGGGCCCTCATCTCCATGCCAAGGAGATGAAATCATCAACTTGTTTGAATTCTTGCTTTTATCAGGCCAGGGCTGCTATCATAATGGAAGGGCTAACTGTGCTAGGTTAATTGGCTTTAATTCATCCTCCAGAGGAATCTCTCTTGACTTGACTGTCAGATGGCATTTATATAAGGCTCATCCTCTTCAAAGCACTCCACCAAGATCAATTATCTCAGGAAATTACTGACTGCATCACAATTCTTCCCTTTGTAGTGTACAAGGGGGTTGGTGGCCTGATTTTCTTCAGGGCTGAGAGTCTCACTTCAGCAATCAGGCAAACCCAGCTCATCCCATGTTACTGTGAAGGGGGAAATGCCACAGAAGGGGTGAGAAAAAGTTGGATTTAGGAGGTCCCTGTCTGAACTTGGGTCTGAAAGCTGATTCTCTGGCATGATACAGTTTTGGCCCTTCCCTCCCTGCCCAGACCACCAGGGAATTCTGTATCCATAAATGGAGGAAAATGCTTCGTAGAATGAATACTTTGAAAGGAATCCTCAGATTCAAGTATTCAGGACTAAACACAGCATTTTTCTGCATTTACCAAAAATTTATCCAGAGTTAGACAAAGCACCAAGACAGCAATTGCAGGGTTAGACTAAGGCATTGAGCAACCTGGTCTAGTGGGAGGTGTCCCTGCCCATGGCAGGGGGTTGGAACTAGAAGATATTTAAGGTCCTTTCCAACCCGAATCATTCTATGATTCTATTTCACTACCTGGGTTAAGGACAATTTTATTTGCATGTATGAGTGAAGGAGAAGCTGGTACAATGAAGCAGGAAAGTCCAAATTTATACTGAGGTATCTACAGCCAGCTTTTGTCTCTAGGTCTTAAATTATTTCTTGGTTTCAAGAAGACTGTACATCCTGCACACATATTGTTGTAGTAAGATTGGCTTTGATTTGTGTCAATATGAAATGAGGTATAAAACAGGATTTCACCCATATTACTCTCTTTATGGCCCCAGGAGCCAGATGCACAAGGATCTGTAATTCTGAAGCAAACTGTGTCACCAAGGTAGTCAGTGGAATCCCTGAGGAGTTCAGGTGTGTTTATATCTCTCCTCTATTAGCTGCAGATCTTCCTTGTAACTAGCAAAAGACAAATATTCCCAGTGAGGGAGAGGTGTGTGGCTGAAGAAACACTTTGAGAGCCAGAAGGAGAGGAGCGTGTGAAGAGAGATGACTGAGAGAAGATGCTGGGGGGGAAAGCCATTTACAAAACTTGTGGTACTTTGCCTTCAGGAATTATGTGTGAAATTTATAATTCCTCTCTTTCAGAAAAACTAGTCATAGAATAGTTTGGGTGGAAGGAATCTTAAAGATCATGTAGTTCCAACCCCCCTGCCATGGGCAGGGACACCTCCCACTACACCAGGTTGCTCAGTGCCTCATCCAGCCTGGCCTTAAACACTCCAGGGATTGAGGGGACATCCACAGCCTCTCTGGGCAACCTCTTTCAGTGTCTCACCACCCTCACAGTGAAGAATTTCTTTCTTATATCTATCCTGAATCTCCCCTCTTCCAGTTTATATCCATCACTCCTAGTCCTTCCATCCTTTATCCTATTACAAAGTCCTACCCCAGCCTTTCTGTAGGACCCTTCAGGTATTGAGAAGCTACTCTGAGGTCCCCACTGAGCCTTCTCTTCTCCAGACTGGACAACCCCAACTCCTTCAGCCTGTGCTCACAAGGGAGCTGCTCCAACCCTCTGGTCATCATCTTCATGGCCCTCCTCTGGACCTGCTCCAACAGCTCAATGTCCTTCTTCTGTTGAAGGCTCCAGAACTGAGCACAGTAACTCCAGGTGGGGTAGGTAATGCTGGGTCCAATAAGCTCTTTGCAAAATGTGTTCAGTGATGTTTCAGTAACTGTCCAACTACTGTAAGGAAGCTGGTGAATGACCAGAAATAGATGTCCTGGACAGAAAGTGTCCCTCATTTCCCACTTTTACACCAGTAGGAGCAGTGTCCACATGCTTTC
Organism: Turnix velox; assembly: GCA_013400935.1. Lineage (NCBI taxonomy): Eukaryota > Metazoa > Chordata > Aves > Charadriiformes > Turnicidae > Turnix > Turnix velox. The sequence goes on along the minus strand of VZTY01034171.1, from coordinate 20,404 downwards.
TTCCTCATTACAGCTTAGAAAGTGCCCCTTTGCCCCAGCTGCCTTCAGTTTTGAGAGCCTCCAAACCATAGCTTTCTGCAGTGAATTTCCTGCTGACTGTTCCTAGCCATTCCTCCCTGGGTTGTGCTGAACTTGAGCAGACTGGTCCACAGCTTCAGTAGAGCTTGAAGACAACAACTAGCAGCATTTGCTAAATACAAGCTGCCAGATTTGACGTGGAAGAGTCATAAAATGCAAAGTTCACAACTCAACTCTGCATCGCATGGTCTGGCTGCCTGCCCCCCTTTTTTTTGGGTTTTTTTTCCCTTCTGAATTGCCTTTTGAATCCCTGCCCTGCCCAATACAAGTGAAATTATTCTAATTATACTGTTTGAAAGAGTCCCCAGTGACAGGCTGGATGCTGATCATTTCCTAGTTCACTGCAAAACAATTTTGCATACAGCATGGATTACACAAAGGCTCATGAGCTCATAGAAACTCTGAAACCGCCTTGAAAGTTTTGTCTTCGCTCCGAGTCGAGGTCACTTTTGGGTGTGGATTAAAGAAAGATGATGGGGCTTTCTGTTACTTGAAAACTCAGCGTCTAGATATTTCATTCTTCTTTAATCTCAGGCTGGCATCCTCTGAAGAGATAAAAATCTGCTCTTTTCCTTATTCCCTTTTCAGATGCGTAATGAATTATCCAGGTTGTGTCTGTCATCTCTGTTGAGATGACAAAATGAAGCCCCAGAAGCCTAACAATTCCACACCAAAGGAAGTTCTGGGCTACATCCTGAATTTTTACCTGTTTAACCTCTTTAAAAGCCCAAGCCTGAATTTTAAGGATGCTTTGTCAGGATATTGATCTGTTTCTAATCACTAAGGCCCGGGGAACCTGCAGTAGAGTTACCATCTTTTCCTTAAAATGAGATAAGGCCAGGCTGGACAAGGCATTGAGAAACCTGGTCTGGTGGAAGGTGTCCCTGCCCATGGCACTGGGGTTAGAACTAGATGATCTTTAAGGTCCCTTCCAACCCAAACCACTCTATGATTCTAAAAAACCCTGATACAAAATCTGACTGTCCTTTGAGGAGGTTTTTATTAGAATTATGCAACTGTGGTATAAATTAGCTGTTGAAAGAGGTAGAGGAAGATGGATTTAGTACTTGCAGTCACCAGTTTCTGTCTCTGAAGGTAACACTCACCCCAGCAGATGTGGGCAATGCTGCTTTTCTAACATAACACTGTCCTAGTCTCCAAGAGAAACAGTGGGAATGGGTTTTTTTCTCATTGACTGTCTTGCAGTCTGAGGTTTGTCCCTGTCCTGAACATGTGCTTTTGACTACTGTTGGGTATAATTGACGTCACCAAATTCTGCAGTCACTTCTCTAGAATGACCATTGTGTGTCATAACACTATCTCACTGGAGAAATCTGGGACAAACTTCATAAACCTTCTGGCAAATATTTTTCCAGGACTGTTTGTTATTCTCTGCTTTGAAGATTGACTTTTCATCAAAATCTTGAAGATGGGAGAACTGTCAGCACAGCCCTACCAGCAGGACTGGGCTTTCCATGACAGCATCCCCCAAGCTGGATCCTTACCCTGGGGATCTTGGTCTGTAACAGTGAGCTTAAGGGATTTGACTTAACTCTGCTCATCTGTGGTATCAAAAATATGAAGTGAGAAAGAGCTGGATGAAAAGTGAAGGTCTCCCTCTCTCCCATTTCCCTATTCCAAGTTTGATGTGTTTCCAAGAGTCAAAAACACAAAAAGATGTGCTCTGCCATTGGAATGACCTCACCTGCAAAGCACTACGCACAGTCATGCCAGCACAGATTTTTCATGCACATGTAACACACACTTCTCCAACACTGTTTTTCTTATTTCCCCCCAGTAGTTGAACTAACAGAAAAATAGCTGTGCACCAAGCAGCAATGTCATGGTAGAATCATAGGGATGGAAAGCACCTTCAAAAGTCATCTAGTCTGACCTTCTGAAGTGAGCAGGGACATCCTGCACTAAATCAGGTTGCTCAAAGCATCATCAAGCCTGGTCTTGAATGTCTCCAGGGATGGGACTTCCACCACCTCTCTGGGCAACCACTTTCATTGTTTCACCATCCTCATTGTAATGAATTTCATGTCTGATAAGGCCAAAGGGTTCATCTCTGATGCTTTAAAACCCAGCAGATCAAGGTGGCTATCCTTTAGATTGTTTTCTAAGGAGGTGTGCATCTTAGACACCCATTAAACTCTTCAGGTGAGGCATGGATGAACTGATAGAGTGAGATTCCAACTTGAGGGATACAGTTGTCCTATGTCCACCCTCCATTGACTATGTATATCTGTCACTGGACATCTGCAACCACTTCCAAACTCTTTTTTCCCCCCTAAAAATTCTCCTCTCTCACTTTTGTTTCATTTCATGCTCCTTTATGCTCCATTTGATGCTTCAAAAGCTAACTGGAGGGAGCACATCCATCCATCGAGGTTGAGTTCTCCCTCTTCCAGCTTAACCTTTAAAATATAAAGCATGAGATACTTGGTGGACCTGAAAGAAGTTCCTCAAAAAGGAGCTGAATTAATTCATGAGCCCCACTGCAGACCCTATTACTTGATCCCAGACTGATAAAGTCCAATCTTTCCAACATTGGGTGCCCAGCTGCCCATTTTGGGATATTTCTGTTTGCACTTTTAGGGACTTAGGAAAATATCTTAGGAAAATGCTCTCTGTCTTTCCAATTGCAATGACAAATGGAGAGAATGATGTCTTGCTGTCTGTTACACACAGCCCTGAAAAAAAATAAGTGGTCCCATGCATAAAGTTTGCCTTTTGGATTTTCTGGAGAAGAATAACCCCCCAAAATAACTAGGGATAAAGTGGCAATCACTGTGCTTTCACAGACAGCTTCAACCTTCCCCAAGCCTTCCAACCCATCCTGCTCCAGCTTACAACTGCTAGCAAAGTCGAGCTGTGGACTGAGAAATTTTTTTCTAAATTAAACTTGGCCTGGATGTTTTGGTGAACTTGTCTCTTTTATAATAAATATTTCCCCCCCCTTCCCCCTTCCCTCCTTAAAATTATGGGATCGTCTGTTTCGTTTCAAACTGTTTCTTCACCTCAGGAGTCAGCAAGAGCAATGTTTTTTTAATGTGGAAATTTCTCGCACAGGTCCTTTTGTCCCTTGAGCCAAATCCCATTTGCTGTTGCTTAAAGATTTATTTATTGATGCTTTTTTGGCCCACCTGATGAGTTACACAACTACATATCACAGACGGGATGTAACCAGCAGTTTAAAAACCTTCTTGAAATGTGACTTGAAGCAGCCAAAGGAGGTTTATCAGTATCATGCTGATTTATTTAGCACATACAATGATTTACTACAAGCAGTTGGTTTATGCTTGAAGAAATTTTCTTCTTTTTCTTCTTTTTATTTTTTCTTCTTTTTTTCCTTTTTCTTCTCTTTTTCTTCTTTTTCTTCTTCTTTTTTTTCCTTTTTCTTCTCTTTTTTTCCTTCTTTTTCTTCTTTTTTTTTCTTTTTCATATTTTTTTTTTCTTCTTTTTTTTCCCCCTTCATCTTTTTTTGGTCTCTTCTGAAAAGCTGACACATGTAACCACTATTGTTTTCTATTCTAATACCTTCACATTTTTAGGCTTTAAATCATGTCTAATAAATAAAAACTTGCAGTTGAAACACGAGAAGGAAACTTTTCTCCTTTCCAACTCCTCCTGACCATATGGCACTGTAAAGTCTTGGGTTTTTTGGGTTTTTTTTTTTTTACTGCTTTCTGCTTCTGTTTGTTTTGTAATTAACAAACTACTAGAATGAGCAAAAAAACATATAGATCTTGCCAATCTTGGAACCTTTTTTACTTGTAGAGCCAAACTTCTTTGAAGTTTCTGACAAATCCCATTATTTTTTTTGTCCTTTTTCATGCTGAGGTTCCAATTCTGAGCTCAGGCTGGAGGTGCTGAAATGGCAGAAGCAGTCAGGGATTGTATCTCTCTGGAGATTTCCAGTAAAATTTTGGCTGCCTGGAAGACAAAGCTCTGGATATTTTGGAAAGGCACCTTAATTAATCTCTTTATACCTGTGTGTTTCATCAGTGGGGATGGGTTTAGTGTGCAAGAAGGCTTTGCCTACAGCAATTTTTTCCTCTTGTAGCTTTCTTTTATTATTGGCCCCATAAATATTGAACAACAAGATGTTCCTTTGCCTGAAGAACTCATATTTTCCTCCTTTAAGGAAAGGAAGTGGGGTCAGATTGGATTTAAAGAGGGGGAAAGGAAGCTCCCAAGCATAAATGATTTCTTAAAAAAAAAAAAAAACACTGGCAAAATCAGGATGAGAACACAGAATTTGGCCTCTCCTCTAGTGCCAAAACCACCAGAGCATCATTCTCTCCCCTTTGCAAGGAAAAAGCTGCTGTTTCATGTCTCCTGGGGCACATTTTCAGAGACAGAGACTGTTGGGATTTCTGAAACTACGCACTTTGAGGGAGCTGAGTACCTAGGCATGGGGCAGGCACATGATTTTCCAGATAATTCCTGCTGCATCTTGAAAACCTGACCTTTCTCCCAGCCATAGAGCATTCCTCAGCCTGTACCAGGAGGATTTTAGAGCCTTCTCGAAGAGCAAGCTGTCATTTTTACACTCTTTCTAAAATGTTCTTAGTGCCAGGCACGGATTCAGCAGTTCCAGGCTCTTCAAGGGCAGCTCTACTCATTTTTCCAATTGATAAATACCCCGTGGACAACTCCCATCCCTTCCATTCCCACAGACATAAACAAGCCACAGACCATTCTGGGGCTGAATCACAATCAAAGTAGCAGAGTCCTGAAACCAAACACATTATCTCATGTTAAATACACTCCCATTCTATATGATTAATATGCTTTCTCCCTAATTGAAGCGTGACACACAAAGCAAAAAATGTTAATTGAGTTTTATAGCTCACAAAAGTTGCCAGGTTCTTTTTGGGAGATAATTTTTTAGAGGGGGTAACTTATCTTTTTGAGCTTTATTTCTTTTTCAGGGCTTGGAAGCATTGAAGTAGCATTAGGTTGGAGAGACAAGATGTTCATTGGTTGGCTTTGGTTTCTCACAGCTAATGGCTGTTTTGTTTTTCAGAAAACATGCCTAGCTTGGCTCATGTGTAAAAACTCTGTGTAAAAATCTCATAAAAGATAAAAAAGAAACAAACCCTGTTAAAGCAAACCTCTGAACCTCCAGTCTTATCTTGGATTTAATCTCAGTATGAAATGAGGGCTGACTCCTGACCTGTTTCAGCTGAACATCCCATCACCTGACAAACTTCTTTTCTGAAATACAACTTTTATGGCTTCTCTGTAACTCAGGCTGCAGCTAACATTGCACTAGTCCCTTCTGGGAAAGGCTGCTCTAAACCTGAGCTTTGCTAAATATGGCAAATTAAGACAGGAAAAGAGATGATAATTAGATAGTAGTGACTATTAGAAACCATGATGCTTTGATTTTGGTCAGAAGCAGCTTTGTAAGAAAAAAAAAAGAAAGAATTTGATGATTTGAAACAGGCAATTCTGATTTCCTCTGTGGGACTGGAGTGGGTAGTCCATGCTCCATCCTCAGTACTTTTTAAGAGGGTCCAGGATGGCAGGACTAGGAGGAATGGATGCAGATTGGAAGAGGGGAGATTTAAGCTGGAAATAAGAAATTCTTTACTGTGAGGGTGGTGAGACACTGGAAGAGGTTGCCCAGAGAGTTTGTGGATGCCCCCTCAATCCCTGGAGGTGTTTAAGGCCAGGCAGGATGAGGCATTGAGCAACCTGGTGTAGTGGGAGGTGTCCCTGCCCATGGCAGGGGGTTGGAACTAGATGATCTTTAAGGTCCCTTCCACCCCAAACTATTCTATGATTCTATATAAGCCATCTATAATATTATGAATTGCTTACAAGCTCCTGAGAAGCAGCACTTCTTGTTTTCTAGTAGATTGGTTAAATCTGAATCCATCAGAGAAAAAAAAAAGTCAAACACAGCAGTGAGAATAAGGTTCATCACTTTTCATCTCATGAGTCCCTGTTTTCACGCACAGGAGAAGACAAAAGGCCAAGCTATGGCCACTTACTGTCTCACTGGCAGGGTTATTAGAGGAGCTATTAGCATCCTTATTAATGGACCTGCTAGATTTTCTTATTAGTGGAGCTGCCAGACCTGCAGCAACCTGAGGCCCATTTTGCTTCTCGTTATGCTTTCAGCCTCCATGTTCATCAGCAGCACAAGTCAAGGTCAATTTAATTAAATCAAGGCAGCAGTCAGTTTGGAAGAGATCTTCTAATGCAGTGTATGGGAAGAAGAAAAATTAAAAAGGGGATAAAAGGATAATAAAATATTTCCAGCTCTTTTGTGAAATGTCTCTCATTTCTGCACACCTCACCGGGCTCCACTGGGGAGGTAAATTGTGGACCATTTTACTTAATGCGCAGCCCAATGCCTGAGTTTGTCAGCTTAATAGAAATGAAGTGGTTATCTCATGTCCTAGGATCACCACGAGCAGGAGAAGTACATTAATGACCCATGGGAGCTCTGATACAGAACCAGCATCTTCTCCTGTTTGCCTTCTTGAGTTTCCTTTGTGATGGAGCAGCCTGTTGGCCACTGATTGTGTCTCAAAGCAAAGTACAGCCTGTGATTTTAAACTGCATTATCCTCATCCCCATTACAAAGATATATGTCTCCTTATTATCCCTCTTAGACTCCTGCATAATTGTGAACAATCTGCTCTGGTCTCCAGAGAGAAGCTCTTGAATCTCAAACTACCTCTTACTAGTAGTTTGAAGGGGCTGATTAATGCCTTAAAGACCATGTATGTGCTTTTATTTTATGCAGAAATCACTCTAATCTACTTAAACAAGAAATCCACTATTTTTTCAACAAAGAACATTTGTTTATTAATTTTTTTTGGTACATTTTCATAGATGCTACATATGATGCCTTCCACTGAAGGGAAAGGAACATGAACAATCCAGGTGGAGAGTGGCTAATTCTGCTAGTGAACAAAAAGCTTCATGGAAGTGTGACCTGCAGCAGAGATTCAAATTTTTTCTACCTTTATAATCAGCAAAACTCTGAGGATGATTTCATGAAAGGAAATTCCATGCCATTGGAGACAAGTTTCTCACGCAGCATCCTCGTAAGTGACTCCTATTTTTGAATTCATGAATAATGTTGACTCTGTGCTTGATAACCTGCCTCCAACCAAACCAATCTCTGGTGTTCTCTGTGGGTACAGAATGTACAATACTAATTAACTGCTTTCCCCATCTACTTAAAACATTTTGCACATGCTGGCAAATGTAAATACACAATTAGGGCATATTTAGTTAAAAAGCAAAGCAAGACAAAGTACAACTATTATTAGCCAGAACAAAAAATCTTCACCATCTTCAGCCCTGCTGAGGTCTAATTAAGTTTGCAAAATGTGCAAATCAGCCTGACTGATTGTTTTAAGGTTTGAAAAAAAACAAAAAACTCTCCCAGGTTAGAAAGTACAGAGCTAAGTGTTTTGGTGGCGTGGGTGAGGGTGGTTTTATGACTGTTGTTACTACTAGATGTTTGTTGTCCACACACAAGCTGTAAAAAACTCATAAGGCAAGTGTGAAAGCAATTAGCAATGAGGAAATTAAGGGAAATTGGAAAACAAGTCATGGGAAATCTTTGTTGCAATTGGAGTGTATTTTATGTCAATTGTATCAACTGGTTTGTGTTGTGTCTTTCCACCTAAATGTAGGAAATAAACAAAACTCAGCTTGTTAGCTCAGTTTGACACGAACAAGATTGAGGGAATGAAAGGGAAAAGCATTTTTTTTCTCTTTCTTGTGCATTTGCTGATTCCATGTCTAAAAATTCTGCATTTTTCAGTGCTTGGGGTTGCCTGGGATTATAAAATACTCAAAGAATTAGTGCCAGAGAAGATAAAAAGAAAGTTTCTCTCAGAGAATTTGGAGCATTCTTCTCTGCAGTGTTTTATTTTCGTGTTAGAAGTAATTCCCCTCAGTCTGAAATACTCTGATGTATGAGCTTATTTATATTTTTATGTTTTTAATATTCATCTTATTTATATTCTTTATAATTTATATTGCTTTGCAGTGGCCTGACAACTCATTATTAGAGGTTGCTATGACACCTATTCCCAGGTTCTGACAGTTGCAGGGATGGATTCTGTCCTTATTAATACAAATATTAGTTGCTGCTTCAGTGGGTATTTTAGCAAAATGATTTTCCTCACCCTGTAGTATCTCTAAACCAGAGATAAGGCAGAGCAATATTTATACTTCCCACGTCTGTGTTAGTTTGGTTCAGCTAAGGAAAACTTCCATCCTGAGCCAGGCTCTTTCCGATAAATTCTTTATTACCATAATAAAACAACAATAAAGCAGAGCAAATAACACCCTGGCAGGTGAAAGTGGGCAGAGCTGAGTGAAGCCACAGGTCCTAATGTCTCAACCTCCACTAAACACCCAACATCCTCATGGGTGGAGGACTGGGAGTTGTCCTTGATTCCCCAACAGCCTCAGCTCTACGTGCTCAAACACTCAGGCACTTTCTAATAAAGGGTTTTGGGATTTGGCCTACCCAGATATACCCACATTTTTATTATTTTTTAATTTTATTTTTTTTTTTTACTGTTCCATTTACTGTGAAGGAAGGAAGTGGTGAGAAAGCAGTTACGTGCCCAGCCCCTGAGTCCCAGAACTTCACAATATTCCCGGACTCTTAAGGATGGCCATGCCCTTGGCAGGCTGATGGGATGGGATGGGCTCACCTAAAAGTGCTCATGGCTGCTGTCAGACCCTTCCCAACATGGCAGAGTCCATCTTCTCTGGTTATATCCCAGCTTTTTTACAATTCCACTTCCGACTATTAAATTAAATCTTGTAACTACATAATCACAGTCAATTCCTTCATTGTTTGGGGTGGTTGGATTCAAAGCTTTTGGGTTTTTTCGGGCCATGTGTGCCAGACCTCAAAGTGACCTTATAACTAACAATCCCTTGCTTCTCTTCCTCTTTCATGTACTTACTTTCCAGAATCAATCTTTTTCCAAAAACAATATTAATTTTGGCCCTGCACCCTACTCCCTTTCACTCTGGTGTACGCCTGGAGCAGTAAGGATAAGAAGAAAGCTTTCTGTCTTTAAAACATTTTTCTTTCAACCCCTCTTGAATACTTTGCTTTACATCCATTGTGTTTCTGGAGTGTTTTGGAGATAGGAAACTTTGAGCCCAGTGCTGTTGACTTGTTTTCCATCAGTTGGGACTACTTACTGGTCTTCTCATCACATTCAGATACTCTTTGAAGGGGAATTTAGAACCCAGGGACACTGATGCACAATCACTTTGTTTCAACATAGAACATTCATCTAAAACATTCTTAAAGATATTAATTTAAAGATATTAATTTTGCAGAATAATTCACTGATATAGGAGTTTACAGGGGTAGAAATAGCAGAAGGGGCTCATCCTTAGTTTGTGTGCTCCCTTTTGATGGATGCATCAAAAGCCTGTAGGGGGAAGGTATTGATTATAAAATTGTAACAAGAAAATGGATGAACAGATTTAAGAGCAGAAAGAAATCACTACAGGAGGCAGAGGACCTTTTTATCACTCTAGATATACTAGAAGATAGACTGGATACTAAAAGTCTGGATTTCAGCAAGGTGTGGACTGGAGAAGGTTGAGCAGAGGCTCGGTGACCCTAAACCTCTCACCTTAAACTTCCATGAATCAGTGAAAAAACAGACTTATTCCCTTTGGATGCAGAAGCTTCAGGCCATGAAGGGTTTTTATAGACCTGCAAAGACTGCAGGGTAGGCAAAATGTGATCACAATGTTTGCTCCCAGTAAAAGGACACCGGGGGGAATTCAGTGAGCAATGTGTGTGCTCAGGGAAAAGTCACAGCAGAGGAGAAGGTGGTGTGTCAAGTTTCATTCAGCAACTCTGAGAAAATCTTGCTTTCTTTCCTGCTCTACTAGTCAAATGGGAAAGGATGAGAGCTCTAAACCCCACTGGATAAGCAGGGGAAGCCCTGACAGTCAGTCCCTTTGCCCCATCATCATTCACTTAAAAAAATTCCAGAGCTTTGGACACATCCCTGCTCCCCAGGGAGGACAGGTCCCTATCACCATTGGCACTCCAGGATGGAGAAACCTGCTGCCATTTGTCAACATCCCCATTTTTGTTGATTAAATAACAGGAACTGATGCCTGTGCTGTGATTCTAGCAGATAAGTGTGGGGTGGGATGGGTTTAGCTGGAGCAGAAGGGATGCTGAGGCTTCTGTTCCATTTGCAAATTGCCAGGCAGGGCAGGAAGGGTGAAATGGAGAAGAGTTAATGCTCCATTAGCTTATCTGATGGGTGGAATTAGGACTGGTGGGTAGGAGTGGTGATATTTTTTCATGTTTCCTATTGACAAACATTGCTTTTCTTGCTCTTCCTCTCATGGGGAAGAGTTAATTACCTTCCCTCCTTCCCTTCCTCTCCACCCAAGCACTGGTCAGTGCAGATGTTCCAGCTGATGATGTTCTGCATGGGCATGAGCACCTACCCTAGAGCTTCCAGGGCTTTTCCAGCTTTGCATCCTGGCTTTTTGGGTAGAAATCCCTTTTTTTTTTCCATTTGCAGGCTGGGACTGGAGGGTAATCATCCCCATTACCTCAGCAGGCTTGATCTATTTTCACTGCCTGTGGCTCTCTGCTTTCTGGGAGCAATGACACTGGTGTACAGTGAAGAAAGGGCCACAGCAGAGCCAAGTACAATTTATTTAGAGAAAGCTTTTTATTTAGAAAAAAATAAGCTTCTAAGAGAAAACAGATTTTTAAAGGCAGTAAATCACCATCTCTCTACCTACAGCTTATTTATCCCCTGATGTGTATCCCCAGGTAGGTGTATCTGAGTTTTTTAGACCTTTGTAGAGTCATTTTCTGGACAACCTTGGAAGGCCAAGCTGCCCTTGTGATATGAAGAGGACCTGTCTTGTGATGCCTTGCACCCAACTGTGGCTCAGCAGCTGTTTCAGTTTGGCTGGGACCTCAAAATTAGGCCATACCCTTGTAATTGAGTCATCAGCATTCGCTGAGAGATGGTTTATTGTGTTGTCCTGCTCATTCCCTTCCCATTCAGACAGGAAAGTCTTATACAATAACTTCACCTCGTGGAAGAGGTCATGTGCAGAGTTCACAAAACACTGTCTCTGTATTCCTTTGTTTACTGCTCAGTGTCCCTATGCCCATCCCATAAGCCACAAACCCAGGGAAGATATTTAAAAATACTCCCCACTTTGGCACATCCCCCACGATTTGGCAGTATTTGGGTTGAGGCTTTTGGTTTACATTTATCCAACTTTCAGAAAAATCAGGACAAAGCTCAGCTGGAGTTTCACAGTTTTGCTGAGCTTCAGAGAACCCCTCCATGCTCCACTGCCATGGATTTTATAGGTCTCCATCCAGCCCATAAATCCTAAGGTTGTCTTGAAGCATACCCTAGGGATGCCACCACAACCCAGTAGCCCAGAACTGATCCAAGCAGCTTCATGGACCTTCTGAATGTCCCATTCCCTCTTCAGTAGCCCATTGCCACCAAACTCCTCTACTTTCCTTGCATGCCCACATGTTTAACATTGACACTGGGCTTACAGAAAGGCTGGAATAGGACTTTTTAATAGGATATGTAATGGATGCAAATTGGAAGAGGGGAGATTCAGGCTGGATATAAGAAATTCTTTGCAGTGAGGGTGGTGAGACACTGGAAGAGGTTGTCCAGAGAGGTTGTGGATGCCCCCTCAATCCCTGGAGGTGTTTAAGGCCAGGCCACCGAAACCAGCCTCACTTTCTGAAACTCCAGTGGGGTGTGTTGGTTTGTAATCACTCAAAAGCCTGGATGGGTTGTCAATAGTTATGTCAGGGCCATTTCTGATCCTCTCATCCCCTTGTGGTATGAGGGCTGGAGCATCTCCCTTCTGAGGACAGGTTGAAGGAGTTCAGGTTGTTCAGCCTGGAGAGGAGAAGGTTCAGNAGGTTGCCCAGAGAGGTTGTGGATGCCCCCTCAGTCCCTGGAGGCGTTTAAGGCCATGCTGGATGAGGCATTGAGCAGCCTGGTCTAGTGGGAGGTGTCCCTGCCCATGGCAGAGGGGTTGGAACTAGATAATCCTTAAGGTTCCTTCCAACCCAAACCATTCTATGATTCTAAGATCCTCACATCAGTGCTGTCCCCTGGTAGCAACAAGCAGATCTGCTATCACTCACTGCAAACTGTTCTTTCCTCTCTGCATTATTTTTTTTAGATTTTTTTTTTCTCAGAGTGTCAGATGTGGAAAATCGAACAGGATGATCACTCAGCATGTACCTTGTCTCCACTGCCTGCTGGGAATGAAAAATGAGGGAGGGAAGAATGTAGGAAAACACCACAAACAGCTCAAAAGGCAACGGGGCACTCTGAGTCCAACCCTGCTGTGGGTTTTGCTTGGTCTTGATAGAGTTGCACTGAGAGGTGACTGCTCAGATGTTCCACTGATTTGTCAGCAAGCAATTGGTAAAAATCTTTTAGCACTTTCACTGAATGAGAGATGGGGTTTTTTTTTCTCTTCCCACAGAACTCCTGTGGGTATGACGAGGCGTTCCCCAGAGATCACTAATGATCTCATCCTCTCTGACCCTCCAGCCCAAGCAGGAACAGTGATCAGCAAGTGCTCACTGATCACAGCACAGTTGCTGGTTGATGATCCCTTTGGTCTTTGCATCCAGTTTTACCCACAAGGGTTTCCATGGAAATTAATAGACAGCATCATACCTGTTATATCATGCCTGCTGTGCTGTTTTTCCACGGGGTGCACTACATGCCAGCCCTGTACATCCTTGAAAAACCTTGTATCTATAGGGTAGTCATTACCTGCTGTCTGTGGAGTCAATCCAAAGCATCCTCTGGGTTTGTGGGACTGTAATTACGCCATGGACTGCATGAGTAACCAGCTGCTGGAGGTTTTCCACCTCACAAGGTGCAGCCACTGGAAGGTTTTCCTATGTCATAAAGCTTTTGTGAGGGCTTTTTGGGGTTGAGCATAATTCAGCTGCTGTAAACCTAGATTTAGGCTTCAGACTAGATTTCTTGGTAGCTGTTTCATGGATTAAGGACCCAGAAACCATCTATGTCCAATGGAAGTTTTCATAAGAGGGAGAGGAGGGCAGCATCCAGTTCCTGGAGGAGGCTGTGTGGTCTTTGCTCAGCATTTTCTCTGTCTTCTGCTGAATTTCTCAGTCCAAATAAACAGCAATATCTAACATCCTCCGGTACCTGTCAGAGGATTCCCCCCTGAGAGATGATGCAAGATCCCATAACTATACACATCCTGTATGAGCACAAAGCTTAGCAAAGCTGTGAGATCCCTCTGATCATTTTCTTCATTATAAATTCCACCATGATTATGATTTTCTGAATTTGAAAGGGTCACAAAAGACATCAGGGGGAAGATCTGGACTTTAAAAGGGTTGTGAAGAAATAGATTGATGAGATGTAAGAGAAAAAGGGTAGCATTAAAAGGCAAATCCAGGGTTCAAAGGTGGGATGCTGATGTCCCAGCAGCAGGATGAAATGTTATAACCACATTGTCACATCCACTGCATTAATTTTTACCTTATATCCTTAAAACTGCCTCTGGTTCAGCCACCAGCTGTGGGAAAAGTCATAAAATCATAGAATAGTTTGGGTTGGAAGGGACCTTAAAGATCATCAAGTTCCAACCTCCTGCCATAGGCAGGGACACCTCCCACTAAATCAGCCTGCTCAGTGCCTTGTCCAGCCTGGTTGAAATGACTGAACCAGCTAGATTATGCTAAGGGCAGGGGACTTTCCATGGTAGAAATGTCTTCCTCTGAAATTAGGGCCTCCAAGAACTGCTTGGGAGGGCGAGTCTGACCACAGTCAGGGGAAGACACGTGATGAATTCCTTTGCCTGCTCCTGCCGGTGGGATCTGCAGGTCCTGACATTAGAGCAATTAATTATTTCTCCCAGTGTTTACCCACGTCTGTGCTGCTGGGATTTGAAGGTTATACACTGCATGCTTGGGGCAATATCATTCCATGTCCTTCTGAAACCTCAGAGGGTACAGCAAGATCCCTGGAGCACAGATCACTCCGTGAAGTACCGGTGAGAATAATGAAAATTCATTTCCTTTGCCTGGCAGTTTTCATTGGCATTCCAAGCACAATTTTCTCTGGGATTCTGGAATTTCTTGTTAACTGTGGTACAATCATTTCTGGGACATTTTACAAATGGTTACAGCTGGGACATAGAATAGTTTGGGTTGGAAGAGACCTTAAAGATCATCTAGTTCCAACCCCCCCTTGTCATAGGCGGGGACAACTCCTACTAGCTCAGGTGTGGCACAAAAGGGGTGGAAGATAGAGCTAATTAAATTAAATTTGCTTAACACCACTCATTAATCAAAATGTATTTGCTCCTACAAACTGTCTGTGTTCTCACTTAGTTGTTCTTGATTATTTTGGTGGCTTCTGGGATGACCCAAATCTGCAAATGGTCCCTGTGATTTTGTTGCAAGTCACTTTGTGTAAGGTTGTGCCCAGAATATAAACATATATACACACACATATATATATATGTATATAGGCTGAAGGAGTTGGGGTTGTTCAGCCTGGAGAAGAGAAGGCTCAGAGGGGACCTCATAGTAACTTCTCAGTACCTGAGGGGGTCCTACAGAAAGGCAGGGGAAGGAATTTTTAACATAATATCGGATGGGAGGACTAGAAACAACGGATGGAAACTGGAGGGGGGTAGGTTTAGACTTGACATAAGAAAGAAATTCTTTACAGTGAGGGTGGTGAAATACTGGAACAGGTTGCCCAGAGAGGTTGTGGATGCCCCCTCTCTGGAGGTGTTCAAGACTAGGCTGGACAAGGCACTGGGCAGCCTGGTCTAGTGGGAAGTGTCCCTGCCTATGGCAGGGGGGTTGGAACTTGATGATCTTTAAGGTCCCTTCCAGCCCAAACTATTCTATGATTCTATGATTCTTTGTATATTTTTGCACACACATGTATTTCAAGCAGCTATTCTTCAGCTTCTGAGTTGGGGAACTGGAACAAACTTTACCCAAATCCCATTTCCATCCTGGAACATTCCAGGACGGGCATCACAGCACCCAGATGGACTTTAATGGCAAAGCAAAGTTGCTGTCTCCTTGAGAGACTTTTCAAGTGAAATTTAAATCTTGCAGCTGCCTTAGTCATTCTCTTGAAAGCACTCTCACCTCGCTCCTCCTGCAGCAGAAGAGACCTGTCCCTCTCCTCCTGGCACAGCTCCTGCTGGACTTGAACCCAGCTCATGGAGCATGAGACCATCTCAGGCTCCTGTTAGGAGAAGGATCAATTCCTTGGCTGCAAAGGAAAGAAACTGAATCACAGTAGGGGTAGCTGGAGAGAGGACTTTAGAAAACATTTTCTGTTTCTAATTTTGGTAAGGAAACAGGCAATTACTGTCTTAAAAAATTAAATGTCATGAAATTTCAAACTCCATTTGTTTCTGATAAGTATCTTGCAGCTTGTGACAGAGGTTGTTGGAAATCTCTCTTAACACCAGTGCCATGCTGGCCAAGAAGTGTTTGATCTGTGCTCTGGCCTTTTCTTCACATGGCTTGGACTGGCCTATAGTCAGATAAAAAAGAAATAAGCTGCTTCATTTAGCTTTTAAAAATAAATTTGAGCCACTCAATCTTCACTTTAACAGCTATACCCAGTCTGGCTGGAGAGGCAGTTAAAACTAGGAATAGGCTAGCTCTAAAACACCATTTCCCAACTTAAACTTTATAGATTGAATCTGAAATCTTGATTTATGTGTCTTCAAGCCTTGACCAAGGTCCAGCTTGGTGGGACAGTGTGTGCTCTGTTGGAGGTGCCTCCTTTGGAGCAGAGCAGAAGCTTTCACACATTCTGAGTGACCTTAATGCTCCACCAGGTTGTCATTTCTGGTGTGAAACATCCACAGCAGGCTGGGTTTAAGTGGCTGCACAGATATTTGGGCATTAACCTGTCTTAGACTTTTGTCTTAGAAGGTTTATTTGGCTCTGATCCACCCTTATGTGAATTTTGTGCATTATATATAATGTGGTCTGCACTTGGGGGACTCAGTGGAGTTATGGGAATACCCTCACACCCATCAAACAGACCAGCATCAAACCCTCCCACTCAGATTTTTAGCTGAAGAGCCCAACAGAGACACTAAAAGTCTTTTTCTAAAGGACTTTTAGGTCTAGATCCCTCTTGTTTGAATGAGCTCACTGGCTTCAAGCAGGATTTCCTACTGTTTTCCCTGCATTCCTGTAAGCAATCTCTTTCATAGTAGGTGAAGTTTCACTCCATGAGCTCTTTAGTGATTGCCCTGAAGTAGTTTTCCATTCCAGAGTGCTCAGCTTTGGAGAATGAGAGGAGATGTTTCGTTCTTTTAATAAGATATGTGATGGGAGGACTAGAAATAATGGATGTAAATTGGAAAAGGGGTAGATTCAGGCTAGACATAAGAAATTCTTTACAGTGAGGGTAGAGAAACACTGGAACAGGTTGCCCAGAGAGGTTGTGGATGCCCCCTCAATCTCTGGAGGTGTTTAAGGCCAGGATGGATGAGGCAATGATCATCTTGCTGTAGTAGGAGGTGTCCCTGCCCATGGCAGGGAGGTTGGAACTGGCTGATCTTGAAGGTCCCTTCCAACCCAACAAATTCTGTGATTCTATGATTCTTAGAAATCTGTGAGGTTTGAAGGCAAATTGGTCTCTCCTGGCATGCCATGCTGCAGTGGACTGAAGTTTTTTTAGTTGTTAAACTTATTTGGGACCATATCACCTTTCCATCACCATGGTCACTGTGGAGACAGCAGAAGCAGAGGAAGAACCACCAACCCTGGTGGGACAGGACACCCAGTTGGACACAGTGGCTTGGACTTGAGCTTGCAGTGAAGCTCAGCTTGTCTGTCACTGCTACTACAGCCAGCCCCAGGCAGCAGGAATTAATTACAAAGCTGGAGAAGAGAAGTCAATAACAGAACTGCAATATTCCCATCGGTTTCTCTTGAATTAGATCTTCCAGATAACGTCTGCTGGTCGTAAAACATGATGCTGGATGAGATAATATTGCTAATTAGAGGGACACTGTGCCCAGTCTGCAGCCAACTCCTGTAAAGCTCCATGAGGTCATGCATGAATAGGCTCCAAGGAAAAAAAAAGGCAAAAGTGTCAATAAAGATGAATTTCCTCAATAGATTCACCTGTGATAAGCACATTCCAGTGACTCAGTGCAGGACAAGTAGGTGCTGGAGTTTTCACATCCAGTAAAAATAAGGAAGCATAGAAAAATCTAATAAATGCCTGAGTTGTTTTTTTTTTTTTCTGCTGATTCTATTTTAAGTAAGAGATAAGCAATAGGAAATCTGGGGCAGAAAACAAATACCCAGTATGGATATTTAGTGTGATATTTAGTGACAGCCCTCAGGATGCTCTGCTCATGAGGTAATACTTTGTAGGATGGTGGGGAAAGAAAAATGAAAAATAAATTTTAAAAAAAAAAGAACACTGGCAAAATTACTTCCAGCCTGTTCTGAGGTAGGTCCTGAGTGTCCCAAATCCCCCTCCTTTTGGAACAACACCAGATCACATCAGTTGGGCAGACTGTGTTCTGATTCAGTGTGGAATTTTGTTTTTTCCCTTCATGTGAGGAGGTCCAGCCCAAAAAAGGGGGGTGTCAGCTTCTGAGTTCTCTCAGTGGGGAGAACTGATGCCACAGACAGGCACAGGAGGGACATGAAATGAGCAGCACAAGGACTTTCTGCCTCTCTTTGTGGACAGAACCACCTTGGAAGGATTAACAACAAACTGAAGGGCTCACTGGAAATCTCTCCCTTGTTTGTTTTGGCTTCCAGAGCATTTCCAAGTGCAATTACCAGCAGTTCAGCCCTGGAGAGGACCAGGAAAAAATAAAAAAGCCAAAATCTTGTGGTTACAGCACACAGGGCGGTGGCTCGGGGAGACCTGGGCTGATTTCTAACCTCTGTCACAGCCCTGTGTCACCAAAAAAATAAAAAGAGCCTTTAATTCATCTGCAGCTCAGATCATTTCCTACAGCAGGGATGGAGCTTCTTTGGTGCCTGGGATGCCAGAGGCAAAGGAAGCAGCTCCTTATTCCATGCTGCTTTTCACAGCCAGCCCTCTGTGGCTTGATGATGCCAGTGGTGATGCCATATCCTGCTTTGAGGGTCCCCAATGCTTGGAAAAAACCTCTTTTAGCACCAACATGTTGCTTCAGATGGGGAAAATCCCAAGTCCTCGTGCTCAGATGAGCATCCTTTTAAGCCAGTGGGTGGATTTGTGCCCTGCAAGAATGAGGGTCTTTATTAAGAGCCACGTTTGCTGGGCAGTGACAAATCTTCCCTCTGGGAGGCAGCGATTAAAGTTTTTAATTTTATTTGGGATTATGGGCAGCTCCCTTTGCAAACCAGCCCTCATCCAAGTTTGGGCACATATTGCCTGGAAATGAACGAGAGCTTAAGCAGCTTTGGCTAAGAAATGATGGTTTCAGGGAGATTAGGAGCATAAGAAAGATCTCCAAGCTGAGAGGAAGTGTCATCATGAGTGCAGGAAAAAAAATCCTCCTGTGAGGGTCTGAGCTTTCCAAATCACCAGGGAGAGCTGGAGAAAGTTGATGGGAAAAGGATGGATTAGTGAAGGTGATGAATTTACAGATGGTGAGCACAAAGACAGCTGATATTGATGTGTGTGTTTATACACAAGTCTACTAAACATCACTAGGAAAATTTATAAGCCTCAGTCTGCTTTGAGAAACAAGTTAGTGCTTGTGGTCCTGGAGGGTTTATTGCATGGAGCATCCATGAGATGGAGTTACAGGTGTCAGCTTCAACACAGAAGGGAAAAAAGTCTTTCTTTCCAAGTTTAAGAGCTAAGGAAGATGGACACAGTGATGGTCCCCTGCTTGCAAGGCTGGGATGCAAATGTTTGCCATGTTTTCCAGTACCCTGTTCATGCAGGTGGGATCTCTTCTGGCTTTTAATTCATTGGCACAAGCCCATTTTGCCACATAAAAGTATTTAAATGCAACATCATTATTTGTTCTTAACCACATCTGTTCATCCCCATTTGAGAGCAGTGAGAGGCCAGTGTGAAGATCCCATGAATATTTCCCCCTCACTGCAGTGACATCTTTGGTTTGTGGAAGAGTTTGGAATAAAATGCTGGTGATTTTTCATGGTAAAAACAGTGGATATAATTCCTATGTGTTGCAGAGAACTAGAATGCTTGGGCACGCTGTTATCTGAGTGCCAAAATCCTGGATAGATTTAAAACTTAGCATCTTTAACCCCGAGGAATGATGTTAAAATCATCCCTAATTAAGTAGATTCCACTTGTTTATTGGTTTCCACTATCTGCAGCTCAACTCATCAATTTTTCACATTACTCCTTGGCTGTTTTCTCACATTTGGTCTCTTTGCTGGTTTGATGTTTCGTTCTCAGGAGATTCCTTTCATAAATTTTTACAGTCTCCCCAGAGACATCTTTGTTTTATTGATTTATTTATTTTTTCCTCTCTCAATGAACGTTGTTACCACGCTATGGTGCAGCAAGAGAAGAAATCCATGCAGTGGAAACTCCTTTAACTGAATGACATGGAAAAACCCCTCTGGCTCCCTGGCAACCAAAGGTCAAAGAGAGGCAGAGCCACAGCTTTGTCAACGGATCTCAAATCCAGTATTTCCCATCGATCTCCTGCTGCACAAACACCATATTGACCCTGGTGACTTCAGCCCTGGCATCAGCGTGATGAAATACAAGCAGGACATATAAAAATGACTTCATACAGGCAGATCTGCTCACAGCAACTGCTGGAGCAGAACCAGAAAAGACATTTTGTGAGTTTAATTAGATGACAATAATAGCAGTGTTTAGTTAGAGGAGCTCTGTAGGCTCTCATCTATCTGCTCTAGGGTGTTGATGATGCTGAGATCAGGCTGAGAGGATGAAAACTGGGTAGTCTCAAGGGACTGGGATATTTGGAATTGGTTTTGCAGGTATTTAAAGCAAATACTTGGCTCTCCATGGCTGCAGGAGAAGGTTTGCTGGCCTTAATTTGTCTCACCCCATGGATCAACCAAGTTACCAAAGCTGATCTTCAACTTTGGAGAGGATTTTTGGAGATTTTTCCTTCCATGATCTGTCATAGCCCTACCAAAGCTGATCTTCTGGAGAGGATTTTTGGAGATTCTTCTTTCCATCATCTATCATAGTCCCACCAAAGCTGATCCTCAACTTTGGAGAGGATTTTCGGAGGTTCTTCCTTCCATCATCTATCATAACCCCACCAAAGCTGATCTTCAACT